>OZ018317.1:75757332-76089832 GCA_963969495.1 Ceratothoa steindachneri
GTTTCAAGGAGAAGCGAAGTATACAATCCATGTTTTTTAATCGGCAATAAAAGGGCATCCTCATAGCTTTGGGTTCGCTATTCTTCACATGGTAAAATTGAGTTACAACACGTCCAAACTGTCCATCCTCCTAGTTGTGATAAAAAATTATCTGACATAAAGAGAAAGCACGTCCAGATGGGTTTATTTATAAAGGCGACCCCCCTCCCTTTAATATTGTAAAAACACAAATTCAATAAAAACCTTTTTCTGACAAATTTAGCTTATCCGGCGTTTGCGACTAAGGGCATATGTCGCAGAAATTAACATTTAGCCCATTACTGAGCTAATTAAAAAAACAAAAAAAACAAATAAAGAAAAACAATAAAAAACAAACAATAAACAAATAAGGATAAGAGAAAGAGAATAAAAGGGAGAAGAAGGACGCACACTCCTGTGTCTGAGGATGGCCTGCCTCAATCCTGGGAAGGATCATGCTACAAACACCAAAGAAAGTCAGATAAAATGGAAGAGGAGGCCAGCCTATTGCCCACAAGTCGGTGTGCACAAAGCAGCCGGTCCAGAGTAGAAGGGACAAGTGGTAGCGACCCCGCTCATCCGGGTACCGAAGTTTGTGTAAGTTGCTACAGGGCCACACACGATAACTCCCTATCATGTGTAGCCAAGTGTGTCAATTGCGGAGAGCCGCACACCGCTTATTTGAAGAATTGGGTGCGTATCTACTCGAGAAGGAAATCGGCTACTTACCACTCAAGAACTACCCTGATAGAGCGGGCGGGCACAGAGTTCACATCCAGCTCCAGCTAAATCCATGGCTCCCCCTCCTTGCTCACTGTTACCCGGAAGGCGAAACGGCCGCGCGCCTTCACCGATTCGTTAGACTCAAGGAGGCAACACCCCTGAAGTTGGTTGAGAGGCTATCATCAGGGGTTTCTAGGCTGCCTCCCGAATAGAGGACAACACTAAAGAAATTCCAGGCCCTACGCCTACGCCGACTGCTAGGCTGGGTTACTCGAAGGCGGTGGATCTTCCAAAGGATGGATCCCCGCCTCCGAAGCCGACCTACCTGCCTAAGGCTTCGAGACACAGGGAGGAAATGACTCGCATGGATATCCAAACCTCTCCCGATAAGTCCTCGAAGGCGACAGCGCCTTCAAGGGCATTGTCCGGCCAACAACACCCGGAGTTCTGCCTCCGAGAAGCGTACGGCCATTTCCGTGAGGGTGATCTCTTCAAAGAAAGCCCTTGCATCTCCTCCAAGCTAGGCTTGGAAGGGATATTCCTTCAATGGAATTGCCGCGGACTCCAAGCCATCTGGAAAGAGCTGCGGAGGCTCTTCTCGTCCCTTTTTCCCTTAACTATATTTAGGCAAGAGACCATGCTGGGTGCGTTCCCCATTCCCACTTTCCCGGGGTATAAGGGTTTTGCGATCCCACCACCAAGGGATGTGGGCTGGGATAGAGGATACGCCATTTACACCCGCAATGATGTCTTAGTTCTACTCTTCGCTTTAGAGACCTCCTTTGACGAGGTAGCTGTGCAGCTGCACCTGCATAGGAGGTATACTGTTATTTCTGCGTATATTCCACCGTCAGCAGTCTTCGATGCTGGGAATTTAGGCCGAGTCATGGCACTGTTGCCGAGGCACTTTCTCTTGCCCAGGGACATGAACGGGAGACGTCCAATCTGGAGAGACTACTCGATCAATCCCAGGGGTCAGGTCCTTGCAGACCTGATCGGCGAGCTAGAGATTGATGTCCTAAATATGGATGAGTTTAGGCATCACTGCCCGAGAACCGCCTCTTTTTCCTGTCTCGATCTATATTTGTGCTCTTACGGACGCACAGCCTAATTTTGGATGCTTAGCGCGGGCGTGGTGGTTCGTATTTCATTATATGACTGATTTATCTGTCTAGGAAGAGAAGTTTATCTTGATAGATAAGGCCTTTGAGTTTTCTCCGGCAACTTCATCGCCGAGGGTCTAACTACTACTCCTAGAGCATCTGGCTGTTTTGCACGCCGACCGCTTGCGTGGTGGTCAGCCGAGTGTGAGGCGGCCATCAAACAGAAGCGTTATTCATACATGCGCTATTTTAGCCGCAAGAACAATTTCACTGTCGATGAATTTCGTCGACCTAGGGCTAGGTTCCGGGATGTTTAGAAGCATGTCTGGCGCTTTTCTTGGCAGAACTACGTGTCTTCACTTAACCAGAACACCCCTCTAGCAAAGTGTGAAAGCGAGTCAAAAGAATTCGTGGGAAGTTTTCGCAGGACACCACTCCCTTTCTCTATGAGAATGGGAGAGTAATCACGGACACCACATCCGCGGAGGAATCTTTCGGGACCACTTTCTCCGCATTCTCAGGCAGGGGTGATGCTCCGCCACCATTTAATACGCGTTGTGATCTCGCAGAAGGGCGCTGACTGGACTTAACCTCCAGAGGCGGAGAACCCTTCAACGACAGGTTTACTTCGAGTGAGTTTGTTCCGCTCTTTTTTCATGCGCGGACACCGCCCCTGGGTCGGAAGATGTCTCGTATGTCATCTTCTACACTTAGGTAAATGAGGCATTGCCTTTCTGTTAGATTTGTTCAACAAGATCTAAGTTGAGTGTATCCTCCCAGACTCCTAGTGAATCACTCCTGCGCTAGCTTTTCGCTAACCGGGTTGAGATCACTCGATACCCCGGCCGGTTTCCGACAAATCTCTCTAAACTTCTGCCTGTGCAAGTTGATGGAGAAATTTTAAATGATAAATTAGCCTTTTTTTCTGGACATCGGAGGTCACCCGTCTTTTGCTATACTAAGCTCTCGAAGGAGTTTCATATCCCTAAGCCCAAAGGGCTTAGCTTATGACTGGCGTCTCTCGGAGGAATAGATACCGTAGAGATCAGCTATGGAAGCAGGGAGAGCTGTTGGCGACTGAGGGAGGCGCGGAGCTCGGATGTACAGGCGAATAATGCATTGTGTACTGCGCAGAGCGAGTGGAATCTCCCAAGCATCGACAAGTAGGCTCTCAATGACCGACGTGCGGAAGGCACCCGTTGCCAGTCGAAGGCCGGTGTTGTGGATCGAATTCAACCTTCTGCGATACACGCTTGGCGGCAGCTACATAAAACTAGCATCCGTAGTCGAGCTTCGAACGATCAAAGGATCAATAAATAAGTAAGGAAGTGGCCCTATCAGCACTGAACGTTACGGAGTGAAGAATCTCCATGGCTCGGGTACAAGAGTCCCTAAAACTGGGAATATAAGCCCCCAAGGTGAGACGTCGGTCAACACAAGACAAAGGAAACGGTGCGAGGCTACCACTTCCAGGTATAATCTCCCTGGACGCCCAGGACGCCACTCTGCCGGGTACTCCCTTTGACTATGGTCTCCTGCCTAAAGATAACTAATGTAAAACGGAACGAGGTGAGCTTCCGCAGCTCCACCCAGCTGGCCCGGAGTCCGCGGCAATTCCATTTAAGGAACATGCCCTCCAGGCCTAGCTTGTACGAGATGCGGGGGGCACTCTTCGAAGTGAAGAGCCGTACGCTTCTCGGAGGCATAACTCCGGGTGCTGTTGGCCGGACAATGCACTGAAGGGTATGTCGCCTTTGAGAACTTATCTGGAAAGGTTGGGCTAGCCATGTGAGTGTTTTCCTTCCTCTTCCTCGAAGCCCTAGGCAGGTGGGGTGGCTTCGGAGGCGGGGGCCCATCCTTTGGAGGATCAACCGCCTTCGAGTAACCCAGCTAGCACTCGGCGTAGGCTTAGGACCTGTAATTCCTTGAGCGTTGTCCTCCATTTGGGAGGCAGCCTAGAAACCTCAGGTGTATTGCCTTCTGCGAGTCTAACGACTCGGTGGAGGCACGCGGCCGTTTTGGCTTACGGGAAACGGTCACGCTAGGTTAGGAGGGAGCGACCTGGATTTAGCCGGAGCTAGGTGGCAACGTACACGTTGTCAAAATACAAGGTTACACTGACTAGGCCGTCTACAATTCGATGCATCATTCGATTGTAGTTTCCACTCGCAGTTACCAAACCAAAGTAAAGACGGGTAAGTTGCATTAAGCCTTTCTCTGTAGCAAAAGCTGTAAAGCTCTTAGAAGATTCAGAGAGCAGAATCTGATGGTAGGCCTTATAGAGATCAATTTCGGGGATGAATTTTGCATCTTCGAATAGATGTAGGTTTTGATCAATCCAAGGTATGGGCTCGGCGTCGAACTGGGTGACTGAATTTAATTTGCGAAAATCGACGCACATCCTAAATGATTGATCGGCATTTCTGATCATCACAATCGGGGCACAAAAGTCAGATGAGGAAGGCCCGATGATCCTCAACCTGAACAAATTTTATACTTCGGCGTTAAACGCGGGGCATAAATGAACGGAAATAGGGTAAGGCTTAGTTCTTACTGGTTCTTGCGTTTTGAAAACAATCTCATGAGTGAATTGGGTTGAATAATCTGGGGTTTAGTAGACTACGTCTGACAATTAACTTAGGAGGGTCACCAATGGAGCCTTCTCGATGGGACGGAGACTGGGGTTAAAATCGAGCTCGGGGACCGAGTCCGATTGGGGGAGGGAGAGACGGCAAAGGGTATTCGTCGTCCCCTTCCACGCAAACTGTTTGAACGAGGCAGAGCGGTTCGACCAGGTAAGTTGCCTCTAAGACGAGTTCCTTGTCTAAAGCGACCACATTATTAATGCACGCGCGTCGGTGGTACCTTTTTAACAGGTTGATGTGGGACACTATTACCTTTGAGGGTCTGAATTAAGTAGTAGACCGGGCCTCGGGGTTCTACTATGGAAAAAGGTCCTTTCCACTGAGATAGGAGCCTTAGTAGACTCAGAGGGCAACAGAAGTAGTACTTCGTCGCCTGCTTCAAATTTCCGTGCTTTGGACTTGATGTTAAAATACATTCTGTCTTTTTGAAATTCACCTCAGAATTCTTGAAGGCGAGGTCTGCCCAATTTTCTCTGCGAGTACGCAACTTCAACACATAAGCGTAGGAGGACTTTACCTCCTCATCAAGCTTGGGGTTTGACCATAATTCTTTTAGGATGCTCATCGGCCCGCGGACGTTTCGTCCGTTCAATAGCTCGAACGGGGAAAATTCGAGCGTTCGGTGCATGATTTCCCGACACGCAAATAAAGCCACGGGGAGGTAGCGGTGCTATTCTCGCGGTTGGGCGCGGCACAATTTCTTAAAAACTGATTTGAGAGTCCCGTTTAATTTCTTGTACATCCCATTTAAGGCGGGGTGATCGGGGATTCAGAAAAGGGGTTTGACCAGCAGGAGCTTTCCTACATACTCCATCAATTCTGAATTGAATTGACGGCCTCTGTCAGATAGGATCTCCTTCGGGATTCCTACTCGGACGAAAAAAATAGAACTCAACGCCTCTGCACACAAAATACTATCAATGTTATTCAAGGAGACCGCATCCGGGAAACGAGTGGCACAATCTATGAGGGTCAAAATATAGAAAGGTCCCTCACTAGACGGGGGACGGAGAGGGCCTATCAAATCGATCGCTAACCTGAAGAATGGTTCAGACACGATTGGGGTCTTCTGAAAAGGAGCGGGGCCAACACGACCTTTGGCAGTTACCTTTGCCAGATGTCACAGGACTTATAAAAGTCGGATATTTCTTTGGCAGCACCTGGTCAAAAGAAATATTTGAAAACGCGCTGCGCCGTCTTATTTGACTGAAGTGGCCAGCCATTAATCTTTCTTGAGCCATTTGCAGAACTTTACGTATATACATCCTGGGTACACAGGGGGTAGTGACTGGGCTGTTATCTGTTCCTATAAAAGAACGATGTAGCAACGAATCTTTTTCTATGTAGTCAATTCTTCTATTTCCTCGAATGGTTTCGGGCTCTTTTTTTCTGGCTTTCTCCCACAGGGGTTGCAAAGAAGAGCAATTCTTTTGAGCCTCAGCAAACTGAGAATTGCTGGATAACTCGAGGTCCGGGGTTGACGAGGCCGTTAAAGGTACCGGGGTAACGGTATCTTTCGCAGCTTGAGCCCTGGTGATCACTGGTTGCGCAATGGGTTTTGGAGAGACCTGTGCACTCTGTCTGAGAGAAACAGAGCAAAACTTTATCGGGGCGGCGACTACATCGGACCATCCTGCGAAATACTGACACTGTATGTAGCACTTTATCACAAGGAACTTAGTGGCACGACCTGAAATATCGTGAACGATCGCAAATTTCTTATGCTGGGGACTTACCGGGGGCAACAGCTTGTCCAAGACTAATGCACGTGCAACCCGTGTCTCTTACAAGGGTTGACACTCGGCACCCATTTATTATGCCGTTCTCAAACTTGAGCCCACGGGGGGAGCTCTTATTGAACAGGAAATTTACCCGTTGTTCCGAGTGAGAGGGAGCAGGTAGGGACTGTGATGAGATGACGAGGCAGAAGATTTAGGGGAAAAAGAAGCAGTTACCTGATGGACCCGTTGATTAGGGGTGGTCCTTAGCTGCGAGTTCTGGGTGCACTTATAACTTTGGTGCTAGGGATGCTACAGGTAAAGCATACGATGGGTTTACGCGGGTAGTGAGACGGCGCAGAAGGGAATATTGGAGGCTTTAAAGCTTTTTGTTCACGCTGAGGATGACGCTTGGGCTTATGGGGTGCCTGAATCTTCACGAAGCTACCATTATTCCTAGCATGGAGCCTATTAGGCCCAAACCTATGTTTAGGGGACGAGGGGTGACTTCTTGATCCCTTTAAGTTATTGCTCGTGGCTGGAAGCGTGAAGATAGGCTTCCTCTAAACACTCTTTAAACGAAGAAGCTCTTCTCCATGTTACGAAGGCCTTCAATTCTCGGAGAAGGGTAGCCATGAGTTGATCCCTTAAAATAAAGTCGACTAATAACTCATGGTCGTTAGTCACATGTGAGGAGTCCAGCCAAAGCTGTAAATTGAGGCGGAAGGCGAACCCAAATTGCTTCAAAGTTTGTCCAGGCTGTATCCTAGCCAAGCGGAATCTAACCCGATAGAACTCCGGATTCATATTAATAGCAGAGAGGAGCTCTGCTTTTTGGGTTGAATAAACCAGAGTTGCTTCCGAGGAAAGACAAATGAAGATTTCACGCAGACGAGTGTTTAAGAATGGGAGTAGAGCGGAAACTCCATCTGATTCTAAATTACAATTGTTGACGTCAAAAATGTATTCAAAGTGGGTCAGATAAAAACAAAAATCTTCCGTCTTTATACGCGTGCAGTTTTAACGAAGTTGCTTGTGGCTGCTGGCTATGTAATCCCACTGAAGTCATTTCTACATGATCATGGCTTAACTCTTTCTCGTGCTGTCGTATTTATTCTTTCTTTCTTTCTTCTGCTTCTCTCTGTGCTTTCCTTTCTGTGCCGTTATATACTCACAGGCCAACTGGCTAACCAAAATTAAGGCTCCACCTGGGGATGATATATTTTTTTCAATTTTAAGAAGGAAACTTTAAGTCCTCATCGACCTTCTCTCATCTTCTTTGCCAAGCAGCCCGAAATGCTGCCAGTATTCTGCCCATGTACTCGGTGTGAGGAAGAGCGAAACGCTGGTCCGGTCGCAGACTCCTTGCAGACTCTTTGGCGCCCTCATCAGCGGGCTCATTCCTCGCAATTCCTACATGTCCAGGAACCCAGCAGAAGATAATCTCGACATCTGCTTGGCTTGCCAAAACCTTGGCATCACGGATATCGCGAACCAGGGGATGCGGAGATTCAAATGCCCCCAGAGCACTCAGGGCGCTTTGTGAGTCGCTATAGATCAAATCCGGGCTCCGAACCGGGCACGTAACGTAATCTCCCGTACCGAGTGGTGTATTTCCACCAACTCGGCCATGAAGACAGACGCAGCGCCTGGTAGAGCCCCGCTGACTTCAAACAGAGGGGATACGGCGTGGAAGCCGACCCCCTCTTGGGACTTGGAGCCATCCGTATACACTGGCACGGTTCCAGCGTTACACGATGTGTGCTCCAAAAAGGTCGAACGCAATACTCCCGGCGCAGTACAAGCTTTGGGAGCAGAGGCGTGGCGACAAATAGCCAAATGAGGTACGCTCCAGGGTGGCGTCCTGGGCAGAACCAGGGGCGCCACCGGCCCGAGAGCTATATCTACCCCTAGAAGGAGTTTTCTGGCCCTAAACCCCAGGTGCTTAGGGTATGACTGGCGTCTCTCGGCGGCATAGGCACCATCGAGATCAGCTGCGGATGCAGTGAGAGCTGTTGGCGACTGAGGGAGGCGCCGGGGTCGCGCGTACAGGCGAGTGATGCACTGCACGTGGTGCAGAGCGAGTGGCATCTTCCCAGCATCGACCAACAGGCTCTCAAGCGCTTAACGTCACGGAACGGACAATGTCCATGGCGCGGGTAACGGAGACCCTAAGGCAGCGAATATGAGCCTCCCAGGTGAGGCGTCGGTCGAAAACAAGACTAAGGAAAGGGTGCGACTCAACCACATCCAGGCGCACCCCATTAAGAAACAAATCGAAAGAGAAAGAGATCGATAGATCGTCTACGTAGAGCGTAGCGAGAACATCTTACAGCAGCACCGAGGTGATGCCTTTGATGCTCAGGATAAGGAGTGTGACACTGAGGACACTTCCGTGCGGGACACCCTCTTTCTGCTCCATTGGGCCGCAGAGAGCATCCCCGCCCCGTACGTGGAATTGATGATCTCGCAAATTTTGAGATACAAAGATTGAGAGGTGTCACCTCGCCTCCATCCTGTGGAGAGTACATGATACCGTATAGTCTTGCGGTATCATAGGCCTTTTCTAGATCGAAATACACCGTGGCATATTCCTCACTACGAAGCAAGGCCTCGCAGACGGTATTTTTCAGTTGGAGCAGAGCATCCGACGTAGAGTGAAACTTGCGGAAGCCGCACTGTGCAGAAGACAGATGGCCTCCGCTGACAAGAAAAAAAGCCTAATCTAACATTTAACAATTTCTCCATCAACGTGCATACGCAAGGGGTTAGAGAGATTGGGCAGAAACCGGCCGCAATAGAGTGATCTGTCCCCGTTTTGCGAAAGGCAAGCACAGTAGCGATTCACTAGGAATCTGGGAGGAGACCCTCCATCCAGATCCTGTTGAACAAATCTGCCTGAAAGGCCATGCCTCGCATATCCAGATGTCGAAGCCTGGCATACGAGACATCGTTCGGACCTTGTGCTGTGTCCACGCACGAGGCAAGAGCGGAACGCAACTCACTCAGAGTAACCCTTTCGTTGAAGGGTTCTCCGCCGCTGGAGGTAAAGTCCTGCCGGCGGCCTTCCGTGACATCACGACGCGCATTGAATGCTGGCGGAGCAGCATCCTGGATAGAGAATGAGGATAAAGCGGTCGCAAAAGATTCCGCCACGGAGGCGGGGTCCGAGATTGCGGTCTCATTCTCCTGGAGAACGGGAGGGATGTCCTGCGAGAACTTGCCCCGAATCCTTTTGACTCGCTTCCACACCTCTGCTAGAGGGGTGTTCCTATTAAGTTTATTCAAGTCTGTCGACCAAGAAGATCGACGGGCGTGCTTCGAAATATACTGGAATCTAGCCCTAGCCCGACGCAATTCAGCGAGAGTGAAATCCTTCAGGCAGCGATTGAGGGCCGTCTCACACTTGGCTGACCTTTACGGGAGTGGGTGGGGTGCAAAGCGGCCAGACCTTCTAGGAATAGTAGTTAGTCCGCGGCGATGAGGTTAAAAGAGAAAAACTTAACGGCCTCATCTACCAACCGCGACCGCGAAAAGCACCACCGGTTCTCGGGCAGTGATGCGTAAACTCATTCACATTTAAGACACCTATCTCCAGCTCGTCGATTAGGTCGGCGAGGACTTGACCCCGGGGATTGATAGGGTAGTCTCCCCAGATGGGGTGCCTACCGTTTAGATTTCCGAGCAAAAGAAAAGGCCTCGGCAACCGTGCCATTACGAAGAGGAAGTTCCTCGCATCGAAGTCGGCTGACGGTTGAATGTAGGGGAAATAACAGTATACCTCCTATCAAGGTGCAGCTGCACAGCTACTGCCTGAAATCAGGTATCTAAAGCGAAGAGAATAACGGAGACATCATTTTCCGGTGTAAATCGCACATCTTCCCCCCCGGCCCCCATCCCGTGGTGGTGGGGACGCCAAACCCTTATACCCCGGGAAGGTAGGCAGGGGGCATGTGCCTGGCATGGTCTTCTGCAAAAAGATAACTAACGGGGAATGGGAGTAGACGAGCCTCCGCAGCTCATCCTGGTTGGCCCGGAGTCCGTGGCAATTCCATTGAAGGAATTTGCCCTCCAGGCCTAGCTCTGAGGAGACGCAGGGACTGTCTTCGAAGAGAATACCTTCACGGGAATGGCTGTAAGCTTACGGGTGGCACAATTCGGGGCGCTGTCTCCTTCGAGGAATTATTGGGGGAGGTTGGGCTTGCCATGCTAGTCTTTTCCTCCCTCCACCTCGAATCCTTATGCGGACATTGCGGCTTAGGAGGCGTAGGGCCCTCTTTTCGAGGATCCACCGTCTCCGAGCCACCCAGCCCACCACAGGCGTGGGCAAAGGAGCCGAAGCTCCTTTTTTGCTGTCACAGTTTCGGAGCGCAGCTTTAGGAACCCAGTAATATGGCCTGGCGACCAACTTCAGGGTTGTTGCCTCCTGTGAGTCTAACTACTCGGTGGTGGCGCGTGGGAGTTTCGCCTTATGGGAAACCATCACGCCGTGGAAAGGGGTTGGAGCCCATGCTTTAGCCAGGGTATGCTGTGGACCCTTTGTGCCGCCAGCTTTACCAAGGGAGCGCCCGGGGTGGGTATAACCTGCAGAAGGGTTTAGAATGTGTGCGTAAACGACCGTACTAGTAAGCCTGGAAGGGCCAGGAGCAGAGGGTGTTTTTTTCAACATTGAGGCGTAGAACGTCCCTGGTCGCGCCGGGCGCGCCAGGACCAAGTACTTAGCCTCGCGAAATGAGAGACGATCCTGAGCCTGAACAGCCAGGATTTCCTTCTTAAGAAAATATGCACCACATTGCTTTGAAGAAGCAGGGTGCAGCTTAGCGTAATTAACACACTTGTCCACACACGATTTGGAATTAGAGTGTGTGGACTTGGAGCAACTTACACAGGTTTCAGGTAACCCCGACTTTGTACGTGGACAGGAGAGATTAGTATGTCCAAGGCGGTGGTAGTAATAGCACCTTTGTGGCAGTGGCACGAAGGCCTTCACGCGGTAGCGATACCAACCGGCACGCACCGACTCAGGGAGCTTGTCACAGTCGATCATGACGAATAGTGTAAGGGTGGGTTTCGAGGCCTCTCCATGTTTTCTCCTCACACGTTCGACCTTGACCCCTCCATAGTCGGCCAGCTCCAAGGTGATGTGCTCTATGGAGTAGTCCATGATTTCCTTCGCATAAATTATTTCTTTGACGAATTTCATGGTAGAGTGCGGCGTCGCACTCACAGGCGTGTCACCAAGTGTCCGAAGGGCACTAATCATGGCCGCCTCGGGAGTATTCGAAAAATTCACCAAAAGGCTTCCTTCCGAGAAACGAGTCAACTTCGGCTCTCGACAAATCACACTACTAAAGCTCTCCCCTGATGGGTCTTGTTGGCTTTAGCCAACATGCTGCCATCAGTGGAGCGAATAA
Organism: Ceratothoa steindachneri; assembly: GCA_963969495.1. Lineage (NCBI taxonomy): Eukaryota > Metazoa > Arthropoda > Malacostraca > Isopoda > Cymothoidae > Ceratothoa > Ceratothoa steindachneri. Next base: position 75,768,954 of record OZ018317.1, read on the forward strand.
ACAAGAAGCGTTTAAAGCCAGCGGGCTTGAAAACGCCGGGTAATCTTTGAATGAGCGGCTCAGACGTAATCGAGGCCTCGCTCTGCGCACTTGTTCTTTTGATTTTAGTCAGGGGCTCTGCACCCAGGGGAGCAGAGGGGCCGGATGTGCCGATCTTGGCTCGGTCACTTACCGAAGTGCCAGCATACCCACCCGTCCACACAACCACCGCGGATGCAGATAAGCCCCGAGTCTCTTTTTTTTTTCTTCTTTTTTTCGGAGAGGATGGGGAATGAACCTGCCTCTCCCCTCCGCCAGCAGGAGCTTCCAGTCCGGATGAACAGGCCTCAGCAAGGTCCTCCTCCGAGATGGAGAAGCTCCTGTCCGTCGCTGGGGCACCGGTCGGAGGAGATCCCTCCCCTCCTTGTACTGCCTTGGAAACCCTAGCCGTTTAAGGAGGACCTTGCATAGGGGCAGACTCGAGTTCGGTGCTTGGCGCCGAGCTTGGATTCCCTCCCATGGAAGGCCATACCGTTTGAGGCTGGGTTGCCTCAAGGACCATGTCTATCTCGAGGGAGGCCTCCAGTTGGCTATTCTTCCTTCCCAGGACATCACAGTATCAATTGACAGCGGTGTCACATGTCGAGTCTGGGGAGGCACAGACCTTAACCCCCGCTAGGTTTAATATTCTAGCCAACAAGTCTTTTGAGAGAAGCGACCGATGGGGACTGGCTTTCTTTTTCCCCCTACGAGGTTTACCATATCAAGCCGCTTCAATGGGGAGCGGTCGGTTATCGGGTCGTTGCTGGCTTTCTTGGCAGTCCCCTTGAAAAGTAAAGAGGGGATTGCCGCTGGAAAGAGGGAGGTACCCGAAGGCACCTCCAGACAAGGAGAAGAGAGGGAGCCCCCTACACCCGTAGGCGAAGTAGAGGAGTAAGCCTCCTCTCCGGTTAGAGAGATTTGGAGGGACCCCTGCGAGAGCACAGGGTAAGGGGACCTCTATTTTTTTCTGTGGAGCTGCCCGAGGGCGGCTCCGACGATTGATGAGTAAAAATCGATGGGAGATTTTTTTTGTATCATCATTGGGCATGGTGACCCTATTATTTTTACGAAAAGCAAAAGTTAATCACTCTTCGCAGTTGCCCGCTCTGTAAAGGGTGCGTATGGGCCTGGCAGAGCCAGGTGCCGCCATTTATGGTGACCCCTTCCGCCTGGTGACCTGGCAGCCCTTCGGCATGGCGGCTCCACCTTAGGCATGGCGTAAAAAATAGATAGTGAAGTGAGAAGGAAAAGGGATGTCAGGAATGTATGGGTAGGGATGAAGCAGGTTGTTAAAAGCCCACCATCCCAAACCGGAGCTCAGGGATTAGGGAAAATTGTCTCCTCAGCCCTGATCCGGGATAATTGGCTGAGAAGAAGGTCAGCATCTACCCTGGGAAGATAGAAGCCAACCAGTGAAAGTTGTGGGAGAGGTTGTAGGGGAAGTGAGGACCTAGGGGAGAAATACTTGCTGTCTGAAAGGAGAAGAGGCTAAGCTGGGGCCAGACGGAGCGCTGAATCCCGTAGAGCACGGCGGCCAGGAAGGCAAATCGCCGGGCCTCACGGGGATGGGGTAGGGATGGTTCTAAGAGTGCTTTACATACACAGTTGCTAAGCCAAGGAATATTCAAACACGTCTAGAAAAATATACTTTAATAGGACTAAAGATTACATATACATATAGGGCAAGTTAAATGGCAATGCAATTAAATATTGACGGTAATGATTTTACAATTGTGCAAAGGGGATCCTTGAGGTTCACACGGTAAAGGTAGGAGGAGCGTGACGAAGCAAGGCATAAATCCCTTACCTTGATGTGCGGCGAGTAGGACCAAGTAATAAGTTCGACTTTGAACTTGTGGGTATCTCATGGGACGCTCAATTCAACCTCAGGAAACTGAAGTTGTGGAGGGGGGGGTCTTTTATCATTAATAGGATTGTTTTTCCGATCCTTAAAATCAGAAGACGTCGTGAAAAGGAATGAAGCGCGCTAATTATTTTCACGAACATCACTGAGTGATGACTAGAGAGGGAAGGGGGGGAGGGTTCCTTCTCTCTCTCTCATTCTTCCACACTGCTTAGGGTAAAGAATGTGACAATGAGGACACTTTCCTGAAGGACGCCCTCTCCATGCGCCGTTAGGCCAGATGGTAACTACTAATCGTAAGCTGAATAGATGATCTCTCTAGAATACTCCATACGCAGTTCTACTATCATTTCATTTGTGGCCGTACTCTCAGAAGAGGAAAAGGAACTAATGGAAAGTAGGTACTATGACTTCCCCAATGACTTGGGAGATTCAGAGTAAAGTCTCTATAGAATGGAATATTCCAGATTACGATCATTTGCACTTACTCGGTTCACGGGTCGAGCGTTGATGGGGGTTAACAACCAGGCCCACCTCTTTGGCGACAATGTACAGGAGCTTTAGCCGCCATCTTATATATGTACTGGAGGAAGATGAGCAGAGTCGACGACCTTTTAGAGGTGGGGGGGGGAGCCCATCTGGCGACTGCCTACTTGGGCATAAGTCGCCGTACACAACACAGCATACTACTAGGCTATAGCGAAAAACAAATAACTATGTCAATAACAAATAATAACGATAAAAAAGACAGGCTAAAAAAAAAAGAAAAAGTAAAAAGGCCAGAAGGATGCGCACTCGGGCGTCGGGGCTCGGCCTGCATCCCCCCGGTGCAGGAACATGCGACCTACAACTCGCCCACCCCCCCAACAAAACAGTCAAATAAAGTGGAAGAGGCTAATCTCCTCTAAAAGGTCGTAGAGTCTACAAGTCTATGTGTACGAACCCGTCCCAAGTACAATTGACAAACGGTAGCGATCCCGCTCGCCCCGAGACCGATACAGGTAACGTGCGCGAAGATCAACCAGACTGGGACATTCAACAAGAATGTGCCGAACAGTCCGTGGGACAACGCAATCATCGCAATGAGGCGCAGGCGAGCGCTCCATCAAATGGCGGTGCGTCCCACGAGTGTCCAAATCGGAGACGACGGAAAGCAACTCGAAGCCGTCGCGACATTGGATGTTAGGCCCTTGGGAACAGTCGCGGCGCTAAGGCACGCAACTTTGAGTTCCTCCCGACCGTCCCCCATCTTCTTTGCCAAGCAGCCCGGAGAGCTGCCCATATTCCTGCCATGTAATCGGTCTGAGGAAGAGCGAAATGCTGGTCTGGTTGCCTCCGTCCTCGCAGACTCTTTGGTTCCTTTATCGGCGCGCTCATTCCACGCAATTCCTACATGTCCAGGAATCAGCAGAAGATAATCTCGACATTGGCCCGGGTCGCCAAAACCGTGGCGTCACGGATATCGTGAACCAAGGGATGCGGAGATTCCAAAGCCCCGAGAGGAGGGTTAGGATGGGAACGAAGATAGAAATAGATGTGTTGGTGAAGTAAATGATGTCACTGACGCATAAATCATGCTAGCCGAGTGGACACGGCGTTTTCCTCCCAACGTCGCGGTCTCGGGTTCGATTTCGAATCCCGGCATGAGCGGACACAAACTTCAGCGCAGGTAGAGACATCTGGCTACCGATTGGTGGACGCGCTGTGCTCACCCCGTTTTCGGGTGGGTAGATCTTACACCTCTCACAGAGCCAATCACACCGCTTTCTTTCCTCTCACGCCTTCACAGCACAACATACACACACTCTCTGTTCCAAGAAATTCTGCCGATGGGTATCTATATCCACGTACATCTGACGCGGAACACGGCCCTCTTCCCTAAAGTGACGAAGGATTCCACCTGAACGCTGTTTGGTGTGAAAACATAATACTTCGTGGCACCTCTCTCCAAAAAGAGGACAAGCTCCTGGGGCCCTCGAGCCGACCAGCAATTATCATACTGACCTTATATAAATTTCATTATTCGGTCGGGGATCTTCCCAGTATCATGGAAGGATTTGCGCTGAATAACTAAGTAACTAACGTCACTGACGTATGTGAGTAAGACTCCGCCTTCTTCGTTTCTGTGCCTGCCCTGATAAATATGTTATAAATTTTTCCCTTTTCAAAAAGGTGTGACACAGGCTCATAAGGCATAAGTGGTGACCAAGTGATTTGGCCACGAATACATTCTAAGGTATTAGGTCCACAATACTTTGGAAACTGTACAGATCGCAACCGCATTAGCACCATGTGATAACCCTAATCAAATAGATAGAGAACCTGTAGTTCACTAATTTTTTGCAAAAAATCTAAACATTATTAAACTACCAATTTGAAAATCATCCCTCAAATTTGTCTCCTGCTATTCATCATGCCAGAGCAATGTGTAGATGTGATTAAGATTTAAAACCAACGCTGGAAATAGTGAGTTCACGAATGGGGTGTTTTCAGCAAAAAAAAACCCTCTCCTAAATACCTTCTTATCGTAGGAGGGAAACATCATATAGGTGGTAAAGCGAAATATTCAGAAACGTAACGTATGAATGATAAAAACCTGTTTCTACCTCAATTTGGGCCATGGGCTCAGTGCCAATCTGCTTTTTTTTCGTCTCCTCCCCTTTTCTTTCGATCCTCCGCACTCCCCCAGTCACTGTCACCCCCAAGTCGTCTATTTAGACTACGTACTTCTACACATTTTCACTCTTACTTCGCACACCTACCAAACCTCTCCTCAAGGGCGTTCTGACAGATGCATTTATTGACTTTGATTTATTTAATTAATTAAACTTTTTAAAATGTGAACGTCCATAAAACAGACATCTTCTGATTAAATTTGAAAATGGGAGAAGGGGGGATAAAACAAAGAAAAGACCTCTTTCTTGCCCCCCCCCCTCAATCTCCCAGTCAAGACCTGAAATAATTATAATTAGCGGAAACGGGCATTTAGAGAGTCGCCTTAAAACGAACTTCGGCCATATTGTTCCTAACCTAACCTCAAACGAGTCTAGAAAATGGAAATGCTCGCTTAAACTCCCTATGATTCCTTTTCCAACATACCGGATTTGCTGCCTGCGAAAACGGGTGCGAAACATATTGGGGTCCGTAGGGAGCAAGCCGCACAATGTGGGGGGGGGGGGACACTGAGCATCACCCGCGGTCATAGGCAGCTTCACCCACACACGTCATAACACAAAAAATTAAAATAATGCTGGCTCCCATTTTCTCGCACACATTATACCACTTTGTACGTCTCCGTAACTGGAAAGGGGGGGGGGGGTATATTCACACTCCTTTGACGTAAAAGGGGTGGCCATCCCTTGGGCCACGAATAGTTCCTTGCTTGACAAATGGTGTCAAAACACATTACTACTACTACTACATCTCTGTCTGCTGCTAATGCTCTCGGGCTTGTCAGCATTGTCAATCTGATCATTGTTCGAATTTCATTCATTATCCTGTCGGGGATTCGCTCCTAAGATCAAAAATAGAGGGATCGCGTAATTAACTCTAAAATTAGCCGATTCTATTTTTAGACAGAAACAAAACTATTCCTTCTGAGATTCTTTTTGTTTCTGTCTACGGCTGCCTGAATTAACCAACTCACATCTTGATGATGAAGGGATGCGAGATGAGTTGCAAGACGTTCTTCTCGTTCTTAACGTGATCCACCTGTTTCAATTTGATGACGTCACTGATGGAAAGAATCTTCATTGCGTAGAACTGTGACGTCATCTTCTCACGACAGAGACACACGCGCCCGAATGTTCCCGTTCCTGTGCAGAGAGAAGACAATGGAGGTGATGCAGGCGTTACCACAACGGATTAGCGAGTGCACGATGGAGCGTAATCGTCATTTAAAAGCGCATTTTGATAATTTCAAGCTTTAGTAATATGCGATTATTGCAATTGAAAACAAAAGAGTCAACTCTGCTGATCTCAAACAAGCCACAGACACTTGCCAAGCCGTAATACATTACATTACTTCAAATCTCAGTAGGAAAACGGCCTCGCATAATTAATTCCTGTTAAACGTACATATTTTAGGTGGGGATAACGGGCATGTATTCTCACCGGTTACATGTCTATACGGCAGAAAACTCTGTCTTTAATAAAAATATTTTTATTGCTTAGCAATATAGTTAAGAAGATATTTATTATGTCGCTCATTTGGCGACTGCCACCGAAGCAGTTCAGAAAAAAAGAATTAGGGAAAAGAGGAATACTTGTAAGTAGAAAAGGGAGAAAGAAGATTAACCCTCGTGGTTATTGCAGCATACAAATCTCTTTCACCACGAATTGTTATATTGATGGCGGAGCCCCGGGAAGATTAATCTGGTTAAGGTTCATGGGGCACAATATAGCGATGTCATCTACGTTGAAAAAGGACAACCAGCTGTTGATCCCGTGCCTTTTAAAAAGGTGGAAGAATTAGACTTCCTTTTACAAAGATGCGATTGACATAAAGTAATTTCTCAATCAGATAACCAAGGCTTTCACTCTAGGCCAAGAGCCTATCTATGGGAAAATATTGCGAATGGGGTGAACTTTCGAAAAGTAGCAAACATTGCTCGATCCGCCGTTCTCCTCTCGGCTTACAATCGCTAGTGAGCTGTTAAAAAAAGTCTTATGGTGACAAGCATCTGATAATGAAAACTCTTATTTATGCCATTCTCGACCTCCAAGGCTCCCCCTGCCCCCACCGCCACCCGCAAAATAATCTGTTGCCAAAAATATGTGAACGAATCTAATGTATTTGGGGGCGCTGAATCTAAAAAATGACAGAGTTGCCGAAATTGGCTCTAGTTTTCGAGATAATATTTTTCCATCAAATTATGATTTTGCCTCAATATGGCATATTTTTTTTTAGGAGCCTATCTGGCGACTACCCACTTGGGCATAAATATGGCATATATGACAACCAAAATTGCACCGTATACTTTAATTGAGGTTGAAACGCAGTCTATAAATTACTTTACTCTTAAACATTATATCTTTAAATTAAATCCATTTATATTTAAACTTAGCTTTAGGACTTATTTTTAGCCTAAATCAATTAATTTTTTCTTTTACAGATAAATATGCATCTGAAAATATAAGACATAAGCAAAATAAAAATATCGCAGACTTTGTAAAACTCATATTTTGCTTATTTTGGAATGAAGCATCGCGACCAAAATAAGTCAGAGGATACCTATAAGGTTAGGTAATGCTCTGTAGTGTGCCGTCGGTAGTAAAAAATAGGCAAAGGAAAAATGTAAACTTTTAAGAAATTGAGAACCGGCAGAGAACCTAAAATCCACTCGAGGCTAGCTCTAAAATAAAAGGGAAGGAGGGAAATCAAAGTTTTAGGAGGGGTGAGAAAGGACAGGATATGGATATGGAATTCACAACTTATTTCTTCAAGGTCATATTTAAAAGCAATATTTATCGAATCTATTCTTAAACAAATTTACTATAGGTATTTCGAAAATATTGCTAGGCAAGCCATTGTGTTATTTTATTAAAACAAGGTCTGCTGACCAAAAAAAAGTCACGTGCTCTCACTTATTCTGATTTATAACCATACGACCTCCAAAACTTTCAATAATTCAAAGAATAAACCTAGGAGGGCTCTGGAAGTTATATCATTCAAAGGACAATGTAAAACAACATAAGGACTTCAAACCTCGTTAGAATTAGCCGAATAGTTATGATGTTATTGCTACATTGCGAAAACTAAATAATTTGGGGGCTAACCTTAGTAGGACCATGTAGATTATACCATTCGAAAGAGAATGTAAAACAACATAAGGGTTTCGGTATTCGTTAGAATCAGGCGATTAGTTGCAATGTTATTACAAAAACAAAAAAAGCAAAACGGGGACCGACCGACCGAATAGCGAGATGTAGAGTAGTCCGCGACTAAATCTTTGTGTTATTATTGTATTACATCGTTTGTCTACCAGTTTCAGCTTGGTTATCTAGCTCAAATATTTATTCATGATTTATATTAGTAAATCCATTTGGTATTATAAAGACAACTAATTTAGCCACGCCGATGCCGATCTTTCAGTGAAGCTAAATTGAGGTTTCTCAGCTTTTCTTCCTACCATCAATTTTTAAGTTCAGTAATTAATATCTTTACTCGAAGCCGGAAGCGTTCCAGTATTTCAAAAGTTTTTGCATATATGACAACCAAAATTTCACCGTATACTCGAATTGAGGTTTAAACGCAGTCTATGTATTCTGGAACCATATTCACCTTTTGTGACTTTCCATTACATTATTTACAAAAAATATGTATTAGTCTAAATTAAGACACCCAAACCTTTTTCCATGTTGATTGTGTTTAAAGTTTAAGCATCCAATTTATAATTTTTTTTGAGATATTTATGTCCCATGTGCATTACATTACACTTGTAAACGTTTGAATTGTTTCTGCCATCTTTCCGACCATTTTACTACTCTATTTCAGTCCTTGTGCAAGTTTTGTGTCATCAGCAATTTTTAAAATTTTACACAATAAATTCGTGCTAAGATCGTTTATTTACAGGTACATATATTTTAATGGTATCACCACTGATCTGCACTCATTTAAGATGCTTATATTTCTCAGGGTCGAAGATCAGATCTTCTACCGACTTAACAATTTTCTTACACTCCAACTGTGCCTACAGTTTCCTGGTCAATCTTCAATTCAATTTTACTAAGGTAACCTTTATTCCGGGAAGCTGCAGCTTCATTAGTCCTTCATGCGGAACAGTGTCTAACGTCTTTTTGATATAGAGTTAAACTACATTTACAGCTGAATTTTGGTCTAGCGAGTGTGTCCAATTCGGAGACGACAGAAAGCAACTGAAGCCTTCGCGGCATTCGGGGGTAGGTCCATGGGAACAGTAGCGGCGCAATGAGACCCAACATTAAGTTCCTTTCTAACGTCTCCCATCTTTTCTCACAAATATCCTGGAGACCTGCCCGTATTCCTGCCATGCAATCGGTGTGAGGAAGAGTGAAACGCTGGACTGGCCAGTCAGTCCTCGCGGACTCTTTGGCGCCAAAATCGGCGTGCTAATTCCCCGCAATTTCTACATGTCCAGGAACCCAGCAGAAGATAATCTCAACATCCGCCAGGCTCGCCAAAACCGTGGCGTCACTGATATCCTGAGCCAAGGGATACGGAGATTCCAGTGCCCCGAGCGTATTCAGTGCGCTTTATGAGTCGCTACAAATCACAATCTGGTCTCCGAACTGGGCAGGTCGCGTTTTCCACCGTACCGAGTGTTGCACTGCAACCAACTCGTCCGTGAAGACACACGCAGCGTCTGGAAGAGCCTCGCTGACTTCAAAAAGAGGGGATACGGAGTGAAACAGACCCACTCTTGGGATTTGGAACCATTCGTATACACTGGCACGGTTCCAGCCGGACACGAAGTATGTTCCAAAAGGCCGAACGGAATACTACCGGCGCTGTAAGACTTTGGGAGCAGAGGCGGGGCGACAAATGGTCAAAAGTGGTACTATCCAGGGTGGCATCCTAGGCGCCACCGGCCAGAGAGCTATACCGAGCTCTTGAAGAAGGTTCCTAGCAGTAAACATAAAAGGCTTAGGGTATGACTGGCGTCTCTCGGCAGGATATGCACTGTCGAGATCAGTTGCAGATATCGTGGGAAATGTTGGTGACTGGAGGAGGTGTTGGGCTCACGCGTACAGGCAAATAATGCACTGTGTGTGGCACAGAGCGAGTGGCGTCTCCCCAGCAACCGACAACTATGCTCTCAATGGAGGACGTGTGGAAGTTATCGGTCACCAGGCGGAGGCCGGTGTGGTGGAATTGAGTCCACCTTCCGAAATACATGCTCGTCTGCAGAAGCATAAAACTCGTATCCCTAGTTAATCTTGAACGAACAAAAATGGATAGAAATCAATGCAGATGCTATATCAGCACCCGAGTACTGCAAGTTAAGGAACGAAGAATGTAAGTGGGCGAGTAGAAAAGACCCTAATGCTGGGAATATGAGCCTCCCAGGTGAAGCCTCCTTTCAAAACAAGACCAAAGAAACGTGGAAAATTAACCTTTTCCCGGTGAACCCCGTGTAAGTAGAAGTTACATCCGTGATAGAGTCGTGGTTTGTGGCAGAAGAGCATCACATTATTCTAGGCCAAGGAAAACCGAAACCTATGCGCTTCGGCATAGAGAAAGGCAGTTTAATGCATGTTGGAGTCGACACTCCAGATTTGCCATCTGAGCCGCACCAAAAGAGATCAAAAGGTTTTCCACGTAGAGCGTGTTGAGAACATCTTCATGCATCACCAAAGTGATGCTATTGATGCCCATGGCAAAGAGTGTGACACTGAAGACACCCTCCTGTGGGACTCTCTCTCTTCTTGTTCACTTGGGCCAGAGCGGGCTCCGCCACACCCGTACGCAGAATCCATGATCTGGCATATATTTACAAATGAAGATTGGGAGGCGTCCCCTCACCCAATATTTTGGAGAGTACCCAAGATACCGTATCGCCATGTGGTATCAGCCATCTTTAGATTGAAATACACCGTGGCGAGGTACTGTTTGGAGGAGGAGAGCATCTGACGTGGAGTGGAGGTTGGAAAAGCCGCACTGTGCAGACGATAGGTAGTCTCTACTCTCTAGGAAAAAAGAAAGTCTAAACTTTACAAATTTCTCTATCAACTTACACACACAGTAAGCTAGAGATATTCGACGGAAACCAACCGGGGTAGAGTGATCTCTCTGAGCTTTTCGTAAAGCGAGCAAAGTAGCCATTCGACATGAGTCAGGGAGGATACCCTCTGTCCAGATCTTGTTCAACAAATCTAACAAAACGGCCAAGCCTCATTCACCTATCACCTTGCTCATTAAGAAAGTGCATCGAATGATAGCAGAGCAGTATCCCGCCTAGAGAATGCTTAGAAAGCAGTTGCTAAAGACGTGTAGGGGTGCGAAAATGTATCAGAGATAAATTCCTTCCAACTCGATAATATAAATAGCCGATAAAATTACCAACTCAGTACGGTCTAAAGCCTGGTCGTGAGGCTAGAGTGGTGTCGTTTAAATCCAATGGTACCGCGTTCGAAACTCAACAGTATAAAACCTTTTATAAAGAAAACGGAAGTCAAGGAAAACGGAAGAAAACGCTTGAAGGACCAACTCATCTAGAAGGGCCAATAAATCAACTCAATATAAATGGAAGAAATATGAAAAAAAGCATTAGGAAAGAAAACGAAGATTAAGAACCAACCCAGCCAACAAGAATACCTAAGTCAAGATAAATGGGAAGACAAATGTTTGAAGGGGCAACTTAAAGAAAAAGGAATTTCAGCACAAGAAGAAGTAAATAGACTCGATAAAGATAAAAGCAAGAAACATATGGATAAATAAATAAAAAAGTTATAATAAAGAGGCCCCATAACTGATGACCCTCAACGGCTGAACAATTTCGTGATCTTCGTTAAAACTGCACCTGCCCTCCTCCTAGATATTTAAGAAAAAGTGCTCCTGGGAACTTCAGAGACCCGGGAAGAAGAAGCCATTACTCAGTGATTAGAGACAAGACTTCGTTCGCTCTCCTCAATCCCACTGAATTAACTCCACTCATCCCGCAGACTCGCAGGTCGTAGGAGGGAGAGCTACTACTCCTCGATTAAGAAATCCAAGACTGTTCTCTCCCCAATCCTCAAATTCGCTCCGCTTTCTAGAAAGGGACCTGTGTAGGGGTGCGGAAATGTATCAGAGAAAAATTCCTTCCAACTCGATAATATAAATAGCCGATAAAATTACCAACTCAGAACGGATAAAGCCTTGGCGAGAGGCTAGAGTGTTGGCGTTTAAATCCAAGAACCAACCCAGCCAACAAGAATACCTAAGTCAAGATAAATGGAAGACAAATTTTTAAAGGGGCAACTTAAAGAAAAAGGAATTTCAGTCAATAAAGAAGTAAATAGATTCAATAAAGAGAAAAGCAAGAATAATATTAATAAATAAATAAAGTTATGATAAAGAGATCCCCCTCCCATATACTTCCCACAGACGCAGAGTCCAAGATTGTGGTCCCATTCTTCTGGAGAACGGGAGGGGGTTCCTGCGAGAACTTGCCCCGAATTCTTTTGAATAGCTTCCACAGCCCTTCTAGAGGAGGTAATTGAGGAGAAGAAAGGACAGGGGTGGATGCAGGTTCGGTGTATAGGACTGACCGTCCCAATGGAAAATCCTTCCATCTGGGGCTTTTTGCTTTATAAATGAGCCAATACTCATAATCCAAGGAAAGTTCTCAAGCAAGAGAGACGTTTTATTCGAGCAAACACAAAACGTCTCAGTCTGTAAACTTATTAGAGGTGGTCGTTTTACTTCGGCTTCAAAGGGATGTTAACATAATTTGCTTTCTTAAACCTTTTTATACACTATTCACTTGCTAATAGATTTTGTTAATTGTAAAATTGGGGTTTTATTCGTCACTAGATTTCATCGAGCCTTTTTGCTTTATCAATTCATTTTCTTAATATAAAATCTAATTTCATCTTCGGTTATGTCAATATTTGAAAATGTAGAGACTTCAACAAAGTTATTTGCATATTAGACATCCTAAAGAAGCACGATACCTTCTCTAATTGGCTTACGATTATTTACCTTTCTATAAAATCGCATGGGCTGTTTTGGAAACGACGCTAGTTTCTTTTGACTTTTCTGATTTTGCGTTTGACAAGGCGACGACAATAAATGTATCATTTTCAATTCTTGACAATATTTATAATTTCCAAAATTTTTTAAAGTGCTCTAATGCACTTAAATCTCATTATTTATCTTTTGCACCTGATTTTATCTATCAGCGATTCTAGGTTTATATTGCACTAATTTATTAATTATAGTGAAAATTGAACGCTCAACTTCATTACATTCTGTTTTGAGTTTTTTCAACTTTTAAAACTTTCGTCGGATTTAAAATGTTTTGAAAATGGCTCTATTGCTTCTTGAACTTAGTACCTCTATTAACAACGCGTGTTAAGATTCATAGGCTGCATCAATCCCGGTTCGATAGGTCTTGAACTTTTGTTACCTTGAAATTTACAGTTCTGAAGGAATTATTATGGATTTTTCCATAGTTTGACTTTTTTCTACAAAAAGGCCAGTGAAACCAATTCCATTGATTTTAAATGGATTTATTTTATGCATTTACACCGAGCAACTATTTAACTTTTATTTTTAAGAGCCTTAGGTTACTTTGTAAGTATAATTGGTAACATTGAAGGAACAACACTGCATTGGACCATTTCAATGAAGTCACAGTCATTTGTGTGAGTCAGTTGGTATCTTGGCTTTAGAGTGCAAATAGGATGTTTTCTGTAAGTTATATTTTGTGTGTGTTTCAGATAGTTTATTAGTTAGTTTAATAATTTGATTTTGTGTGTTTCAGGTAGTTCTTTAGCTATTAATGTATTAAACCAAAATGGGTAAACAGTGTCATTTGAGTCCTCGAAAAATGGAGAAATAAACGTTTTACTGAAAGAAACTAAATTTAAACAAGAAATAGCAAATAAAAGGTGTTTACACTAAAATAGTCAGTGTTATTAAGAAAAAAAAGATAACTCAAGATTTTAACTCAAAAAGGAGTGGAAAATGTGGCGAAAACGAAAAACAATTCCAAGAACAGATATAAAATTAATGCAACAGGCTCTTAAGAACAGAAGAACATCTTGCAGGAAGATTTCTATTGAGCTGGCAGCAGGGGGTGTGAGCCTTGCCCAAAGAGCAGTGAATGATGCTTTTTGAAGCTGAATTGAAATCATATCGCCCGAGTAAGAAGCCTCGACTCACGGAAACAATGATGAAGGCCCGTTATTCCTGGGCAAAGAATCACTGAGTGGAATTCAAAACAAAGGGGAAAGGTAAGAATGACATCTAGCTGACCAGTTACCTAAATTCATAAAAAAAATAATACCTACTAACTTTAAGAGTGCCGCATTTTTGTAATGGATACAATATTTTCAAGCTATAAAGTTTATTTGATGATTCATTACTTCAAGGGTTTTTCCAATACTACTATGGGCGTTCAACTACTTATGTTGTATCTAGTACTATTGCAGGTAGTTTTCTCTGACAAATCAACCATTGAAGTGCTAGACGACCGCGTGCAGAGTGTAAGAAGGTTACCTGGAGAAAGATTTATGGCTGAATGTCTGAGGAAAACAGTAAAGTTTCCAACGAAAATCATGGTATGGGGAGCCATTTCGGTGCATGGAATACGTTGTTTGCATGGAATACGATTATGAACCGAGAAAAGTATATAGAAGTTCTTAAAGTTCGTTTACTTCTTTAAATAAGGGAATGGTATGGCGGCAGACCTTGGATATTCCAACAAGACTTAGCTCCATGTCATACAGCAAAATCAGTGAAGGCATGGTGTGCACCAAATGGAGTTCAGCTGCTTCTATAGCCCGGAAATTCCCCGGGCATGAATTCAATTGAGAGTTTATGGTGTGTGCTGAAAGATAAAATAAAAACAGAGCCTATTATGACCAAACAACAATTCATATGTCGTCTCATTGAAGTTTGGTTCAGATCGAAGCGAATCCATAAAATGTGCAAAACATTAATCAATGCTATGCCAAGAAGTGTTAAAGCACTCATGGATGCTAAAGGTGGCCAAACTGCTTACTAACGAATGTAGAAGCCTACACACTTTGCCACTTTCAATAAATATTACCCTGCACTAACGCACAAAAGATATATGGCAAAAGATACACCCCAATGCTTACCAGGGAAAGTTACTCAACAAATAAAACTCGAGGAAGACCTAACAGATTTGCACATTAAACAAGCCTTCGCAAGTAGCCAGCAGCAGACCTGGCAGGCGATCTACTCCATTTATAAATGATAATGATACTAAAAATAAGATAAAGTAAAATTCATGAAGAAAAATAATAAAAAAAGATTTGTAGTGGACAAAATAATGACATTAAAAGTTAAAATGAACAATGGAAAAAAACTCTCAAGATGACAAAAATTTAACAGTTGAAATATGAAATGAATAACAAAAGGAATAATACAGCGACAAGTTTCTCAACTTACAGAACAGGTTTGTGAATGATAGTAAAGGATCGAAAGCTAAACTCGTATAATTAATTGATTAAGGAAACAAGATGAAAAAAAGAGGCAAACAACTGAGTTTACCAGACAACCTGGTACATTTATTTCTCTTCCTATAAACACTCTCTCCTACCTATCGATCTCTTATCTATCACATACACATTTTCCTTCTTAAAACATACTCTTAGTTAATCGTTGATTTGCAATCAATAAAATTAGTTTTATTAGCATTTTTGTAGAGAAATATAAATGTTTTGAAAAATCCATAATAATTCCGCCAGTACTTCATAGCTATTCATCGAATTCTCTCTTTGCTCTCGAAGCATTTGAATCCCACGAAAGCATTTGCAATATCACGTCTATTATGGCTTGCGGTAATAATGGTTAGATGGTAGAAAATGAGCACCCTGATGAGGCGCGCGGGTAGTTTTCGGAGGTCCACCTTGCCCACGTATTGCTCTTCTTCTCAATGACTATATGGTGCAAATTAATACCACTCCTCAAACTGCATGGTAATAGATTGTTATCAGCCCGAGGAATATTAGGTGCGTGCAATGTGTCTCGATAATTTTTTTCCTTGAAATTAGCCCCCCCCCCCTCCATCTCCTAAGTTTGAGGCCATATTCGTTAATTCGTGATGGGTCAGACCCAAGTTACGCAGTGGTGTCGAATGGCGCGTTTCCTGGACCCATTCTGCGAGGACGGTTTGGTTTCAAAGTTGAGTTGCCTTTTATCCTTTTTTAGAATGATAAACAAAGTTGAATTTTGTCATTGATCGAGTTATGACGTTCTCGAGTCTGTAAACGTAGTACGCCTTATTCAAAGTAATTTGTATTTGTGATACTCATATTTGCCTTTTGTTTTGTTTCGCTTTTTTGTTTTCATATACGCATATTTGTGTATTTGATTTGTCACCATTTTTGTGCGAACCGATACGAATGTAGGTATTTCAAGTAGGTCCGTATGTTTGTGTGTGGCAAAATATATGTGGGTGCGCCAAAGAGAATTTAAGAAATAAAGTAAATCCTAACAGGAATTTCTCCACTTTACAATCTCAGTAAATTTAGTCAAAATGTTTAGAAGGTCATTTATTTTCCTCTTTTTTTTTGTCCCAGTCTAAACTCGTATGCGAGTGCCAAATGTCGCTACCGCTTTCCCTTGTCTTCTTTTATCTTTGCCTCTTCCGAGGGTAAAGGCTATCGCGGAACCCGGTTCACACGGCCCCCCAAAGATACACACACAAAATTTATAGAAGGCCAGGGATCTAAAGGCCTACCATAAATTCACCGGAATTAATCAGGATGGTGCTAAATCATGAGGTATCCCGCAAGGGGTTAAATAAATACACACCTAAAAAGTATTTACAGTATTATTTACAACAAAATTAAAATGTTCAAAATTAACTGTTAACAAATTATACGGGGGTCATCAAACAATAAGAAAAGTCACAAATGATAAACAACCATCGGAGACCACAAGTCGTTTTAAACAAAAGGATATTCGCACATACAAAAATGGGTTATATGGATAAATTGTTTAAAGCCGAAACGACACGCGTCGTTGAAGATGAAAATAGGCTTCGTTACTCTAGTGACAGGTGTTCCCGGAATAACTTCCCTGTCTTACGTCCCTTACCCGAAGGCCCAATTAATACCTAATTAACACCTAATTAATTTAAAGGGGACGTAAGAAGAAAGAAGTACTCCATTATTTTTTTTAAGGGGCTATCTGGCGACTGCCCACTTAGGCATAAGTCACCGTAAACAAAAAGCCTAGTTCTAGGCTACTTTAAAAAAATTGAACAGAAAAGAACAATAAAAAGAAATAACAATAACAACAAAACAAAAACAACAACTAAACCTAGTTAAATGAAAGGGAGAAGACCGGCCTCTCCCAAATAGTCAACAAGTCCACCAGTCATGGTGCACGCACTCGTCCCGAGTACAAAGGACAGGCGGTAGCGACCCCGCCCATCCCAGACTGGGACATACGACAAGAATGTGCCGAACAGTCTGGGGAACGACGCAGTCGTCGCAATAGGGCACAGGCGAGCGCTCCAACTAATAGCGATACGTCACACGAGTGTGTCCGATTTGGAGACGACAGAAAGCGACCTGAAGCCGTCGCGGCATTGGGGGATAGGACCATGGGAACAGTCGCGGCGCAATGGCACGCAACTTTAAGTTCCCTTCGACCGTCTCCCATCTTTTTTTCCAAGCAGTCCGAAGAGCTGTCCATATTCCTGCCATGTAGTCGGTGTGAGGAAGAGTGAAACGCTAATCCGGTCGCAGAGTCCTCGCAGACTCTTTGGCGCCCTCATCGGCACGCTCATTACCTGCAATTCCTACATGTCCAAGAACCCAGCACAAGATAATCTCGACATCTGCCCGGCTCGCTATAACCATGGCGTAACGGATATCGCAAATCAGGGGATGCAGAGATTCCAATGCCCCGAGAGCACTCAGGGCGCTTTGTGAGTCGCTATAGATCACAATCCGGTATCCGAACAGGGCACGTCGCGTAATCTCCCGTACCGAGTGGTGTATTGCCACCAGCTCGGCCGTGAAGACAGACACAGCGCCTGGTAGAGCCCCGCTGACTTCAAACAGAGGGGATACGGCGTGAAAGCCGACCCCCTCTTGGGACTCGGAGCCATCCGTATACACTGGCACGGTTCCAGCGTGACACGAGGTGTGCTCCAAAAAGGTCGAACGCAATACTCCCGGCGCCGTACAAGCTTTGGGAGCAGAGGCGTAGTGACAAATAGCCAAATGTGGTACCCCCTCCAGGATGGCGTCCTGGACAGAACCAGGGGCGCCACCGGCCCGAGAACTATATCTAGCTCTCGAAGGAGTTTTCTGGCCCTAAACCCAAAGGGCTTAGGGTATGACTGGCGTCTCTCGGCGGCATAGGCACCATCGAGATCAGCTGTGGATGCAGTGAAAGCTGTGGGCGACTGAGGGAGGCGCTGGGCTCGCGCGTACAGGCGAGTGATGCACTGAACGCGGCGCAGAGCGAGTGGCATCTCCCCAGCATCGACCAACAGACTCTCAATTGGGAAAGTGCGGAAGGCAGCGGTCGCAAGGCGAAGGCCGGTGTGGTGGATCGAATCCACCTTCTGCAATAAACGCTCGGCTGCGAATGCATAAAACTAACATCCGTAGTCGAGCTTCGAACGAACAAAGCATCGATAAAAAAGTATGGCAGTAGCCCTATCAGTGCCCCAAGCGCTAAATGTCACGGAACGGAGAATGTCCAAGGCGCGGGTACAAGAGACCCTAAGGCTGCGAATATGAGCCTCCCAGATGAGGTGTCGGTCGAATACAAGACCAAGGAAACGGTGCGATTCCACCACATCCAGGCGCACCCCATTAAGAAACAAATCTGGATCGGGGTGAAGCCGTGGATAGCGGTAGAAGTGCACCACCTTAGTCTTGGCCAAAGAAAACCAAAACCTGTGTGCTTCGGCATAGCGAGAGACGCGGTTCAATGCCTGTTGTAGTCAACGCTCCAGAGTTGGCATCTGGGCCGCGCCAAAAGAGATCGAAAGGTCGTCCATGTAGAGCGTAGTGAGAACATCTTCCGGCAGCACCTAGGTGATGCCGTTGATGCTCAGGACAAAGAGTGTGACACTGAGGACACTTCCCTGCGGGTCACCCTCTTCCTGCTCCTTTGGGCCAGAGGGGGCTCCCCCCACCCGTACGCGGAATCGACGATGTCACAAAAATTCAGATATAAACATTGGGAGGCGTCCCCTCGCCCCCATCGTGTGGAGAGTCTCTATGATACCGTATCCGACGTGGAGTGGAACTTGCGGAAGCCGCACTGTGTAGAATACAGATGGCCTCCGCTGTCCAGGAAAAAGGCTAAGATAAAATTTACCAATTTTTCCATCAACTTGCACACGAACGAGGTTAGAGAGACTGGGCGGAAACCGGTCGGAGTAGAGTGATCTCTCCCCGGTTTGCGAAAGGCGAGCACAGTAGCGATTCGCCAGGAGTCTGGGAGAAGACCTTCCACCCAGATCCTGTTGAAAAAATCTAAGAGAAAGGCCATGCCTCACTCATCCAGGTCTCGAAGCATGGCGTACGGACATCGTCCGAGCCATGGGCGGTGTCCGCGCACGAAGCGAGAGCGGAGCACAACTCACTCACAGTAAACTTGTCGTTGAAGGGTTCTCCTCCTCTGGAGGTAAAGTCCAGCCGGTGGCCTTCCGCGACATGACGACGTGCATTGAATGCTGTTGGAGCAGCATCTTGGCTAGAGAATACGGAAAAAGCGGTCGCTAAGGATTCCGCCACGGACGCGGGGTCCGAGATTTCGGTCCAATTTTCCTAGAGAACGGGAGGGGGCTCCTGCGAGGACTTGCCCCGAATTCATTTGACTCGCCTCCACACCTCAGCTAAGGGGGTCATCCCGTTAAGTGAAGACACGTATGCCCGCCAAGAAGAGCAACGGGCGTGCTTCGAAATATACCGGAACCTAGCCCTAGCCCGACGAAATTCAGCGACAGTGAAATCGTTCCGTCGGCGCTTATAGCGCATGTAGGTATAACGCTTCTGTTTGAGGGCCATTTCACACTCGGCCGACCACCATGGGAGTGGTCGGTGTGCAAAACGGCCAGATATCCTAGGAATAGTAACAACAAGGAGTAACAACAAGAAAAGAAGATACCCTAGGAGAACTTACGGTCAATTCAAGGAGGGTACCTTTGGACTACAATCGAGCAGGCACATGGCTGCTCAATTGTTTTTGTGTCCCTAAACGGCTACTTTTCATGACTTTGTCTAGTCTTGACTTGAACTGGTCAACAGATTCACTGTTGACAACTTCCACTGGAAGTGCGCTCCACTTACCGCAGATACTGTAGGCGAAAAAATTTCCACACAGATTGTGGTTGTAACGCTTCAATTCAAGTTTGAAGCCGTGATTGCGCGTTCTGTTCTCACTCAATGTGAAAATATCCCGGTAGTCAACATTGTCAAACCCTCGAAGTATTTTGAAAACTTCGATGAGCTGACTACGCAGTCTACGGGTTTCTAACGAGAACAGATCTAATTCCCTTAGTTTATCCTCATAACTTTTATGTCGGATAGAGGGAATCAGTTTGGTTGCCTTAGCTTGTACGCGTTCCAACCTTGCGATGTCCTTTCGAAACGAACGACTCCAAAATTTTACGGCATACTCCAGGTGCGGCCGAACGAGTGAGTTGTACAGACAAAGTACTAACTCCTTGTTACGGTATCCAAACTGGTGCTTTATGTAGCCTAACATCCTTTGGGCTTTCTTCTCTGCCTAGATGCACTGTTTTGAGAACTTGATGTCGCTAGTGATAGTAACACCCAAGTCCTTCTCAGTGTCACTCAATTCAAGATCAGTGCCCTTAAGGATGTACTGAGATTTGTGGTTTCGTTGGCCGATATGCATTACTTTTCATTTCCCCTCGTTGAAAGGCATTTCCCACGTGTCCGACCACTTCCCAATCCTTTGAAGGTCCTCTTGGAGGCGCGCAGTGTTCCCCTCCTTTGCCACATTGATACCAAGCTTGGTGTCATCGGCAAATTGTGAGATTTTGGCAACCATGTCTCCGTCCATGTGGTTGACATAGATAATAAACAGTAGGGATCTCAGGACGGAACCTTGAGGGACACGGCTAGATACGGGCGCCCATTCAGAGGCTCGTCCATTCACTACTACTCGTTGCCGTCTGTTACTTAGCCAGCTCTCTATCCACCTGTATCCTTGGCGTATATGCCCTGTGCACGCATTTTCTGGAGAAGGCGGCGGTGTGGTACCTTATCAAAGGCCTTTTGGAAGTCAAGGTACACAACATCCACCGCTTTATCCCGATCATGTTCACTGAACACTATCCTTGCCGTATATGCCCTGTGCACGCATTTTCTGGAGAAGGCGGCGGTGTGGTACCTTATCAAAGGCCTTTTGGAAGTCAAGGTACACAACATCCAACGCTTTATCCCGATAATGCTCACTGAACACGAATTGGAAGAATTCCACAAGGTTCGTCAGGCATGACCGTTGCCCCGGGAAGCCGTGCTGGGACCTCTTCAGTAGCAGGTTTGACTCTAAATAAGACGTTATCTTGTCCACTATCATGCTTTCCATGAGTTTACCGACTATCGAAGTCAAACTGATGGGTCGGTAGTTCGACGGATGGCTGGGGTCTCCTTTCTTGAAGATCGGAGTCACCTCCACCTCACGCCAGTCTCTAGGAACGCATCCGGTCCGGATTGACATGTTAAAGATAGCGCACACATGTCATGATAGTTCATCGCACACTTTCTTCAACACCATGGATAGAAACCCGTCCGGTCCGGGGGACTTATTCGTCTTTAGGTCAGCGATTTTTTTCTTTATTTCTCCTTCGGTGAAGTCCAGTACCTCCAGCTTTTCCCCCCGAGTAGGAATCCGTCTGCTGGGGAATGGGAGCACACTCTTCACTAAACACTGAAGAGAAGTAGTTGTTGAGGAGGTTAGCATTTTCTGCATCTGAATGCTTTAATGTCCCCTCCTCATTCCTCAGAGGGCCAATCGTTGGATGGATTGGTTTACGGCTGTTCACATATAAAAAAAACTCCTTGGGATTCTCTTTACAGAGTCTCGCCACTCGGAGTTCCTCAGACCGCTTAGCCGCCCTTATGCAGGACTTCACTCTGCTGACTAGCCTCCGGTATTCGTCAAAGTCACCCGAGATCTTCGATTGCTGGTACACATTTCTGTTCTCCCTAAGCAGTGGCCCGATTTCTCGATTAAACCACATAGGTTGAACAGAGGACCGACGGGGGCATTCCAGAGGGATGAATTTTTTTTTTTTTTTAATTAAGGGGCTACATGGCGACTGCCGTCTAAGGCATAAGTTGCCGTAAACAAACAGCCTAATTTAGGCTACTTTAAAAAATTAAACAGAAAACAATAAAAAGAAATAACAATAACAATAACAAAGCAATAACAAAACAATTACAAAAACAACAACAACAATTAAATCGGGTTAAATAAAAGGGAGAAGGCCGGCCTCCCCCAAAAAGTCAATAAGTCCACCAGTCAAAGTACACGAACTCGTCCCGAGAACAAGGGACAGGCGGTAGCGACCCCGCCCATCCCGGTACCGGGACAGGTGTCGTGCGCGAAGATCACCCAGACTGGGACATTCGACAAGAATGTCTTGAACAGTCTGGGGGACGACGCAGTCGTTGCAATAGGGCGCAGGCGAGCGCTCCATCAGATAGCGATGCGTCACACGAGTGTGTCCGATTCGGAGACGACAGAAAGCAACCTGAAGCCGCCGCGGCATTGGGGGATAGGTCGATAGGAACAGTCGCGGCGCAATGGCACGCAACTTTAAGTTCCCTTCGACCGTCTCCCATCTTCTTTGCCAAGCAGTCCGAAGAGCTGCCCGTAATCCTGCCATGTAGTCGGTGTGAGGAAGAGCGAAACGCTGGTCCGGTCGCAGAGTCCTCGCGGACTCTTTAGGCGCCCTCATTCCCCGCAATTCCTACATGTCCAGGAACCCAGGAGAAGATAATCTCGACATCTGCCCGGCTCGCCAAAACCGTGACGTCACGGATATCGCGAACCAGGGGATGCGGAGATTCCAATGCCCCGAGAGCACTCAGGGCGCTTTGTGAGTCGCTATAGATCACAATCCGGTCTCCGAACCGGGCACGTCGCCTAATCTCCCGTACCGAGTGGTGTATTGCCACCAGCTCGGCCGTGAAGACAGACGCAGCGCCTGGTAGAGCCCCGCTGACTTCAAACAGAGGGGATACGGCGTGGCAGCCGACCCCCTCTTGGGACTTGGAGCCATCCGTATACACTGGCACGGTACCAGCGTGACACGATGTGTGCTCCAAAAAGGTCGAACGCAATACTCCCAAGCAGTACAAGCTTTGGGAGCAGAGGCGTGGCGACAAAGAGCCAAATGTGGTACCCTCCAGGGTGGCGTCCTGGGCAGAACCAGGGGCGCCACCGGCCCGAGAGCTATATCTACCTCTCGAAGGAGTTTCCTGGCCCTAAACCCAAAGGGCTTAGGGTATGACTGGCGTCTCTCGGCGGCATAGGCACCATCGAGATCAGCTGCGGATGCGCAGTGATAGCTGTTGGCGACTGAGGGAGGCGCCGGGCTCGCGCATACAGGCGAGTGATGCACTACACGCGGCGCAGAGCGAGTGGCATCTCCCCAACATCGACCAACAGGCTCTCAATGGGGGAAGTGCGGAAGGCACCGGTCGCAAGGCGAAGGCCGGTGTGGTGGATTGAATCCACCTTCCGCAATAAACGCTCGGCTGCGGATGCATAAAACTCGCATCCGTAGTCGAGCTTCGAGCGAACAAAGGATCGATAAAAAAGTAAGGCGGTAGCCCTATCAGCGCCCCAAGTGCTGAACGTCACGGAACGGAGAATGTCCATGGCACGGGTACAAGAGACCCTAAGGCTGCGAATATGAGCCTCCCAGGTGAGGAGTCGGTCGAATACAAGACCAAGGAAACGGTGCGACTCAACCACATCCAGGCGTTCCCCATTAAGAAACAGATCTGGGTCAGGGTGAAGCCGTGGATGGCGGCAGAAGTGCACCACCTTAGTCTTGGCCAAAGAAAACCGAAACCTGTGCGCTTCAGCATAGCGAGAGACGCGGTTCAATGCCTGTTGGAGTCGACGCTCCAGAGTTGGCATCTGGGCCGCGCCAAAAGATATCGAAAGGTCGTCCACGTAGAGCGTAGCGAGAACATCTTCTGTCAGCACTGAGGTGATGCCGTTGATGCTCAGGGCAAAGAGTGTGACACTGACGACACTTCCCTGCGGGACACCCTCTTCCTGCTCCTTTGGGGCAGAGAGGGCTCCCCCCACCCGTACGCGGAATCGACGATCTCGCTAAAATTCAGATATAAACATTGGGAGGCGTCCCCTCGCCCCCATCGTGTGGAGAGTCTCCATGATACCGTATCGCCATGCGGTATCATAGGCCTTCTCCTGATCAAAAAACACCGTGGCGTAGTGCTGTCTACGAAGGAAAGCCTCGCAGACGGCATTTTCCAGTCGGAGCAGAGCATCCGACGTGGAGTGAAACTTACGAAAGCCGCACTGTGCAGAAGACAGATGGCCTCCGCTGTCCAGGAAATAGGCTAATCTAACATTTACCAATTTCTCCATCAACTTGCACACGCAAGAGGTTAGAGAGATTGGGCGGAAACCGGTCGGAGTAGAGTGATCTCTCCCCGGCTTGCGAAAGGCGAGCACAGTAGCGATTCGCCAGGAGTCTGGGAGAAGACCTTCCACCCAGATCCTGTTGAACAGATCTAACAGAAAGGCCATGCCTCGCTCACCCAGGTGTCGAAGCATGGCGTACGGGACATCGTCCGGACCATGGGTGGTGTCCGCGCACGAAGCGAGAGCGGAACGCAACTCTCAGAGGGATGAAACGCGTTTAAGACTCATGAATGTGGTTTTGAAACTGTTCCAAGAGTATTCCACACCCTAGCACTCTTCTAGCCTTGTGTAGGTCAGTCCCGCGCGTAGACCTGCAAGGTCTGATCTTCTCAAATCAGGTTTCCTCGATTTACTAGTTGCAGTCTTTGCCTTGGGGACTTTGACTACAAATCTAATTAGTCGGTGGTGACTGCCACCGAGCTCTTCGCCAACAGAGGTGTTCTCAACGATGTCATCCTGAGAGGTGAAAACCAAGTCGAGGATATTGTCTCCTCTCGTTGGCTCTCTCACCCATTGAGTGAGAAACTCGTTGTTCGTGAACTCCAGGAGTAATGCGTTCTCGTCACAGGGTTCTCTGGTTTCCCAGTCAACTTGTGTGTTGAAATCTCCCATGACGATACACACTCTGTCTCCGACAAGTTTTCCTAGTAGCTGGTACAGATCTCTGTCCTTTTAAAGGAGTTGGTCAGGCCCACGGCGATGAGGTTGCCGGAGAAGAACTCAACGGCCTCATCTACCGACCTAAACTCCTCGACTGAGATAGACAATTCAGTCATTTCCTGAAATGCAGGCCACCGCGCCCGCGCTAATCACCACCGTGGTGGGCTCTCAGGTGGCAGTTGCCCTGAAAATGATATTTGAATGGGAAAGTGATCACTACCATTGAGGTCATCGAACACCCCTCCAATCAAAATCAGGCTTTACATCCGAAGAGCACAAAGATAGGTCAAGGCAAGAAAATGAAGCGGTTGTCGGACAGTGATGCGTAAACTCATCCACGTTTAGGACAACCATCTCAAGCTCTTCCATCAGATCGGCAAGGACTTGTTCCCTGGGATTTATGGAGTAATCTCCCCAGAGAGGATGTCTGCTGTTCAGAACTCCAAGCAAGAGATAGGGCCTCGGCAACCGTGCTACGACGCGGTGGAAGTCCCCCGCGTCGAATTCAGCTGACGGTGGAATGTACGCAGAAATGATATTATACCTCCTCTCCAGGTGCAGCTGCACAGCCACTGCCTGAAAGGAGGTATCTAAAGAGAAAGGAAGAACGGAGACATCACGTCGGGTGTAAACCGCGCATCTGCCAGCTCGGCCATCTCGCGGTGGTGGGGTCACAAGACCCTTATACCCCAGGAGGGAGGGCAGGGAGCAAGTGCCTAGCATGGTATCCTGCAAAAAGATAGCTAATGTGGAAGGGGACGAGACGAGCCTACGCAGCTCGTCCCAGTTGGCGGGGAATCCACGGCAATTCCATTGAAGGAATACGCCCTCCTCGAACAGAATACCCTCACGGGAATGGCCGTACGCTTCCCGGAGGCAGAACCCGCGGCGTGTTGGCCGGACAAAGCGCTGAAGGCGCTGTCGCCTTCGAGGACTTATTGGGGGAGGTTGGGTCTGCCATTTGAGTCTTTTCCTTCCTCGAAACCTTAGGCGGGCGTTGTGGCTTCGGAGGCGAGGGGCCCTCTTTTCGAGAAACTACCGTCTCCGAGCCACTCGGTTCACCTCTAGGCGTGGGTGGAGCCAATGCTCCTTTGTTGCTATCCTCCTTTCGGGCAACTGCTTTTGGAACCCCGGAAGATGGCCTAGCGAACAACTTCAGGGGTTTTGCCTCCTCTGAGTCTAACGACTTCGGTGGAGGCGCGTGGCCATTTTGCCTTACGGGAAACGATCACGCTGGGGGAAGAGGGGGGAGCACTAGTTTTAGCCGGGGCTGGGTATGAACCCTTTTTGCCGCCAGCACTACCAGGTAAGTGCCCGGGTTGAGTAGAGCCCGCAGAAAGCCTGCGAATGGGCGTGGAAACAACCGTGCTCGTTTGCCTGGATGGACCATGAGCAGAGGGTGCCTTTCTAACTATTGAGGCATATGACGTCCCAGGCAGAGCCGGGCACTAGGACCAAGTACTTAGCCTCGCGGAATGAGAGTCGATCCTAGGCCTGAACGGCCAGGATTACTTTCTCAAGGAGATAAGCAGCACATTGCTTCGAAGAAGCGGGGTGCGGCTCTCCGCAATTGACACACTTGGCCACACACGAGTTGGACTTATCGTGTGCGACCTTGGAGCAATTTACACAGACTTCGGGTGACCCCAAATTTGCACGTCTACAAGAACGATTTGTATGACCAAAGCGGTGTCAGTAATAGCACCGCCGCGGCAGTGGCACGAATGCCTTCACGCGGTAGCGGTACCAATCGGCACTCACTGACTCAGGAAGCTTGTCACAGTCGAACGTGACGGAGAGTGTAGGGGTTGGTCTCGAGGCCGCTCCCTGTTTTATCATCACACGTTCGACCTTGACCACCCCATGGTCGGCCAGCTCTAAGGTGATGTTCTCTATGGAGTAGTCAACGAGTTCGCTCGCATAAACTACTCCCCTCACAAAGTTCATGGTAGAGTGCGTTGTCACACTCACCAGGATGCCATGAAGTGTCAGAAATTTTTTTTTTTTTTATTAAGGGGCTATCTGGCGACAGCCGACTTAGGCATAAGTTCCGTAAACAAACAGCCTAGTTCTAGGCTACTTCAAAAAAATTCAACAGGAAACAACAATAAAAAGAAATAACAAAACAAAGCAATAACAAAAACAACAACAATAAAACCGGGTTAAATGAAAGGGAGAAGGCCGGCCTCCCCCAAAAAGTCAATAAGTCCACCAGTCATGGTGCACGCACTCGTCCCGAGTACAAGGGACAGGCGGTAGCGACCTCGCCCATCCCGGTACCGAGACAGGTATCGTGCGCGAAGATCACCCAGACTGGGACATTCGACAAGAATATGCCGAACAGTCTGGGAGACGACGCAGTCGTTGCAATAGGGCGCATGCGAGCGCTCCATCAAGGAGCGATGCGTCACACGAGTGTGTCCGATTCGAAGACGACAGAAAGCAACCTGAAGCCGCCGCGGCATTGGGGGATAGGTCCATGGGAACCTTCGCGGCGCAATGGCACGCAACTTTATGTTCCCTTCGACCGTCTCCCATCTTCTTTGCCAAGCAGTCCGAAGAGCTGCCAGTATTCCTGCCATGTAGTCGGTGTGAGAAAGAGCGAAATGCTGGTCCGGTCGCAGAGTCCTAGCGGACTCTTTGGCGCCATCATCGGCGCGCTTATTCCCGCAATTCCTACATGTCCAGGAACCCAGCAGAAGATAATCTCGACATCTGCCCGGCTCGCCAAAACCGTGGCGTCACGGATATCGCGAACCAGGGGATGCGGAGATTCCAATGCCCCGAGAGCACTCAGGGTGCTTTGTGAGTCGCTATAGATCACAATCCGGTCTCCTAACCGGGCACGTCGCATAATCTCCCGTACCGAGTGGTGTATTGCCACCAGCTCGGCCGTGAAGACAGACGCAGCGCCTGGTAGAGCCCCGCTGACTTCAAACAGAGGGGATACGGCGTGGAGGCCGACCCCCTCTTGGGACTTGGAGCCATCCGTATACACTGGCACGGTTCCAGCGTGACACGATGTGTGCTCCAAAATGGTCGAACGGAATACTCCCAAGCAGTACAAGCTTTGGGAGCAGAGGCGTGGCGACAAATAGCCAAATGTGGTACCCTCCAGGGTGGCGTCCTGGGCAGAACCAGCGGCGCCACCGGCCCGAGAGCGATATCTACCTCTCGAAGGAGTTTCCTTGCCCTAAACACAAAAGGCTTAGGGTATGACTGGCGTCTCTCGACGGCATAGGCACCATCGAGATCAGCTGCGGATGCAGTGAGAGCTGTTGGCGACTGAGGGAGGCGCCGGGCTCGCGCGTACAGGCGAGTGATACACTGCACGTGGCGCAGAGCGAGTGGCACCTCCCCAGCATCGACCACCGGACTCTCAATGGGGAAAGTGCGGAAGGCACCGGTCGCAAGGCGAAAGCCGGTGTGGTGGATCGAATCCACCTTCCGCAATAAACGCTCGGCTGCGGATGCATAAAACTCGCATCCGTAGTCAAGCTTCGAACGAACAAAGGATCGATAAAAAAGTAAGGCAGTAGCCCTATCAGCGCCCCAAGCGCTGAACGTCACGGAACGGAGAATGTACATGGCGCGGGTACAAGAAACCCTAAGGCTGCGAATATGAGCCTCCCAGGTGAGGCGTCGGTCGAATACAAGACCAAGGAAACGGTGCGACTTAACCACATCCAGGCGCACCCCATTAAGAAACAAATCTGGGTCGGGGTGAAGCCGTGGATGGCGGCAGAAGTGCACCACCTTAGTCTTGGCCAAAGAAAACTGAAACCTGTGCGCTTCGGCATAGCGAGAGACGCGGTTCAATGCCTGTTGGAGTCGACGCTCCAGAGTTGGCATCTGGGCCGCGCCAAAAGAGATCGAAAGGTCGTCCACGTAGAGCGTAGCGAGAACATCTTCCGGCAGCACCGAGGTGATGCCGTTGATGCTCAGGGCAAAGAGTGCGACACTGAGGACACTTCCCTGCGGGACACCCTCTTCCTGCTCCTTTGGGCCGGAGAGGGCTCCCCCCACCCGTACGCGGAATCGACGATCTCGCAAAAATTCAGATATAAACATTGGGAGGCGTCCCCTCGCCCCCATCGTGTGGAGAGTCTCCATGATACCGTATCACCATGCGGTATCATAGGCCTTCTCCAGATCGAAAAACACCGTGTCGTAGTGCTGTCTACGAAGGAAAGCCTCGCAGACGGCATTTTACAGTCGGAGCAGAGCATCCGACGTGGAGTGGAACTTGCGGAAGCCGCACTGTGCGGAAGACAGATGGCCGCCGCTGTCCAGGAAAAAGGCTAATCTAACATTTACCAATTTCTCCATCAACTTGCACACGCAAGAGGTTAGAGAGATTGGGCGGAAACCGGTCGGAGTAGAGTGATCTCTCCCCGGTTTGCGAAAGGCAAGCACAGTAGCGATTCGCCAGGAGTCTGGAAGAAGACCTTCCACCCAGATCCTGTTGAACAAATCTAACAGAAAGGCCATGCCTCGCTCACCTAGATGTCGAAGCATGGCGTACGGGACATCGTCCGGGCCATGGGCGGTGTCCGCGCATGAAGCGAGAGCGGAACGCAACTCGCTTACAGTAAACTTGTCGTTGAAGGGTTCTCCGCCTCTGGAGGTAAAGTTCAGTCGGCGGCCTTCCGCGACATCACGACGTGCATTGAATGCTGGCGGAGCAGCATCACGGCTAGAGAATGCAGAAAAATGTGTCGCAAAGGATTCCGCCACGGACGCGGGGTCCGAGATTGCGGTCCCATTCTCCTGGAGAACGGGAGGGGGGTCCTGCGAGAACTTGCCCCGAATCCTTTTGACTCGCTTCCACACCTCAGCTAAAGGGGTCTTCCCGTTAAGTGAAGACACGTATGCCCGCCAAGAAGAGCGGCGGGCGTGCTTCGAAATATACCGGAACCTAGCCCTAGCCCGACGAAATTCACCGACAGTGAAATCGTTCGGGCGGCGCTTATAGGGCATGTAGGCATAACGCTTCTGTTTGAGGGCCGTCTCACACTCGGCTGACCACCATAGGAGACGTCGGCGTGCAAAACGGCCAGACGTCCTAGGAATAGTAGTCAGGCCCACGGCGATGAGGTTACCGGAGAAGAACTCAACGGCCTCATCTACCGACCTAAACTCCTCGACTGAGATAGAGAATTCAGTCATTTCCTGAAATGCAGGCCACCGCGCCCGCGCTAAGCACCACCGAGGTGGTCTCTCAGGTGGCAGTTGCCCTGAAAATGATATTTGATTGGAAAGTGATTACTACAATGGAGGTCATCGACCACCCCCCAATCAAAATCGGGCGGTGCATCCGAAGAGCACAAAGATAGGTCAAGGCAAGAAAATAAAGCGGGTCTCGGACAGTGATGCGTAAACTCATCCACGTTTAGGACACCAATCTCAAGCTCTTCGATCAGATCGGCAAGGACTTGTCCCCTGGGATTTATGGAGTAATCTCCCCAGAGAGGATGCCTGCCGTTCAGATCTCCAAGCAAGAGATAGGGCCTCGGCAACCGTACCACGACGCGGCGGAAGTCCTCCGCGTCGAAGTCACCTGACGGTGGAATGTACGCAGAAATGATAGTATACCTCCTATCCAGGTGCAGCTGCACAGCCACTGCCTGAAAGGAGGTATCTAAAGAGAAAGGAAGAACGGAGACATCATGCTGGGTGTAAACCGCGAACCCCCCAGCTCGGCCATCCCGCGGTGGTGGGGTCGCAAGACCCTTGTACCCCGGGAGGGCGGGCAGGGGGCACGCGCCTAGCATGGTCTCCTGCAAAAAAAAAAATTATTTTTTTTTATTTAAGGGGCCATCTGGCGACTGCCGACTTAGGCACAAGTCGCCGCAAACAAACAGCCCAGTTTTAGGCTACTTCAAAAAATGGAACAGGGAACAACAAAAAAAAAATAACAATAACAAACCAATCACAAAAACAACAACAACAACAAAAATAACAACAACAAAAATTAAGCCTGGTTAAAAAAAAGGGAGAAGGCCGGCCTCCCCCAAAAAGTTAGCAAGTCCACCAGTCAAAGTGCACGCACTCGTCCCGAGTACAAGGGACAGGCGGTAGCGACCCCGCCCATCCCGGTACCGGGACAGGTGTCGTGCGCGAAGATCACCCAGACTGGGACATTCGACAAGAATGTGCCGAACAGTCTGGGGGACGACGCAGTCGTTGCAATAGGGCGCAGGCGAGCGCTCCATCAGATAGCGATGCGTCACACGAGTGTGTCCGATTAGGAGACGACAGAAAGCAACCTGAAGCCGCCGCGGCATTGGGGGATAGGTCCATGGGAACAGTCGCGGCGCAATGGCACGCAACTTTAAGTTCCCTTCAACCGTCTCCCATCTTCTTTGCCAAGCAGTCCGAAGAGCTGCCCGTATTCCTGCCATGTAGTCGTTGTGAGGAAGAGCGAAACGCTGGTCCGGTCGCAGAGTCCTCGCGGACTCTTTGGCGCCCTCATCGGCGCGCTCATTCCCCGCAATTCCTACATGTCCAGGAACCCAGCAGAAGATAATCTCGACATCTGCCCGGCTCGCCAAAACCGTGGCGTCACGGATATCGCGAACCAGGGGATGCGGAGATTCCAATGCCCCGAGAGCACTCAGGGCGCTTTGTGAGTCGCTATAGATCACAATCCGGTCTCCGAACCGGGCACGTCGCCTAATCTCCCGTACCGAGTGGTGTATTGCCACCAGCTCGGCCGTGAAGACAGACGCAGCGCCTGGTAGAGCCCCGCTGACTTCAAACAGAGGGGATACGGCGTGGAAGCCGACCCCCTCTTGGGACTTGGAGCCATCCGTATACACTGGCACGGTACCAGCGTGACACGATGTGTGCTCCAAAAAGGTCGAACGCAATACTCCCGGCGCAGTACAAGCTTTGGGAGCAGAGGCGTGGCGACAAATAGCCAAATGTGGTACCCTCCAGGGTGGCGTCCTGGGCAGAACCAGGGGCGCCACCGGCCCGAGAGCTATATCTACCTCTCGAAGGAGTTTCCTGGCCCTAAACCCAAAGGGCTTAGGGTATGACTGGCGTCTCTCAGCGGCATAGGCACCATCGAGATCAGCTGCGGATGCAGTGAGAGCTGTTGGCGACTGAGGGAGGCGCCGGGCTCGCGCGTACAGGCGAGTGATGCACTGCACGCGGCGCAGAGCGAGTGGCATCACCCCAGCATCGACCAACAGGCTCTCAATGGGGGAAGTGCGGAAGGCACCGGTCGCAAGGCGAAGTCCGGTGTGGTGGATCGAATCCACCTTCCGCAATAAACGCTCGGCTGCGGATGCATAAAACTCGCATCCGTAGTCGAGCTTCGAGCGAACAAAGGATCGATAAAAAAGTAAGGCGGTAGCCCTATCAGCGCCCCAAGCGCTGAACGTCACGGAACGGAGAATGTCCATGGCGCGGGTACAAGAGACCCTAAGGCTGCGAATATGAGTCTCCCAGGTGAGGCGTCGGTCGAATACAAGACCAAGGAAACGGTGCGACTCAACCACATCCAGGCGCACCCCATTAAGAAACAAATCTGGGTCGGGGTGAAGCCGTGGATGGCGGCAGAAGTGCACCTCCTTAGTCTTGGCCAAAGAAAACTGAAACCTGTGCGCTTCGGCATAGCGAGAGACGCGGTTCAATGCCTGTTGGAGTCGACGCTCCAGAGTTGGCATCTGGGCCGCGCCAAAAGAGGTCGAAAGGTCGTCCACGTAGAGCGTAGCGAGAACATCTTCCGGCAGCACCGAGGTGATGCCGTTGATGCTCAGGGCAAAGAGTGCGACACTGAGGACACTTCCCTGCGGGACACCCTCTTCCTGCTCCTTTGGGCCGGAGAGGGCTCCCCCCACCCGTACGCGGAATCGACGATCTCGCAAAAATTCAGATATAAAAATTGGGAGGCGTCCCCTCGCCCCCATCGTGTGGAGAGTCTCCATGATACCGTATCACCATGCGGTATCATAGGCCTTCTCCAGATCGAAAAACACCGTGTCGTAGTGCTGTCTACGAAGGAAAGCCTCGCAGACGGCATTTTACAGTCGGAGCAGAGCATCCGACGTGGAGTGGAACTTGCGGAAGCCGCACTGTGCGGAAGACAGATGGCCGCCGCTGTCCAGGAAAAAGGCTAATCTAACATTTACCAATTTCTCCATCAACTTGCACACGCAAGAGGTTAGAGAGATTGGGCGGAAACCGGTCGGAGTAGAGTGATCTCTCCCCGGTTTGCGAAAGGCAAGCACAGTAGCGATTCGCCAGGAGTCTGGAAGAAGACCTTCCACCCAGATCCTGTTGAACAAATCTAACAGAAAGGCCATGCCTCGCTCACCTAGATGTCGAAGCATGGCGTACGGGACATCGTCCGGGCCATGGGCGGTGTCCGCGCATGAAGCGAGAGCGGAACGCAACTCGCTTACAGTAAACTTGTCGTTGAAGGGTTCTCCGCCTCTGGAGGTAAAGTTCAGTCGGCGGCCTTCCGCGACATCACGACGTGCATTGAATGCTGGCGGAGCAGCATCACGGCTAGAGAATGCAGAAAAATGTGTCGCAAAGGATTCCGCCACGGACGCGGGGTCCGAGATTGCGGTCCCATTCTCCTGGAGAACGGGAGGGGGGTCCTGCGAGAACTTGCCCCGAATCCTTTTGACTCGCTTCCACACCTCAGCTAAAGGGGTCTTCCCGTTAAGTGAAGACACGTATGCCCGCCAAGAAGAGCGGCGGGCGTGCTTCGAAATATACCGGAACCTAGCCCTAGCCCGACGAAATTCACCGACAGTGAAATCGTTCGGGCGGCGCTTATAGGGCATGTAGGCATAACGCTTCTGTTTGAGGGCCGTCTCACACTCGGCTGACCACCATAGGAGACGTCGGCGTGCAAAACGGCCAGACGTCCTAGGAATAGTAGTCAGGCCCACGGCGATGAGGTTACCGGAGAAGAACTCAACGGCCTCATCTACCGACCTAAACTCCTCGACTGAGATAGAGAATTCAGTCATTTCCTGAAATGCAGGCCACCGCGCCCGCGCTAAGCACCACCGAGGTGGTCTCTCAGGTGGCAGTTGCCCTGAAAATGATATTTGATTGGAAAGTGATTACTACAATGGAGGTCATCGACCACCCCCCAATCAAAATCGGGCGGTGCATCCGAAGAGCACAAAGATAGGTCAAGGCAAGAAAATAAAGCGGGTCTCGGACAGTGATGCGTAAACTCATCCACGTTTAGGACACCAATCTCAAGCTCTTCGATCAGATCGGCAAGGACTTGTCCCCTGGGATTTATGGAGTAATCTCCCCAGAGAGGATGCCTGCCGTTCAGATCTCCAAGCAAGAGATAGGGCCTCGGCAACCGTACCACGACGCGGCGGAAGTCCTCCGCGTCGAAGTCACCTGACGGTGGAATGTACGCAGAAATGATAGTATACCTCCTATCCAGGTGCAGCTGCACAGCCACTGCCTGAAAGGAGGTATCTAAAGAGAAAGGAAGAACGGAGACATCATGCTGGGTGTAAACCGCGAACCCCCCAGCTCGGCCATCCCGCGGTGGTGGGGTCGCAAGACCCTTGTACCCCGGGAGGGCGGGCAGGGGGCACGCGCCTAGCATGGTCTCCTGCAAAAAAAAAATTTATTTTTTTTTATTTAAGGGGCCATCTGGCGACTGCCGACTTAGGCACAAGTCGCCGCAAACAAACAGCCCAGTTTTAGGCTACTTCAAAAAATGGAACAGGGAACAACAAAAAAAAAATAACAATAACAAACCAATCACAAAAACAACAACAACAACAAAAATAACAACAACAAAAATTAAGCCTGGTTAAAAAAAAGGGAGAAGGCCGGCCTCCCCCAAAAAGTTAGCAAGTCCACCAGTCAAAGTGCACGCACTCGTCCCGAGTACAAGGGACAGGCGGTAGCGACCCCGCCCATCCCGGTACCGGGACAGGTGTCGTGCGCGAAGATCACCCAGACTGGGACATTCGACAAGAATGTGCCGAACAGTCTGGGGGACGACGCAGTCGTTGCAATAGGGCGCAGGCGAGCGCTCCATCAGATAGCGATGCGTCACACGAGTGTGTCCGATTCGGAGACGACAGAAAGCAACCTGAAGCCGCCGCGGCATTGGGGGATAGGTCCATGGGAACAGTCGCGGCGCAATGGCACGCAACTTTAAGTTCCCTTCAACCGTCTCCCATCTTCTTTGCCAAGCAGTCCGAAGAGCTGCCCGTATTCCTGCCATGTAGTCGTTGTGAGGAAGAGCGAAACGCTGGTCCGGTCGCAGAGTCCTCGCGGACTCTTTGGCGCCCTCATCGGCGCGCTCATTCCCCGCAATTCCTACATGTCCAGGAACCCAGCAGAAGATAATCTCGACATCTGCCCGGCTCGCCAAAACCGTGGCGTCACGGATATCGCGAACCAGGGGATGCGGAGATTCCAATGCCCCGAGAGCACTCAGGGCGCTTTGTGAGTCGCTATAGATCACAATCCGGTCTCCGAACCGGGCACGTCGCCTAATCTCCCGTACCGAGTGGTGTATTGCCACCAGCTCGGCCGTGAAGACAGACGCAGCGCCTGGTAGAGCCCCGCTGACTTCAAACAGAGGGGATACGGCGTGGAAGCCGACCCCCTCTTGGGACTTGGAGCCATCCGTATACACTGGCACGGTACCAGCGTGACACGATGTGTGCTCCAAAAAGGTCGAACGCAATACTCCCGGCGCAGTACAAGCTTTGGGAGCAGAGGCGTGGCGACAAATAGCCAAATGTGGTACCCTCCAGGGTGGCGTCCTGGGCAGAACCAGGGGCGCCACCGGCCCGAGAGCTATATCTACCTCTCGAAGGAGTTTCCTGGCCCTAAACCCAAAGGGCTTAGGGTATGACTGGCGTCTCTCAGCGGCATAGGCACCATCGAGATCAGCTGCGGATGCAGTGAGAGCTGTTGGCGACTGAGGGAGGCGCCGGGCTCGCGCGTACAGGCGAGTGATGCACTGCACGCGGCGCAGAGCGAGTGGCATCACCCCAGCATCGACCAACAGGCTCTCAATGGGGGAAGTGCGGAAGGCACCGGTCGCAAGGCGAAGTCCGGTGTGGTGGATCGAATCCACCTTCCGCAATAAACGCTCGGCTGCGGATGCATAAAACTCGCATCCGTAGTCGAGCTTCGAGCGAACAAAGGATCGATAAAAAAGTAAGGCGGTAGCCCTATCAGCGCCCCAAGCGCTGAACGTCACGGAACGGAGAATGTCCATGGCGCGGGTACAAGAGACCCTAAGGCTGCGAATATGAGTCTCCCAGGTGAGGCGTCGGTCGAATACAAGACCAAGGAAACGGTGCGACTCAACCACATCCAGGCGCACCCCATTAAGAAACAAATCTGGGTCGGGGTGAAGCCGTGGATGGCGGCAGAAGTGCACCTCCTTAGTCTTGGCCAAAGAAAACTGAAACCTGTGCGCTTCGGCATAGCGAGAGACGCGGTTCAATGCCTGTTGGAGTCGACGCTCCAGAGTTGGCATCTGGGCCGCGCCAAAAGAGATCGAAAGGTCGTCCACGTAGAGCGTAGCGAGAACATCTTCCGGCAGCACCGAGGTGATGCCGTTGATGCTCAGGGCAAAGAGTGCGACACTGAGGACACTTCCCTGCGGGACACCCTCTTCCTGCTCCTTTGGGCCGGAGAGGGCTCCCCCCACCCGTACGCGGAATCGACGATCTCGCAAAAATTCAGATATAAAAATTGGGAGGCGTCCCCTCGCCCCCATCGTGTGGAGAGTCTCCATGATACCGTATCACCATGCGGTATCATAGGCCTTCTCCAGATCAAAAAACACCGTGTCGTAGTGCTGTCTACGAAGGAAAGCCTCGCAGACGGCATTTTACAGTCGGAGCAGAGCATCCGACGTGGAGTGGAACTTACGGAAGCCGCACTGTGCAGAAGACAGATGGCCGCCGCTGTCCAGGAAAATAGGCTAATCTAACATTTACCAATTTCTCCATCAACTTGCACACGCAAGAGGTTAGAGAGATTGGGCGGAAACCGGTCGGAGTAGAGTGATCTCTCCCCAGCTTGCGAAAGGCGAGCACAGTAGCGATTCGCCAGGAGTCTGGGAGAAGACCTTCCACCCAGATCCTGTTGAACAAATCTAACAGAAAGGCCATGCCTCGCTCACCCAGGTGTCGAAGCATGGCGTACGGGACATCGTCCGGACCATGGGCGGTGTCCGCGCACGAAGCGAGAGCGGAACGCAACTCACTCACAGTAAACTTGTCGTTGAAGGGTTCTCCGCCTCTGGAGGTAAAGTCCAGCTTGCGGCCTTCCGCGACATCACGACGTGCATTGAATGCTGGCGGAGCAGCATCACGGCTAGAGAATGCGGAAAAAGCGGTCGCTAAGGATTCCGCCACGGACGCGGGGTCCGAGATTGCGGTCCCATTCTCCTGGAGAACGGGAGGGGGGTCCTGCGAGAACTTGCCCCGAATCCTTTTGACTCGCTTCCACACCTCAGCTAAAGGGGTCTTCCCGTTAAGTGAAGACACGTATGCCCGCCAAGAAGAGCGGCGTGCGTGCTTCGAAATATACCGGAACCTAGCCCTAGCCCGACGAAATTCAGCGACAGTGAAATCGTTCGGGCGGCGCTTATAGCGCATGTAGGCATAACGCTTCTGTTTGAGGGCCGTCTCACACTCGGCCGACCACCATGGGAGTGGTCGGCGTGCAAAACGGCCAGACGTCCTAGGAATAGTAGTCAGGCCTACGGCGATGAGGTTGCCGGAGAAGAACTCAACGGCCTCATCTACCGACCTAAACTCCTCGACTGAGATAGATAATTCAGTCATTTCCTGAAATGCAGGCCACCGCGCCCGCGCCAAGCACCACCGAGGTGGTCTCTCAGGCGGCAGTTGCCCTGAAAATGATATTTGAATGGGAAAGTGATCACTACCATGGAGGTCATCGACCACCCCCCAATCAAAATCAGGCTGTGCATCCGAAGAGCACAGAGATAGGTCAAGGCAAGAAAATGAAGCGGTTCTCGGACAGTGATGCGTAAACTCATCCACGTTTAGGACACCCATCTCAAGCTCTTCGATCAGATCGGCAAGGACTTGTCCCCTGGGATTTATGGAGTAATCTCCCCAGAGAGGATGCCTGCCGTTCAGATCTCCAAGCAAGAGATAGGGCCTCGGCAACCGTACCACGACGCGGCGGAAGTCCCCCGCGTCGAAGTCACCTGACGGTGGAATGTACGCAGAAATGATAGTATACCTCCTATCCAGGTGCAGCTGCACAGCCACTGCCTGAAAGGAGGTATCTAAAGAGAAAGGAAGAACGGAGACATCATGCCGGGTGTAAACCGCGCATCCCCCAGCCCGGCGATCCCGCGGTGGTGGGGTCGCAAGACCCTTATACCCCGGGAGGGCAGGCAGCGGGCACGCGCCTAGCATGGTCTCCTGCAAAAAAATAGCTAACGGGGAACGGGACGAGACGAGCCTCCGCAGCTCCTCCCAGTTGGCCCGGAGTCCACGGCAATTCCATTGAAGGAATATGCCCTCCAGGCCTAGCTCGGATGAGACGTGGGGGCCCTCCTCACGGGTATGGCCGTACGCTTGCTGGGGGCAGAACGCCGGGCGCTGTTGGCTGGACAAAGCGCTGGAGGCGCTGTCGCCTTCGAGGACTTATTGGGGGAGGTTGGGCTCGCCATGCGAGTCTTTTCCTCCCTCGGCCTCGAAACCTTAGGCGGGCGCTGCGGCTTCGGAGGCGGGGGGCCCTCTTTTCGAGGAACCACCGTCTCCGAGCTACTTGCTCCACCTTGGGGCGTGGGCGAAGGAGCCGAAGCTCCTTTGTTGCTGTCCTCCTTTCGGGGGACAGCTTTAGGAACCCCCGAAGATGGCGTAGCGACCATCTTCAGGGGTGTTGCCTCCTGTGAGTCTAACGACTCGGTGGAGGTGCGTGGCCGTTTCGCCTTGCGGGAAACGGTCACGCTGGGGGAAGAGGGGGGAGCCCTGGTTTTAGCCGGGGCTGGGTATGAACCCTTTTTGCCACCAGCTTTACCAGGGGAGCGCCCTCGGGTTGGGTAGAGCCCGCAGAAGGGCTTCGAATGGGCGCGGAAACAACCGTGCTCGTTGGCCTGGATGGGCCAGGAGGAGAGGGTGCCCTTCTAGCTACTGAGGCATATGACGTCACAGGCAGAGCTGGGCGTGCCAGGACCAAGTCCTTAGCCTCGCGGAATGAGAGTCTATCCTGGGCCTGAACGGCCAGGATTTCTTTCTCCAGGAGATATGCACCACATTGCTTCGAAGAAGCAGGGTGCGGCTCTCCGCAATTGACAAACTTGGCCACACACGATTTGGACTTATCGTGTGCGACCTTGGAGCAATTTACACATACTTCGGGTGACCCCGACTTTGCACGTCTACATGAGCGATTCGTATGGCCGAAGCGGTGACAGTAATAGCACCGCCGTGGAAGTGGCACGAATGCCTTCACGCGGTAGCGGTACCAACCGGCACGCACCGACTCAGGGAGCTTGTCACAGTCTAACGTGACGAAAAGTGTAGGGGTGGGTCTCGAGGCCCCTCCCTGTTTTCTCATGACACGTTCGACCTTGACTGCCCCATGGTCGGCCAGCTCTAGGGTGATGTCCTCAATGGAGTAGTCAACGAGTTCCCTCGCATAAACCACTCCTTTTACAAAGTTCATGGTAGAGTGCGGCGTCACA
The DNA here is from genome assembly GCA_963969495.1 of Ceratothoa steindachneri. Classification (NCBI taxonomy): domain Eukaryota; kingdom Metazoa; phylum Arthropoda; class Malacostraca; order Isopoda; family Cymothoidae; genus Ceratothoa; species Ceratothoa steindachneri. The sequence goes on from OZ018317.1 coordinate 75,808,539, forward strand.
CTCACCGGGGTGCCATGAAGTGTCCGAAGAGCACTTATCTTGGCCGCCTCGGCGGGATTGGCCGCATTTTCCAGAAGGCTCCCGTCCGAGAAACGGGTCACCTTCGGCTCTCTACCAATTGCACTATCTAATCCTCTCCTCTGATGGATCATGTTGCCCTTGGACAACATGGTGCCATCAGTGGAGCGAATAACGAGGAAGCGTTTGAAGCCAGCGGGCTCGAAAACGCCAGGTAACCTCTGAATGAGGGGCCCCGATGTCATCGAGGCTCCGCCCTGTGCACTCTTGGGCTTAGTCAGGGGCTCCGCACACGGGGGGGGGGGGGGTAGAGGGGCTGGATGTGCCGATCTTGGCTTGGTCGCCTACCAAAGTGGCAGCAGACCTATCCGTCCCCACAGCCCCCGCGGATGGAGAGGAGCCCCGAGTCTTCTTTGTCTTTCTAGTCTTTTTCTTTTTTGGAGAGGAGGGCGGGGAATGAACGTGCTTCTCACCTCCTCCGGCAGAAGCCCCCATGCCAGATGGGCCGGCCTCAGCCAGGTCCCTCTCCGAAATGGAGAAGTTCCTGGTAGTCGTGGGGGCACCTGTCGGATGAGATCCCTCCCCTCCTTCTATTGCCTCCGAGCCCTCAGCTGTTTGAGGGGGACCTTGCATAGGGGCGGACTCGGGTTCGGTGCTTGGCGCCGAGCCCGGATTCCCCCCCATGGAAGGCCCTACCGTCTGAGGCTGGGTCTCCTCAAGGACCATGTCTATCACAGGAGGGGCCTCCAGTTGGCCATCCCCTCCCAGGACATCGCAGGTCACCTTGGCAGCGTCAAGAGTCATTTGTGGGGAGGCACAAGCCTTAACCCCGGCAAGGTTTAATATCCTTGCCAGCAGGTCTTTTGAGGGAAGCGACCGAAGGGGCCTGGCTTCCCTCTCCCCCCTAAGGGGGTTTGCCCTACCGAGCCGCTTACAAGAGGGGCGGTCGGCAATGGGCTGCCTGCTGGCTTTCTTTGCAGTCCCCTTAGAAAGAAAAGGAGGGACTGCCGCTGGAAATAGGGAGGTGCCCGAAAGCACCTCCAGAGAAGGGAGTGAGGGGAAGTCCCCTACACCTGTAGGCGTAGGAGAGGAGTAAGCCTCCTCTCCAGTTAAAGAAGTATGGAGGGTCACCTGCGCAAGCACAAGGGGGGGACCTCCATTTTTTTGGTGGAGCTGCCCGAGGGTGGCTCCGTTGTTCTTGGGGAAGTTGGGGGTTGGGTTTTTTTTATACTCATCATTGGGCATGGTGACCCTCTTATTTACACGGGACGCAACAGCCTACCACCTCTCACAGTTGCCCGCACTGCAAGAGGTGCTTGCAGGCCCGGCAGAGCCAGGCGCCGCCATTTGGGACCACCCCTCCCGCCTGGTCGCCTGGCAGTCCATCGGCATGGCGGCTCCACCTTAGACACGGCTTAAAAATGATAGATTTTGAAGACGAGAGGAAAAGGGATGTGAGGAAGGTATGGGTGGGGATGAAGCAGGTAGTTAAAAACCAGCCACCCCAGACCGGAGCTCAGGGGTTAGGGAACATTGTCCCCCACCCCCTCAGCCCCGATGCGGGACGGTTGGCTGAAAGGAAGGTCAGCATCTACCCTGTGAAATTAGAGGCTGACCAGAGAAAGTTGTGGGAGAGGTTGTGTGAAAAGAGAGGAAACAAGTGTTTTGAAGGAAGGAAGAGAGGCTAAGCTGGGGCCGGACGGGGTGCTGAGTCCCGTCAGCACGGCGGCCAGGATGGCAAATCGCCGTGCCCCTTACGGGGAAAGAAGATGGGAGTCGGTCGATGGGAACTTAAAGTTGCGTGCCATTGCGCCGCGACTATTCCCATGGACCTATCCTCCAAGCCACGCCGGCTTCAGGTTGCTTTCTGTCGTCTCCGAATCGGACACACTCGTGTGACGCATCGCTATTTGATGGAGCGCTCGCCTGCGTCTTATTGCAACGACTGCGTCCTCCCCCAGGCTGTTCGGCACATTCTTGTCGGATGTCCCAGTCTGGGTGATCTTCGCGCACGATACCTTTCCCGGTACCGGGATGGGCGGGGTTGCTACCGCCTGTCCCTTGTACTCGGGACAGATTCGTGCACATTGACTTGTGGACTTGTTGACTTTTTGGCGGTGGCCGGCTTTCTCCCTTTCATTTAACCAGGTTTAATTGTTGTTTTTGTTATTATTTTTTATTGTTGTTTCCTGTTTATTTTTTTAAAGTAGCCTAGAACTAGGCTGTTTGTTTACGGCAACTTATGCCTAAGTCGGCAGTCGCCAGATAGCCCCTTAAAAAAAAAAAAATTGCGCTTGGAAGCGGATCTCTATGGTCATGCAATCGTCCACTACTCTACTCTATGGTAGCCATAATAAATTCATAAAGGAAAATAATTGCATGAAAATTAGATACACTGACCTCCCCATGGCTTGGGAGTTCAAGAGAAGGTCTCCATAGGATCAGAAAGTTCCAGAATATGATCATTTACGCACACTCGGCCCGCTATTCAGGCGAATTTGTCTCGAGCTTGGACCATAAATGATGGTGTTGACGTAGACACATTATACGTTTACTGGAAGTCGGTGAGCTGAGTCGACGGCCCAGCACACCATGTGTCTACTAATACTCCCCTAAGCTAGCAGGCTTTGTCCTTTGCAGCAGGAAGGGACCTCACGGTATACTCAGCCACTCGGCTAGCGTACGCCTTATTGCGACGACTGCGTTGTCCCCTGAACTGTTCGGCACATTGTTGTTGAATGTCCCAGTCTGGGTAATCTTCGCGCACGTTACCTGTTTAGGTAACGCGACGATCGGGTTCGCTACCTCTTGTCCTTTGTACTCGGGACGAGTTGGTGCACACAGACTTGTAGACTATACGACTTTTTGGAGAAGGTTGCCTCCTCCACTTTATTTGACTGTTTTTTTTTTGTTGTTTTTGTTTGTTGTTTTTCTAGATCGCATGTTCCTGCGCGGGAAGGATGCAGGCCTAACCCCGACGCTGGAGGGCGCTTCCTTATTGCCTTTTTGCTTATTTTTTTTAGCCTTTATCCTTTTTTAGCGTTGTTATTTGTTATTTACATATTGTTATTTGTTTATTAATATAGTCGAGTAGTAGGCTATGTTGTGTACGGCGACTAATGCCCAAGTAGGCAGTCGCCAGATGTGCTCGCCCCCAACCCCACTCGGCTAAAGTCTGGTAAAAGCTCGAAAGTACTCTCGGCAGCAAGAACCTTTGTGTATAGAAGAGCAAACTCGTAAGGGGGCAGTCGGTATGTTATGAAGCGAAGTCAAAATAGGCGGGTTGTTGATCACCTATTTATATAATACCCAGGGGCTAGGTTATCCCAGGATGAGGGGCAATCCACCAATGCATCATGTTTACCGAACAAAAACACTGCACTCCGATGGACTGCCTGCCCTTTCGCATTGAGATAGTCGTGCAGAAAAGGGAATGCCGAGAGGGAACGAGGAAGAATCTCACCACAACTCTGTGGCAGGGCGTCCTTAATTTTGACTCAGGCAGGGGGAAAGTGAAACTGTGTACAAGGTATACTTTTTTTAGCCTGATTAGCCCTAAGAGAAGATTACTTGGGACATTAGGCAACAAAATGGTGCGCTTAACCTCTACAACTAAGACCAATGCCTGTGCGGGCCTCGGGGGTAGTAGAGCACACAGTCCTCCTGATGCAGCTTCAACATAGTTGCCCATGCTGTTACCTGCCCTCTTTTGTAAATAAGGATTCCACAATTAAAGGTAGAAGTTTATTTTCTCTGATAATAAAGATTGTCGTCGGATTTATTTTATTAATGGAGTCTTCAAAGATCTCAAGATGAGGTTCTGATACTTGCCCTCAAATTGGTCTTAGGAAATGAGGCAACTTATTTACAGAGTTTATTTAAATTGTGTTGAATTGAATTAATATGATCCGGGGATCATTACATTCATATTTATGTTTGGGGGATTCTGTAAATATAAAGGAGAGTAGACTTTATTGGGAATTAATTACTTCTGCGGTGAGGGGAGATAAATTGGAAGCTGCTCATTTCATTCATGAGATTCGAAACTGATTCTGTAATCAAAATCAATTTATAGTTTTCACATTACTTTATTCATTCGATTAATGACCATTGTATCTCCTGTTTAATAATTCATGAAAAAAAAACTGGAAAAACATATATGCAACTTTAATATTTTTTTTAATGCGGAAGTTGGCGTGTTTGTACCATTCATGTGTGTTCTCATATAAGCAGTTCAGTATGTCAGATTTTTTCTACAGTACAATTCTAAGAGATACACGAATTTTTACAATTCTCCGAAATCACGATAACCACACTCTGTATTTGGGTCGCTCATAAAATGTGTTAATTTGGTGGGATATTTGATAGTTTCGGTTTCTTTAAAGAGAAAAAGCGAAAAATTATACTCTGCTCTGGCAGTGCTAACGTTTCCAAAAATAGAATTGCGCCATATGATATGTTTTATTACGAAAATGCGGGGACAGGGCTTTCCCTTGTGGTTAATTGCCAAAATAAGCGTTAAATAGGTGAAATTTTAGCCTCGAATGCAGGTGGTACCTCAACTTTGATCATCCACCTACATCTTGAAATGCAGCTATTAATAGGTCCTTTGGGCTTTTGTTTTTGTTTGGGTAAAGATCTGCTGATAGCAGAAGTGTTTGAAAAAGTGACATTATAGTCTTTCAGTGTACGGCAGTGTTAATTTATGGGAAGCCCCGTCAAGGTCATTTATAAGAAATAACTAAGTTTCCAACAATTCCTCTTCGAATGAGATGCTTTCAAGCACTTTGCGGGTTGCAGCCCCTGCGATTACAACACTCCAACTGCTTCCTTTTAATTTATCCAACACTTTTTCACTTGAGAAATCAGAACATGGGCAAATAATGAAATATAATAGAATCAAATAATAACACTCTTTTATTGGCAAAAACTGGGAAATCTTTGCCAGAAACTTAAGTAAAAGAAAAAGGGAATGTTATGAAAATGGGGGCAAGGGAAGAATTCGTAGACTTTTACGAAATTATGGTGTAACAAAAAATCGCACCTTTAAACCACCCGAAGAGCTAAAAGTGATAAACTCATCCAAACTATTCACTAATCGGAAAAATACACTTAATGTACAAGTATGTTTACTTTGTCCCATGAGGCAAAATCTACAGGAAAAATAAATTTCACTTGACTTTAAATGTTTGTCGTTATGCTTTATTAAACTTGAAACAATAAAGTTTTACTTTCGAACTGAAAACAAAAGAATAACAAATTTTATAAACAGTTCACAAACGTAGGTACCCTCAAATTTCTAAATGATCTCGCTTTAATTGTAAAGTGTCACGAATAATCAACAGAATTTTGTGTCCTGTTCTAATTTGGTCCTTCACTCTAGTTCCCGAATGCATTGGGACGAGTGACAAGGGAAGTCAGATTGCGCGTTCTATTCTAAGCATTGCTTTGAAAGTTGACATTTGGGCACGTAGCAGTCGTCTTTTACCTCCCAATTCATTCGTCAAGATGACAATATTTTAAATGCAGGATTCGTTATCGTATGTGAATGATCATCCTTACAGAATTACTGACAGTAAAGACTTTAAAAACCATTTGAGTCTAGTTCATTAATCAAATGAAATTGTAGTATTAGAAGTGAAGGACGGGTAAAAGAAATAGACGATATGGATTAAGAATTTTGTTTTATAACTCTTATTTCTGTAAGGTCATATTTTTAAGTAACATTTATAGATTTTATTCTTAAACATTAATATTTATTGTCAAGTTACGCCGTTTGTTGTATTTTATAAGAATTTTGTGCTATCGTAGTGTTAATTAAATCTCTTGTTCACACTAGTTTGAAACCGTCATTCTTATGGCACCTCGGTTGTCTAGTGGTTCCAATTTGTATTTGTTAATTGTATTAGTAAACTCGTTTAGTATTTTAAGGGTCTTAAAATGTCGTCGGTGGAGATGCCGTTCTTCTAATGAAAGTCAATAGAGGTGTCTCAGCATTTTAAAGTATTATTTATAAGTTAAAAAAATTAATTTTATTGTTTGATGTGCAATTCTGGAAACCATAATTGTACTGCATACTCCAAGGTTTTACAAGCGCACTATATAAAAAAAAAACAATATACTTTAACTTAAACTAAATAATCTCCAGCTATGTATCATAATTATCTATTCACTCTTAAGAAAACTAAAATGCACTGTTTCGAAAATTTCCATGCTTACTGTTTACAATCTGTGCAACGATATTGTAATTTCTTCAAAGATTAATTATATTGTCTAACAAAATTTAACTTTTTGTCCACTACAAAGATTAGAATAACATTTTTTAATGTAGTTATATGTATAGATTTAAAAAATGGAAGTAATTTTTATCGAAATGACTCGAGTTTTTGTAATTTTTCAATTACTATTTTTGTCAAATTTTGAATATTTTAACGAATTTCATTCTTTTATTTCTTATTTTCAGGTTATTTAACTATATAAAATTTTAATTAAAGCAACAATTTTAATTAAAATGCCAAGGAAAGTGTAAAAATAGCCCAGATAAATATTGCTACATAAGTGGTTCAGTAAAAATTTTAAAAAAATTAAAGAAAAATTTCTTGTCTAGTGAAAAAACTATATAATTTGTATTTTGGATGTAAAATTGACGACCAAGATTTACCATGGGCACCACATATCTGTTGCACGACATGCTTTAACTTTTTATCAAAAGAGTCTAAAGGAAAATAAAGAGCTTTCAATGTGGTGTTCCAATGGTATAGCGAGAGCCCCAAGATCATGCAACTGATTGTTATTTCTGTTTGGTAGACATACAAAGTAAGTAATTGTTTATCGTCCACTGTACCACCTATATTTTGAAGTAGTATACTGTAATATTTTTTAAAAATAAAAAAATTAATTAAGTTTAGAACCACTTTATTGTAATCACACATATGTATATAACTTTAAATTTTATGCATATAATTTCCATACTTTTAGGTAAAGCAACGAAGTGCGCTTCAGCTGTGGTATATCCCAACCTTAGATCTGCTATTCGGCCTATACCTCACTCAAAAGACATTCCAGTACCTGAACCACATGCAGAAATTGTTATGTCTAACTGATGAATCAGATATGGAATCATGTAAAGCAGAAACTAAAATTTATGTTCCTGAAATTTTTGATACTACTCCAAAACCTTTTTCACAACTTGATCTAAATGATCTTGCAAGAGATCTAAACTTAACAAAGCACCAGAGTGAATTACTGTCCTCGAGACTGAAAGAAAGAAATTTAGTAGCAGAAGATGTTCGAATTACTAAGTTTTGCATTCAATCAAACAATTTATAAGACAAATTTTCATTTAACAACAATTTATGCTACTGCAATAATATTCCACGTCTCTTTGAAGAATTGGATATACATTATGAACTCATTCAATGGAGACTTTACATTGACGCTTCTTTATATAGTAGTAAAGCCGTGCTTCTGCATAATGGAAATAAACTACCATCGATACCAGTAGCTCACTCTGTTGCTTTGAAAGAAACTTATGAGAATATAGATTTAATTTTAAAAAGCATTAAATACAGTGAACATAAATGGTTGATTTGTGCTGACCTTATGGTAGTAGCCCTTTTAAATGGTTTGCAGTCAGGCTACACAAAATTCATGTGTTTTTACTGCCAGTGGGACAGTAGAGCTCGGGGAGAACATTACATACGCTCAGAATGGCCTTTAAGAGAAGAAACAAAAGTAGGTTGTCATAATGTCATACGTGAACCATTGGTTCCTAAGGAAAACATAATATTGCCACTACTTCACATAAAATTAGGTTTAATAAAACAATTTGTGAAAGCCTTAAAGCATGACCAGCCATTCTTCTTATATTTAAAAAGAAAGTTTCCTAAGATTAGTGATGTTAAAATTAAAGAAGGAATCTTTATTGTGCCTCAGATTCTACAACTTATGGTAAATAGTGAGTTTGAGGCAAAATTGAGCAAGCCAGAATTTGAGGCCTGGCATAGTTTCAAAGGTATATGTAATGGTCTCCTTGGAATGCACAAATCAGAAAATTACCACATATTTGTTCATAATTTGATTAGGTCTTATAATGAGTTGGGATGTAGTATGTCACTAAAGGTGCATTTTTTTGCATGCCCATCTGTCTTTCTTTACTGAATAATCTAATATTAATAAAGAATTAAATGTACAGATTACCTAAAACTGAAGTCATTTCATGAAAAATAAAGGTCATTTTCGTAATCTATGCAAAAAACTACAATAGAAAACTACTTTCTCATTCCTGTAGCAAAATCATTGTTGGACAGTGTTATTTATTATTACCTAAAGTGTGGGCCGAGAGTCTTGTCACCCCTGTAAATATTGTTTAAATTTTCCATTTCAAATATAGTTTAATTTTATATTTAACATGAGTGATCTTATTATATTGTTCCTTGATTGTTCTTATTACTTTTCGCATTTGCTATCTTTCCGACCATGTGAGTACATCAAATATCTAAACATTCCCACAACTATTCGCCCAGTTCCACATGGAGAAGGTCTACCTGTTTCTGATTAACCAACTTCGTTATCCTTCGAGTCAGATGAAGAAAGTGATGAGGAGGAAGCAGAGAAGGATGACAGTGCTGGATTAGAGACTGACCAAAGTTTTGATGAAGTAGACTCCTCTAGGCTACATCTCATAACACAAGGGGAACTCGATGACCTTGTCATGGATCTGCAACTACCCAAGAATAAGGCAGAGCTTCTAGGCTCTTGTCTTCAACAGTGGAATCTCCTAGCAGCTGATGTGAAAATTTCAAAACTTCCTAACCGTCAGCAGCAGTTCAATGATTTATTTGTAATGGAAGGTGATTTAGTGGTCTGAAACATTATTAATGGTCTGATCGAAGCAGTTGGCATCGAATACGAGCCAAGACACAGAAGGCTGTTCATTGATTCATCAAAAACGAGTCTGACCATTAGTTCCTGTAGGATATTCACCATATATGAAAGAAACTTATTAGAATATAAAACATATGTTGCAATGTATAAATTATGATGAACATCAATGGCAGCTCTGAGGTGATTTAAAGATTGTTGCCCTTATGATTCATCAAAACGAGGGTGAAAGGTGTCTTGCTGCACAAGAGCTGCACAAGAGCTATTCACCACATATGAAAGAAACTTATGAGAATATAAAGCATATATTGCAATGCATAAATTATGATGAACATCAATGGCAGCTCTTTGGTGATTTAAAGATTGTTGCCCTTATGATGAGCTTGTGAGGTGGATACACCAAGAACTGCAGCTTTCTGTGTGAATGGGACAGTCGTGCAAGAGGTTCCCATTATATCAGGAGAGACTAGCCAGTGGCCACCTTTTCAATCATTGGAGCCTATGATTAAAATGTTCAAAACCCACCTCTCACTGAACAAATCAAAATTTTGCTACCACCATTACACATAAAACTGCGGCTCATGGAAACTTGTAAAAACAATGGACAAATCTTGTCAGGGATTCAAGTATTTTAACATTCAAATTCTCCTCAATGAGCGACGCTAATATAAAAGAGGGAGTTTCATTGGTCCTCAGATCCGAGAGCTTCTTAAAGATGGTGACTTTGAATCAGCCCTTCATGGGGAGGATAAAGCTGCTTGAGAAGCAATCAAGTATGTGGCGAAGGGATTTCTCGGAAACAGAAGGGAAGGAAACTATGAAGAGTTGGTAGAAAACCTCATCAAGGCTTACATGAACATGGGATGTAACATGTGCCTTAAAATCCACTTCTTAGACTTACATTTAGACTTTTTTCCCAGTGAACAATGGTGAAAGGTTTCACCAAGATATTTCAACCATGGAAAAACGATACCAAGTAAATGGAGCACAACAATGCTTCTAGACTATTGCTGGACATTGGCAAGAAATGATTCTTCATCCCACTATAAGCGTCAAGCAAGAAGGCAAAGCGTGGATATGGATTAAAGTTTAAAACATAATGACACATACTTTACGTTATAATAAAGTAATCAAATATTACATGCCGCGTATCTTTAAACCTATAACCAATAAGCATTTTTCAATGTGATATTTGGATTCAGTGCATGAAAATACATAAGAATTAACTAATCTAATTTAAGAACCACACAAATTTTCAAAAATTGTTGACCAGTATATTATTGTTACAGTTGCCTTTTCGCACTACCTAAGAATTTCTTCTTGGCTAATAGACTTTTTGCAAATGGTACAAAGAGATTTAAAAAAGTTCACTTTTAATTCTTTAAGCTGGGCCTGGTATTTTATATTGGAACTTGGGGCTTTGTAAATTTTAATTTTCTTAATATAATAACGTTTAATTTTCGGTTATATCAATATTTTAAACTGTATTGGTTCAACTCAATTAATTACCTATATTGTTGCAGGGAATTATTTAAATCTTCAAAGGTAAACACGTTTGCTAAATGTGTCGTTTAATGTCTCCCCGTTGGTTGTCTTTTCTTATTTTGTGATTAATAAAGTGACGATAATAAAGGTATGTTTCGATCTTGACTTTATTGCTAATTTTTAAAAAAACCGTTTCAGTCGTCTGCGTTCCTTTCCGCAGTTTTTAGTCGCGTGCGACTCTACATCTCAAAATATGTCGCCGGTCGGTCAGTCCCCGTTTTGCTTTTTTATTGCTTGTTTTTGTAATAACATTGTAAAATTGGCCGATTCTAACAAAATTGGAAACCCTTAGGTTGTTTTAAATTCTCTTTCGAATGGTATAACATTCATGGTCCTCCCAAGTTTAGCTCATGAATTTTTTTGTTTGGAAAATAACCATAACTATTCCGCCGATTCTAACGAAATTTGAAACCCTCATGTTGTTCTACATTCTCTTTCAAATGATATAACTTCCATGGTCCTCCTAAGGTTAGTCTTGAATTATTGAAAGTTTTGGGGGTCGAAAGGTCATAAATCAGAATAAGTGAGAGCACACGACTTTTGGGGTTGTTAATCTCCCTATTTATCCGTGGCGCACGATTTGATCTATTGAACCTTTAGGCTTATATAGCGGCAACAAAAAAGAACGGATTATACATAAGATTTAAAGTTCATGACGAGACGAGAGTTTTGGTGAACATTTCTTGAAATAAATAGCGTTTCGAATTATGTTGTGAGCGCTGTTCTGTTCAAGAGTTTTTACTAATTGCTCTTCATTTTTCAAAATAAGTCTAGTATATTCTGTTGGCGCGTCGGTTTGTCAAATTTATAAGAGGATATTATTAATGATAAATTCTAGAAGTTAGATTTACTGGCCTCTCCGCCGTTTGATTTAGAAATGCCACGCTCGGAAATTTTAAATCAACGCATATAACCGTTAGCTTTTGTCTAAGCGTGAAATCACTTAAAAAATATGTTATTGTATTATTCGATTTGCTTTAGCGGCCTATAAAATATGATCAAATTTATTTTAACTATCTATATCTAACTTGGGCTGGAATATCATATTGATAAACCGGCGTTCGACTAACATACGAGTACCTTAAGGTGATTGTGTTACGATTAAACAGATGTTGATTTATAACTTTTTAGCAAATTATGTTAAAATTGCAGATACCCAGTGGCAGAGCAGTTAAGTTTAGTAACTTTGTCATTACTGGACCTATATTCTGTATCGTATTTACAATGGATTTAGCAAAATGGATTATTAATGTAACGAACTTTGTTGAAATTGCCCGAAAGATATGAAATTATAAGACTTCGCTACTTAATTGCGGTGTTAAAAAGTCTTTGTTATCCATCGAGTATAGAATCAAACTGACCCCCCCATTGACTTTCCATTAATAAAGTATCTTTAGCAAATTTTTCAAGAGTATTCTTTAAAATTTGACTCTAATAGTATCAAAGTTTCATGTTTTTACAACAGTAGTTAAAGAGATGAGAAATTAGCCGTGTCTAGTTTACAGGTAAAGATTCGTAAAGTAGATATTGCACCACTGTACCACCTGTATTGTAGGTTGATACTGATAGTATCTCTTATTTATCAGATTGTTGGGACGAGATAAATTCGACAACACCTTCAGAAAGCAAGTTTTCGTGTGGAAGAGTGAAGGAAGGACCCTGACATTTCGAAGCATTGTACTCTTTCATCGGTCATAAAGTGTGATTTCACGCATCATAAAGCTCCATGAGGAAACAGAGTCCATCCAGTCGATGAATAATACTGGTTGCCCTCGAAAGATCAAACGTTGCAAATGATCCCGATTAATGGCCAATGTGAGACAGCAGCTTGAAACGGAATGTGTTGCGCTAGACTGTCTTATACAGCTTGAGAGAAAGCTGGGCTCATAACACTCTCTCCTGCTAAGAAATCACTCATTGGTAAAAGAGGAAGCGTCTAGATTGGACTTCGCCTCTGAGTATAATCTGGGGAGTACTGAGAAGAGGGAAAGTGTGTTTTTCAGTGAGGAAAACAAATTGGATTTGTTCGGATCAGATGGGAAGCAGCACGTCAGGCGTCGAACAGGTGAAAGGTTTAAACTAACAGACACAAAAAAGACGGTTAAATTTGCAAGGAGCAGCGTTATGATGTGGGACATGCTTTCAAGCACTGAAAGCCAATGCAAAATATTCGGTGAGGAGGTTATGGCTTAGAAAATGAAAAATATTTGAGATCTCGGGCGAAGACTGGACAAAAATAGAAAAAACTAATTCTAACAATGAAAAAAATTGGAGAAGTTCTGCTGCCAAAAATGTCTTCATTGAAAACAACTTCCTTCATTTTTCTTGTTAATATTTTGCTCATTTGTTTGAGACAATGGTGTTATTTTCTGGTTATGGTTGCATTTATACTTTAGAGTTATCTAGTTTTTTAAGCATCCAATTTTTCAAATACACACTTCTTTTTATCCGCTATTCATTTAAATGAAACTAACAATATCAGAGGGAAATTTCAAAGAATATTCTATTCAATTTTTCTAGAAATTAAAAAGACTATTTAATAAAATTTAGATTGGGGCATTTTTTGTATAGGTTTGGATGGTACCTGTATATTGAAGCCATTTGATAGGACTGAACTTTCTCGAATTCCAAATCTATGCACAATCTCAGATAAGGGATTATGAACATACCACAACTCACTCTTCAAAACAAAGCTTTCCCCGTCCCACAAACTTGTCCCTATCCTCTTTTGGCGCATTCCCTCTCTGCAATTTGACGTTACAGAATGCTAATTTCATCTGAGACCTTATATCCTTTGGGAAGCTTTCCTTTGTTGGCTTTGCAGACGTGGTTAGCCAAAGTCAATACATAAAATCCGGATGATGTGTCCCCGTGTGGGCATCGACTCATTCAGGCTGCTAAAGACTCGTTACGTTGGGAGGGGGATGTTTTTATTACTGCATCATGTCTGTTTCCCTCTAACATTCAAATCGAATCTGAAGAACTTCATGGCTCGGTTAGTCACTCTTACAGTAGAGATTTGTTTTATCGACTCAAGCTCAACCGACGGAAAGAATTTTTGACAAAGTAGGTGATTTGGGAGGGGGGGCAATGACTTTGACAATCGCTCTGTGAGACCGTTCTTACTTATTCTGGGATATTTTAGCTTCTTTTTTTTAAGTGCCCATCTGGCGACTGCCAACTAGGGCAAAGCACACCGTAATCATGCTTCAGCATAATACGAGTAAATGCTAGATTAAAAAATCAAAAATCAAAAGAAACAAGCAAGAAGACGGAAAGACGCTCCGGAATCGATGGGGGGATGGGGTACCTTCTCCCTCCCGACGCAAGAACATGCCACCTACAACAAAGAGAGTCAAAAAAATAGAGGAGGCAGCCTCCTCCAAAAAGTCAGATAATCCACACGTCTGTGTTCAAGAGCCTAACCCAAGTATAAGGAAAAGCGGTAGAGACCCTGCTCATTCCGATACGGGGGCAGGTAACGTGCACAAAGATCAGCCACAATGGGATATTCAACAAAAATGTGCCAAAGAGTCTATGGGACAGCGTAGTTGTCGCAATAATGTACCGGTGAGCGCTCCATCAAATAGTGGTGCGTTCCGCGAGTGTGCCCAATTTGAAGATGACAGAAAGCGACCTGAAGCCATCGCTGCATTTGGGGTAGGTTCATGGGAACAGTAGTGGCACAATGGCGCGCAGCATTAAGTTCCCCTTGGTGGTCTCCTATCTTCTTTGTCAAGCACCCCGGAGGTCTGCCCTGAGTTCTGCCATCTAGTCGGTTTGAGGAAGAGCCAAATGCTGTTGTGGTCGCCTAGTACTCGCGGACACTTTCGTGCACACATCGCCGCGCTCATTCCCTGAAATTTCCACATGTCCAGGAAGCTCTAGCAGAAGATAATCTCGACATCCACCAGCCTCGCGGCAATCATGGCATCAGGGATACCGCGAACCATGGACTGTGCATATTCCAAAGACTCGAAAGCACTCAGGGCGCTTTGTGAGTCGCTATAGGTCACAATCCGGTCTGCGAATAGAGTACGATGCGTTATCTCCCTTATGAAGCAATGAATTGCAACCAGCTGGGCCGTGATGATAGATGCAGCACATGATAGAGGCCCGATGACCTTACCAGAAAGGATAGTGAGGGAAATTCTACCATCTTAAGTGAGTTGAAGGCATCCGTATACACTGGCACGGATCCAGCATGACATGTAGTGCGCTCCAAAAAGGCGAACTAAATACTCCTGGCGGTGTTCAAGCTTTGAGAGCAGAGACGTGGCGACAAATATTCAAAGGTGGTATCCTCTAGGGTAGCGTTTTAGGCAGAACTACGGCTGCCACCGGCACGACAGCTACATCAAGCTCTCGAAAGAATTTTCTAGCCCTAAACCAAAATGGTATGACTGGCATCTCTTGGCTGCATAGGCACCGTCGGCATAGGCTCTTGTGCAGTTAGAGCCATTGCTAACTAAGAAATGCGTTGCATTTGCGCGTACAGGCGCATAATGCACTGTATACGGCGCAGAGCGAAGACACCGATCGCCAGGAGGAGACCGGTGCGGCAGACTGAGTCCACCTTCCGCATTACACGTCAGGTGGCTGATGCATAAAACTCTCATCCCCTTTCCCACTTTCCTTTGCCCCTCTAAGAAGGTTAGCCCTATCGAGTCGCACCCACCGGAGGCGGTCGACCTAGGGCCACCTGTCTACTCTCTTGGCAGTCTTTTTATAGAATAGGCGGGGGAACTTCAATTGCTCAAATGATGGAGTCGTCTATGGACGACTCCACTGAAATGGGTGAGGGGGAAACCCCGGCATCCGTACGCTTAGGAAAGGACTAAGCCTTTTCTCCGGTAGAAGAGGGTTGGAGGGGCCTCTGAGAAATCATAGTGTGTGGGGAGGGAGGGGACTTCCTTTTAAGAGGCTGACCTGCAAGAGAGAAGCTCCAAAGATGGCCAATGGGGAACCTTTGTCGCATGGCGATGGTGTGAGCAAAGATCCTCCACCGGTCGATGGGCCTCCTCGATCTTCCGTATTCTCTTTGTTACTTAGGGAGGACGAGGCTCGGCTTACACGAGTATATACATGCGATTACCCACTATTGCCTTTAGTTTTCACCATGATCAGAGTAAAAAGACAAAAGGCCGTCATGGAAACTAGATACTATGACTACCCTTTGAGTTGGAAAGCTAAGAGAAAAGTATCAATAGGATAAGAAATTCTAGAATGTTATCATTTAAACATAATCGGTCGGGGTCCAGCGTTCATGGGCTTTGCAGCCTGGCCCATCATTCAGGTGACATTAGCCTAGAGCTTCAAACATTGAGGTAGATGCCAGCGTAGACACCTTATATGTGTACTGGAGGAAAATGAGTAGATCCGACGGCCCGACACACCCCGTACCAAATACTTGTCCTAACCATCAGTCTTTTGGTCATCGCAGCAGAGAGAGACCTTACGGTATATACTGACCCTCGGTTATGGCTTATAATATGACAAAAGTGCGCCGGGCAACGAAAAACTCGGTGGATGGATGAGCAAGTGTGGTAAGGGGTAGGAGGCAGTGGCGTGCAGTCAATGGAAGCAATGCTTCCCATATTTAAGAAGAAAAGAATGACAGCAGAATCAATTTTATTCTCACATTTATGATTTCCTTTACTTGTATACGGTACTGTTCACTTTCAATCGAATTGGCGTTAGAAATAAATAGTGATGAGCTCGAGCTATTAAGGAAGTGCATCCTTTTCGTCGAGATTTCTACTCTTTTTTTTTCCTCTAAATTTCAATAATAGTTCTGCTTTTTAGTGCTTTGGAATGAATAGTTTAAAAGATATTTTGCTTTTCTTATTAATAATATACAGTCATTAGAGTTTTATGATTTTATCTAGATATTTCAACCCCGTGTTAGAATTAAGAAAAAAATAACCTTTTTGTATACGGAAAAGGAAGCAAACTTAGCTTTGCAGTCAGTGGCTTCCAGGAGGGGTTGCCAGAATCTAGGAAAAAGCAACAAAATGTCTAAGACACAATGACATTACTACTATGCTCTTAAGCTTAAACAATTTTAGGTTATATTTAAGTACTAGTTCTGAGAATGAAAGCAGGTACATAACATATACTCTTTATGGTTACGCTCCTGTGTCTTAGGCATTTTTTTGATTTTTTCTGGATTCTGGCAGCACTACCGGAATCACCTCTCGTATCTTTGAGATCAGTAGCTGTGAGGCAGTGTAATTGCATTGTTTGAAAAATAAGCGTGGTGTATTGTTTATTCATTTTTTAAGTGAATACCCCCTTTTAAACAAAATTGCTGCAAATTAATTTGGAGAAAATGCGATTGCATTAAGGAAAAATTACAATGAAAGAGAAATTATTATTAAAATAAGTAGACCTACGCCAACCCTTGATCTGTCATCCAAATCAAAGTGTTGCACTCGCAAATACAATGTGGGCCAATATGAAAGAACATCTTGACTAGCTGGTTGTGCATACTTACAGAAGCTATTTTGTTGGCCATGTTTACTATTCAGTAATGATGTAGGAAATTGTAACTCAAATGGATTCGATGATTTAAATAATATGCATAAAGCGATTAAAGGCACGAAACCGCTACCAGCCATATAAAGTGAGTAACTTACAATTTTATAGTTAATTTTAATGAACAATATATTTACTTCAATTAACATATTTATTTTTTTATAACTTCCTGGTAGGAGGGTATGATATGAAGAGAACTAGAGAGAGGCGGGTCCACTAACGAGTATTGTGGGTGATCAGTGATCACCTATTATTATCATGCCCTAGTGCTAAGTGATCCCAGGATGGCATGCAGTCCGCCAATGCACCATAGCTACCGGACCGAATTCTCTAGAGGTGGAAAAATTCCTCCTGGTACAAAGTGCATGGAAAAAAGGTTGAGTGGATAGCCGTAATAATAATAATAAATAATACTTATAATAAATAATAATAACTTATGCTAATAATAATTAACACTAACCATAATAAATAATTATAATACATGTCATAATAAATGCTAATGATAAATATAAAAAAAATTCTAAATAATAATAATAACTTATAATAAGAATGATAATAACAATAATAATACTAATAATAATAACTAAGTGCGCCGAGCAGCCAGAACCTCGAGGGTAGGCTGGTATGTAATAAGGAGAAGTAGAGATTGAGAGGTCTACTAGCGAGTAGTTTGGATGATCACCTATTGGCGCTAGGTGATCGCAGGATGGCTTGCAGCCCACCTATCTAAAGATATCTAGCGGGAGTAACTCTGTCCAGGTGAGAACATTTCCTGCTGATACAAAGGGCGGGTAGCCGAAGGGTGAGCGAGTAGTCGGGGATTTTGTTGTTTTGTTCTAAGAGCCCATCTGGCGACTGCCTACCTGTTGGGCATAGGTCGTCGTACTCACCACGGCCTAGTAGTAGGCTACTTTAAAATAGCAACATGAAATAAAAAAACAACAACAATAAATTAAAAAGGAAGGAGATAAGAGGAAGAAGGAAGCTCCAGCGTCGGGAAGAGGTCCACCTCCCCCCGGTGCAGGAACGTGCGACCTACAAAAACAGCAAAAAGTTAAATAAAGGGGAGAAGGCTGGTGAGCTCCAAAAAGTCGATAAGTCCACCAGTCAATGTGCACGAACTCGTCCTGAGTACAAGGAACAGGCAGGAGCGACCCCGCCCATCCCGATACAGGAACAGGTAACGTGCGCGAAGATCACCCAGACTGGGATATTCAACAATAATGTACCGAACAGTCTGGGGGATAACGCAGTCTTCACAGTAGGGCGCCCGAGAGCGCTACATCAAGTGGTGGTGCGTCCCGCGAGTGTTCCCAATTCGGAGACGAAAGAAAGAAGCCCGAAGCCATCGAAGCATTAGGGGGGGGGGGTAGGTCCATGGGAACAGTCGCCGTGCAATGGCACACAACTTTAGGGTCCCTTCGACCATCTCCCATCTTCTTTACCAAGCCGCCCGAAGAGCTGCCTGAATTCCTGCCATGTAGTCGGTGTGAGGAAGAGCGAAACGCTGATCCGGTCGCCGAATTCTCGCGGACTTTTTGGAACCCTCATCG
This sequence comes from Ceratothoa steindachneri, assembly GCA_963969495.1. NCBI lineage: Eukaryota > Metazoa > Arthropoda > Malacostraca > Isopoda > Cymothoidae > Ceratothoa > Ceratothoa steindachneri. The sequence continues at coordinate 75,827,075 of OZ018317.1, forward strand.
GCGTTCTCTTTCCCCGCAATTCCTGCATGTCCAGTAACCCAGCAGAAGATAATCTCGACATCCACCCGGCTTCCCAAAACCGTGGCGTCACGAATATCGCGAACCAGGGGATGCAGAGATTCCAAGCATCCCCCCTTGTCTTGAGGTGCCCGAAGGCACCTCCCGACAATGGGGTGAGGAGGAGTCCCCTACACCCATAGGCGAATGAGAGGAGTAAGCCTTCTCTCCGGTTACAGAGATTTATTTGGAGGGTCCCCTGAGAGAGAACAGGGGTGGACCTCATTTTTTCTGTGGGGCCTCCTGAGGGTGGCTCCGACGATGGACAAGGGGAAATTGAGGGGAGATTCTTAGTTTTCTCATCATTGGGCATGGTGACCCTAGTTTTCTTACGGGAAGCAGACGTTCATCACCCCTCGCAATAGTCCGCTCTGCAAGAGGTGCGTAAGGGGATGGCAGAGCCAGGTCCCGCCATTTAAGTCTACCTGTCCTGCCTGGAGACATTTAAGCCCTTCAGCTTGGTGGCTCCACTTTGGGCACGGAGTAAAAAAATAGATAGTGAAGTAAGAAGGAAAAGGGATGGGAGAAAGGTATGGGTGGGGATGAAGCAGGTGGTTAAAAACCCACCATCCCAAACCGGAGCTCAGGGGTTAGGGAACATTGTCCCCTCCCCTCTCAGCCCCTATCCGGGATAAATGGCTGAGAGGAAGGTCAGCATCTACCCTGTAAAAATAGTGGCAGACCAGAGAAAGTTGTAGGAGAGATTGTAGGGTAAGTGAGGAAGTAGGAAAGTAATACAGGCTGTCTGAAAGAAGGAGAAGAGGTTAATCTGGGGCCTGACGGGGCGCTGAGTGATTAATTGAGTAGTCTTTCCAGGATAGGTGTCTACCGTTCAGATCTCCGAGCAAGAGAAAGGGCATCGGCAACCGTCCCACGACGCAGGGGGAAGTTCCCCCTGCGTCGAAGTCGGCTGACGGTAGAATGTACGCAGAAATAACATTATACCTCCTATCCAGGTGTAGCTGCACAATTACTGCCTGAAAGGAGGTATCTAAAGTGAAGAGAAGAACGGAGAAATCATGCCGGGTGTAGATCGCACATCCTTCCGCCCGGCCACCATTCCGTGGTGGTTAGGTCGCAAAACCCTTATATCCCGTGAGGGTAAGCACGGGGCATGTGTCCAGGATGGTCTCGTGTAAAAAGATAGCTAACGGTAAACAGGAGGAAACGAGCATCAGCAACTCCTCCCAGTTGGCCCGGAGTCTGCGGCGATTCTATTGAAGGAATATGCCCTCCAGGCCTAGCCCGGAAGATACGCAGGGGGCCCTTTTCTTAGAGAAGACCTTCACGGGAATGGCCGTGAGCTTTCCGGAGTAACTCCGGTCGCTGTCGCCTTCGAGGACCTATCGACGGAGGTTGGGCTTGCCATGCGAGTCTATGCCTCTCTCCGCTTCGAAACCTTAGGCTAGCGTGGCGGGGGGGAGGGGGGGATGCTTTGGGAAGCGGTGGTCCCTCCTTTGCAGGACCCACAATCTCCGAGCCACCCAGCTTACTAGTGGGTGTGGGCGAAGGGGCCGAAGCTCCTTTAGTGCTGTCCTCCTATCGATGGGCAGCTTTAGTAACCCCGGAAGATGGCCTGGTGACCAACTTCAGGGATGTTGCCTCCTGTGAGTCTAACGACTCGGTGGAGGCGCCTGGCTGTTTCGCCTTACCGGAAACGCTCACGCTTGGGAAAGTGAGGTGAGCCCTAGTTTTAGCTAGGGCTGAGTGTGGACTCTTTATGCCGCCACCTTTACCAGTGAAGCGCCCCGGGGGGTGGGGTAGAACCCGCAGAAGGGTTCCGAATAGGCGTGAAAACGACCGTACTCGGAGACCTGGAGAGGGCAGGAGCCCAGGGTTTAATTCTTACTATTGAGGCATAGGATGTTCCAGGCAACACCGAGCGTGCCAGGACTAAGTTTTTAGCCTCGGAAGGAGAGACTATGCTGTACCTGAAGGGCCACGATTTCCTTCTCAAGGAAAAATCCACTACATTGCTTCGAAGAAGCGAGGTGCATCTCTCTGCAATTGACACACTTAGCCACACACGATTTAGAAATATTGGACTTCTAATGGCCGAAGCGGTGACAGTAATAGTACATCCGCGGCAGTGGCACGAATGCCTTCACGCGGTAGCGGTACCAACCGGCACGCACCGACTCAAGGAGCTTGTCACAATCGAATGTGGCGAAGAGTGTAGGAGTGGGTTTCGAGGCCCCTCCCTGTTTTCGCATCACACGTTCGAACTTGACCATCCTGTGTTTGGCCAGCAATAGGGTGATGTCTTTTATGGAGTAGTCCACGAGTTCCATCGCATAAACTACTCTTTTCAAGAAGTTCATGGTAGAGTGCGGCGTCACACTCACGGAGGCGCCATCAATGTCCGAAGAGCACTAATCTTGGCCGCCTCGGAGGGATTCAACGCATTTTCCAGAAGGTTTCCTTCGAGAAATGGGTCACCTACGGCTCTCTAACAATCAGAATAGCAAAAGCTCTCCTCTGATGGATCATGTTACCCCTAGCCAACATGCTGCCATCAGTGGGGCGAATAAACAGAAGCGTTTGAAGCCATCGGGCTCGAAAACGCAGGGTAGTCACTGAATAAGGGGCCACGACGTAATCGAGACTCCGCCCTGCACACTTGCACTTTTCGTCTTTGACAGGGGGGGGGGTACGTTCCTTGGCCCCCGATAAGTTCAATATTCGAGCCAGAAGGTCTTTCGAGAGAAGGGGCCGATGTGCCCTGTATTACCTCTCTCCCCTAAGGTGGTTTGCCCTACCGAGTCGCTTCAACGGGGAGCGGCCGGTTATGGGTGAGGAACGGACTAGTCATTCTAATAAAAAATAGCCCTATTAATATACATGTCAGTACGAGAATAATGAAGAATGAATAATAATAATGAGAATGTTTCAGCCCATCTATTTTTACCAACGCCTATTAAGAGTGCGTGGCTTCTCTTCTCTTAATCTCAACGCGTTGGCCTTCGCTTCTTAATTTGGAAAATAATGAAACTGGAACTTACCAGAGCATCATTTTAACTTCCCTCTAACCATCTGCCTAGCAGATTCTACATCCCTCCCGACCAATTCATGCCTTCATTGGTTGTTGCTTATTAAAAATTAATAAAATGCCGCACATAAAAAACAATATATTCCTACACTCAACTACTAAATATTTATTTAATATAATAACAGAACCGCCTTCTTTTACCTCTTTGCTAGAAAGGGCATCAGATCGATTTCTTAGGGCAAAAGTGTTAAACGCGAGAGCGGCGCTAACTCTACATTGCTTGCCGACGCTTTTTGTATCTAACTTATATAAACGTTTCCTTATCCTTTAATATAAAATTGCCCTCCTTTGGTTGGCTACGATTGGGTATCATGATTTTTATATTTATTGGCATACTTTAGATTGTATTTCATTCCACCTTATCTCTCTTTTTTTCCTGCATGTTTTATAATCTTGTATATACTTATTTTAGATATGTTACCTCTCTGGTTCCACCCATACATACTGTATTTCTGTTGTTTCACCTTTTACAACTGTATGTATTTTTGCTATTTTAGTCTTCAGAAAGTGCATGGTATTAACATACAGTCAGTTCTATAGTCATTCATAGTCAATGTGGTTGTTTGTCACTCAGTCATGAGATGGAGGCCAAAAATCAAACTAAGATAGCTCTCTGTGTGACTGTGTGCGACTCATTAAGCGACGACCTACAGACAAATCCTTCTCGGCTTTTTGCTCTGAGCTCTCAGGCGAAGAGTTGTAACCTCCTTTGTGATAAAGAAATTAAAGGGCATAATATTTGTATCATTATAAAGGGTGATCCGGGAAAATGGGTCCCATAAAAAAAAACATTCTTGATTTTTATTTCTTTCATAAAAAAAACTATAGGAGCATATCATTCGGAATAGCAAAGACAGAATTTAATAAATATTTTTCAATGAACATGTTTCTAATATTGCTCATTCACATAAAGTTGCGCCACAGTTGGTAAAAATTCGAAGGCCAATAAATTTGATTAAATGCTTTTATTTGTTTGTTTTTTTTTATTTTGAAAGACTACTTTATACGAGTCTATAAACTTAACTTCTTTCGATTGATGTTCAAGATTTTATCAAAGGAATTATACTTTAAAAGTATTCCTTTGGTCTCATCTCTTTTGCTCACCCTTTATAGAGCCAGTCGATGTGAGGTTGAGAGTTTTTATTATCATTAATTGTTTTCACCATTTTTATTTCACTTGCTTGCTAACTTGTTCTTTTTAACGGGTTTCCTTGCCCTTGCCTAGAACTGATGGATAGACGCAACATAGAGTCCAAAAATATAGCGAAAAGAACAAGGGCATTTTTGCTAAAAGTTTTTGAAGATGTTCCTAAGAGAATGGAGAAGGTTGAGAAATGAAAGTGTGTAAAAAGTTACACAGCTCAAGTCTACGAACGACTTGGGGCGCTAGAGAAGGAGGAAAAATAAGATACAGCTCCCCTGAAACTTTCACCCTTCCGTAACGAAGGCAGCTCAAGACAGCGGTTGAGAGCGGAGGATAAGTCCCTTTAAAATTTAATAACTCGCCCTCTAAGCTGCCAAGCTGTTTACACAGTGTAAAATTGTAAAGTGAAGTGCATCGATACATCTAGTTCGTACATGCTAGATAAAATAAATTTTACTGCAGCTATGCGTCCATGTACCTACCATTTCACTTCAAATGAATAGTACGAAACCGTTAAAGAGAAAAAAGTCTACGCGTCGAAAGGAACTCAATAAAAATTAAGAACGGGTGGAGGTAGATATTAAAACTAAGGGAGTTAGGTTACTTACCAACGGTTTTTATCATCTCGAAGTCATCGAGAGAGTGTTGAACGGGTTCGCCAATGCAGTTAGGAGCCGATACAGACGTGTCAATCGTCATTCCTCGTCTTCGGACTCCCATCACGCCTGAAGACATGCTATGCTTTTGAAGAAGAATATCAGGTGTCGTTTTGAAATGACGGTTTTGGTTGATCTGAAGATCTGCTTCTCCACTAACAGGCTAGATCCAGCCTAATAAGTCAAAGAGAACACATAAATTGTTTTTTTTAATACAATCAGAGTTAGCAGTCATCAACTGAGTAATGCATAATGCCTCCAATATTCCTTACAAAATGCATAGTGGCTACAAATTTGCGAATTGAGGCAAAATAAAAATTTAATAAATAAATATACAATTTGATAAAATTTTGAATCAAGCCTCAGTTAGTGGTTTATTATTTAAAAAAAAAACATCTAGGTCATCGACGTCAGTATATATTTTAAAAGGCCTTTACAAAAAAACACTAAAAGAACAAATGGAACGATCTATGGTGGAACCTTGTGATACAACGGTCTGAGGCCGCTTAAATTCAGCCGCTATCACATGTTAAAAACGCATGCTACCCACGTGCATCTGCGAGAGGAAGCAGAGCGCGTTATCGCCACCATAGCAAATATTTAATCAAGGAGGTTCATTTCCCCGTTTCGCCTCCATACGTCAATCTCGCAAGATTGAGTTAGGCTTATGGGCAAATATGGTATTTTCCCAGGAGCGACCGGAGCATTCCCCCGAAGTCCCCCACTCAATTATCCCCTACGCCATGGAGATTGTTCCGGGTACTTATACATAGCTTTCCCCGATTGAAGCAGATCAGATCCCGATTATCTTCACGAGGCATCACGCCGATCCGGTCTCCCTTGTGCACCTAAGAACTCTCTACCTCGAGAACCCCCTTATTGTCCAGAATAGGACAATATCCCTTGAGTGCCAAGGTTCGTGCCTACGAGACGCCAAGTCAACAAGGCCCCATGGTTGTTCAGAAAGAGAACAACGTTAGAACAGCCATTGTTCTTTGAGCCCGTTGATAAGAAACGGTTCTCCCCCTCCCCCCTGTTGTTCAGAAAGAAAACAAAGTTAGAACAGCCATTGTTCTTCAAGCCCGTTCGTCAAGAAACCGTTCTCGTTCCCAAGACATCACGTCCGGATAATTTAATTCCCCTCTTTTTAACGTTCTTCAAGAGAACGATTGGTTTCAACAATAACCTCCATTGTTCATTTAGAACATCCCCGATGTGCTGTCATAAAGATCGCTCGTACTTCCGAGCCCCACTTCGCTCTCACTCTGTGAAGACAGTCCTTCCCCCTCGCTAAAGACAACCCCCCGAAGAACCCTTCTGCTGGAAATCGCCAGTTGACCGAAGATTCCTTCGCATCGTCTTCCTCTACACAACAACTTTGTAATTACGTAAGCTGAGCATTACCTTTAATTATCTAACCTTTTGTCAACGTTACCCTGTGCTTTAAATGATTTAGCAAACCATTCCCCCCCTTTAATTTTAATTTGTTTACCTTTTTAAATATCTCCAAATCTTAATCCTCGGATTAGTCAGATATTCCCACGACCCTTTCCATTATCCGTTTATGTAAACATTTTTTTTGTGTGTTGTTGATAGTTTAATTAATAAAACTATTTTATTAATGATAGGCATATTATTTATATCCTTGTGCTCCGTTCCACTTCTTAAGCATATTGAAGATAAATAAGCCTCTCCAGCTCCCCCCCTACCTTTTGGACTAACCTCGGTCAATCAGATTACCACGCACTCGAAATATTAGAATAATTTCCTCAACGAATAGTTATATATGGTATATCGTCGAGAGCCTATTATACGACAAACCTTGCTTGACCCCAAGGGGTGGATCCGTTCCACATCAGGTGTATTTGGATAGATACGAGTTCCCCTATACAGGACTCTAGAACTCTTTTCGTAGGATTATGGAACAGTGGAGAGGGTGTGGTGCGTTTCAAATTAAGGATGAGAAATAGTGTTGATGGTGAATATCACCGTATCGAGCCAATCGGCGGCCAACTCACGACACTAAAGGTTTTGAATCCCTTCCTCGAGCTCCGAAATCCAACTCCATTCCACAAGACTAGCGAGAGCTGCAACCTAGTGCTGAAACATGATTGGAATTGGGCGAGCGAGGAAGGATCTCCATATCTTTCAGTAAATAAGAACGAAAACAGAGACACGCATCACAAAACGGCCTCCCACCATTGTCCCCATCCTTGTTTGTTTATTTGACTTAAAAGAAATTCCTTCACTCGGATCTTTCAAAGTTCGGCCTCAAGTAATAATGTTAAACTTCCTGGACCAGAAGAAAATTGCGAGAAGCCATCCATCAAAATAAGTCTCGACGCTCGGGTGATACAAACAACATTTTTTACAAGGTCTTACTGTTCTGTATACAATCAGTGGGGTAAAAGAAAGTTCTAGTACAAATAGTTTAACTAACATTTTCTAGAAGGTACAGTGTCTCCGTCCATTGTCTTTCACTAGGTCAAAGCAGTTATCCTGGCTCAAGTTTCATTTCTAGGTCAAAGCAGTTCTCCTCGATTTAGTGGTCTAATGTTTTATTTAACACGCCCATCAGGCAACTGCCCTCAAGGTCATAAGTTGCCATAATTAAAATTTCAGTCTAGTGATAGACTACTTTAAAATTACCAAAGCCAAACCACACAAAAAAGCAAAACAAAGACGAAAACAGAAGCAAAAAAAGAAGGAAGCACGCTCTTGCGTCGGGGGAGACCAGTCTTCCATCGGTGCAGAAACATGCAACCCACAAAAAAAAAACAGTCAAATAAAGTGGAGGAGGCCAGCCTCGTCCAAAAAAATGAGAATTCCACAGGTTATTGTGCACGAACCCGTCTCAGGTACAAGGACAAAGCAGTAGCGACCCTGCTCGTCCAGATACCAAGACATGTAACTTGCGCAAAGATCACCCAGACTACGACATTCAACAAGAATATGCCGGACAGTCTGGGGGATAACGCAGTTTTCAAAATAAGGCACAGGTGAGCGCCCTATCAAATGGCTGTGCGTCCAGCGAGCGTATCAAATTAGGAGACAACGGAACGCAACCTGAAGCCGTCGCGGCATTCGGGGGTAGTAGGTCCATAGGAACAGTCGCAGCGCAATTGCACTCAACTTTAAGTACCCTTCGACCATCCTAATCTTCTTTGCCAAGCAGGCCGAAGAGCTGTTCGAATTTCTTCCATGTAATCGGTTTGAGAAAGAGCAAAACGCTGGTCTGGTGGCACATTTATGGCCCACTCTTTGGTGTGATCAGCGCGCTTATTCTTCGTAATTCGTACATGTCTAAGAACCCAGCAGGAGATAACATCGACATCCGCTTGGCTGACCAAAACAGTGGCGTAACAGATACCACGAACTAATTAATGCGGAGTTTCCAATGGGCCGAGAGCGCTCAGAGCGCTTTATGAGTCGCTATAAATTATAATCCAGGATCCGAACTGGGTACGTCGAGTTATCTCCAGTAACGAGAGGTGTATTGCAGCCATCTCAGGCGTGAAGACAGACGCAGTGCCTGGCAGAGCCCCACTGACTTCAAACAGAGGGGATATGGCGTAGAAACTGACCTCTTCTTGAGACCTGGAGCTATACGCATACACTGACACGTTTCCAGCGGGACACAAAATGTGCTCAAAAAAGATCGAGCGCAATACCCCTTCCGCTGTAGAAGCTTTTGGACGAGAGCCGTGGCGACAACTGGTCAAAGGTAGTAACATCCAGGGTGTCGTTCTGGGCAGAATAAGGGGCGCCACTGGCTTGAGAGCTCTACTCAGCTCTCGAAGGAGTTTCCTGGCCCTAAATTTGAAGGGATTAAGGTATGACTAGCGTCTCTTGGCGGCATAGGCACCGGAAAGATCAGCTGCTAACGCACTCAGAACTTCTGGTGACTGAAGAAGGTGCCTGGCTTGCGCGTACAGGCGAATAATGCACTGTGCACGGCTTAGAGCGAGTGGCATCTCACCAGCATCGACAAGTAGGCTATCAATCGGAGAAGTGCGGAAGGCACCGGTCACCAGGCCAAGGCCGGTATTTGATCGAGTCCACCTTCTGCAATACACGATCCGCTGCAAATGCATAAATCTCTCATCCGTAGTCGAGGTTCGAACGAACAGAGAATTGATAAAAAAAGTAAGGAAGTAGGCCTATCGGCGCTGAATGTTACGGAACAAAGAATATCCATGTCGTGGGTTTAAGTGCCCCTAAAGCTACGAATATAAATCTCCCAGGTGAGACGTTGGTCAAATACAAGACCAAGATAACGGTGCAAGTCCCCGCTTCCGGGCACGGGACTCAGTCTGGGCCAGGGTAGAGCCGTGAAAGGCGGCAGAATTTCCACAACCTTAGTCTTGGCCAAGGAAAACCTAAGCTTGTGCGTTTCGGCATAGCGAGAAACAAGGTTCAATGGCTGTTGAAGTGGACGCTCCAGAGTTGGCACCTGGGTCGCGCCTTATGAGATCGAAAGGTATTCCACGTAGAGCGTAGAGACAACATCTACTGGCAGCACCAAGGTGATGTCGTTGATGCTCACGGCAAAAAGTGAGACACTGAGGATACTTCCCTGCGGGATACCCTCTTCCTACTCCATTGGGCCTAAGAGGGCTGCTCCCAACCCCTACGCGGAATCGAAGATCCCGCAAAAATTCAGATATAAAGAATGCGGAGAAAGCGGTCGCAAAGGATTCTGCCGCGGAGGCGGGTTCCAAGAATGCTGTCCCATTCTCCTGGAGAATGGAAGGCGGAATCCTGCGAGAACTTGCCCCGAACCCTTTTGACTCGCTGCGACATCTCTACTAGAGAGTCTTCCTGTTAAATGAAGACACGTATCCACGCCAAGAAGACCGACGGGCGTGCTTCGAAATATACAGGAACCTAACCCGACGAAATTGACCAATAGTAAAATCGTTCGGGCGGAGCTTATAGTGCATGTAGGCATAACACTTCTGTTTGAGGGCCGTCTCACACTCCGCTGACAACCACAGGAGGGGTTGGTGTGCAAAACGGCCAGACATTCTAGGAATAGTACTTAGGCCTACGGCGATGAGGTTGCCGGAGAAAAATTCAACGGCCTCATTAATTGACCTAAACTCCTTGACTGAGATATAGAAATCAGTCATTTCCTGAAATGCGGACCACCGCGACCGCAGCGGCCAAGAAAATGATATTTGAGCGGAAAAGTGATCACTACCATGGAGGTCAACGACCCTTCCCCCCACCCTATACTATATTATGCTGTGCATCTGAAGAGCACAAAACAGATCGAGGCAGGAAAATGAAGCGGTTCTTGGTCAGTGATGCGTAAAGTCATCCACATTTATGACACCTATCTCAAGCTCGTCAATCAGGTCGGCAAGGACTTGACCCCTGGGATTAATCGAGTAGTGTTCCTAGAGGTGGTATCTACCATTCAGAGGTCCGAGCAAGAGAAAGGTCCCGGCAACGGTGACACGATGCGGCGGAAGTCCCTCGCGTCGAAGTCGGCTGAGGGTAGAATGTACTCGGAAATAACAGTATACCTCCTATCCTGGTGCAGCTTCATAGCCACCTCCTGAAAGGAGGTATATAAAGCGAAGTTAAGAAGCAAGACATCACGGTGGGTGTAAATCGCGCATCCTCCTGCTCGGCCCCAATCCCGTGTGATGGGGTCACAAAACCCTCATACCCAGGGAGGGTGGGCAGGATGCACGCGCTCAGCATGGTTTCCTTCAAAAAGATAACTAACGGGGAACGAGAGGAGACGAGCCTCTGCAGTTCCTCCCAGTTGGCCCGGAGTCCGCGGCAATTTTATTAAAGGATATGCCCTCCAGGCCTAGCCCGGAGGATACGCAGGGGCGAAGAGAAGAGATGGCCGTAAGCTTTCTGGAGGCAGAACTCCGGGTGATGTTAGCCGGACAATGCACTTAAGGCGCTATCGCCTTTAAGGACTTATCGAGGCAGGTTGGGCTCGCCATGCGTCTTTTCCTCCCTCCGCCTCGAAACTTTAGGCAAGCGGGACGGCTTCGGAGGTGGGGTACCCTCTTTTCGAGGATCCACCATCTCAGAGCCATCCAGCCTACCACTGGGTGTAGGCGAAAGAGCCGAGGCTCCTTAAGTGCTGTCCTCTTTTCGGGGGGTAGCTGTAGGAACCCCGGAAATGGTCTCACGACCCAGTTCAGAAGTGTTACCTCCTGTAAGTCTAAAGACTCGGTGGAAGCGCTCGGCGGTTTCGCCTTACAGGAAACGGTCACCCTGGGAAAATGAAATGGATCCCTGGTTTTAGCAAGGGCTGGGTGTGAACCCTTTTGTGCCGCCACCTAGTCTAGGGGAGCACCTCGAGGGGGTAGAAACCGCAGAAGAGTTCCGAATGGGCACGGAAACGACCGTGCTCGTAGGCCTGGGTTGGCCGGGGGCAGTGGGTGTATTTCTCACCATTGAGGCACAGGGCGTCCCAAGCAGCACCTGGCTCGCCTCTCGAAATGAGAGACGATACTGAGCCTGAACAGCCAGGATTTCATTCTCAAGGAGATACGCCCCACATTGCCTGGAAGAAAAGCTGTGAGCCTCTTCGCAATTGACCTACTTGGCCACACACGATTTGGACTTATCGTGTGCTGCCTTGGGGCAACTTACACAGACATCGGGTAACTCCGATTTTGCGCGTCTACAGGAGCGATTAGTATGGGCGAAGTACTGACAGTAATAGCTTCTCCGAGGCAGTGGAACAAATGCCTTCACGCGGTAGCGATACCAATCGACACGAACCTACTCAGGGAGCTTGTCACAGTCAAACGTGACGTGTGTTTTCTCATCACACGTTCGATATCACAGCTTCATAATCGGCCAGCTCTAAGGTGATGTCATCTATGGAGTAGTCCACGATTCCCTCCCATAAACTACTCTTTTCACGAAGTACATGGTAGAGTGCAGCGTCACACTCACAAGCGTGCCATCAAGTGTCAGAAGAGCACTAATCATGGCCGCCTCGGAGGGATTAGACACATTCGCCATTAGGCTTCTACCAATCACACTAGATAGAGCTCTCCTCTGATGGATCATGTTGCCCTTAGCCAATAGGCCGTCATCAGTGGAGAGAATAACAAGGAAGCGTTTGAAGCCAGTGGGTTCGAAAACGCCAGGTATCCTCTGAATGATGGGCCCCGACGGAAACGAGGCTCCGCTCTGCGCAGTTCTGGTCTTCGTCTAAGACTCCACACCCGGGGGAGCAGTGGGGCCGAAAATACCAATCTTGGCTTGGTCGTGAAACGGTAGCTGCCTCGTCCGTCCCCGCGGAAGGAGAGGAGCCCCTAGTATTTTTTTTTTGAGAAGAGGGCCGGGAATGAACCCGCTTTTTTCCCCTGCCTGCAGGAGCCCCTAGACCCGATGAGCCGGCCTCAGCATGATCCTTCTCGGAAATGAAGATGGTCCTGGCTGTCACAGGGGCAAAAGCCAGGAGAGGAGATCCCTCCTCCCCTTTTAAGTCCTCGGGCGCCCTCTGAGGAGAAGCTCTCACAGGAACGACTTCGGTTCTAGGCTTAGCACCGAACCCCTATTGAGTCCCTCCCACTGGGAGTGGTCAACTCCGGGCCGCCTGCCTTTTATGGCAGTCTCCTTAGAAAGTAAAGGGGGTTGGGCTGCCGCTGGAGATAGGAAGTCGCCCAATGGCGGCTCCAGAGAAGGAGGTAAGGGGGAGTCTCTTACTCCTGTATGCATCTTTGGAGCTTCCCGAAGGCGGCTTCAATGATGGTAAAGAGAGAGGTGATGGGGCGTTTTTAGAGTATTCACCATTGCTCATGGTGACCCTACAGTTTATACAGGATGCAAAGACTAGTCATCCCACGCAGTGCCCCCGCTCTGTGCGGGGAGAGTACGAGGCCGGCAGAACCAGCTGCCACCATTTGACCTCTCTCCTCCCGCCTAGTGGCCTGGCTGCCCATCGGTATGGTAGCTCCTCCTTAGGCTGGGCGTAAAATCGATATATGTACATTGAAATGAGAATCATAGTGATAGGAGGAAGGTGTGGGTGGGGATGAAGCAGGTTGATAAAAATCTACTACTCCAAACCGGAGCTCAGGGATGAGGGGACGTTGTTTCCTCCTCCCCCATCCCCGATCCAGGTTGGTCAGCGTATACCCTGTGAAATTAGAGGCCGATCATAGAAAGTTGTGGGAGAGGTTGTATGGAAAGCCAGTAAGCAGGGTAAGAAGGCAGGGTGTAAAAAAGAAGAAGAGGCTATGCTTGGATCCGACGGTGCGCTGAGTCCCGTCAGCACAGCGGCTAGGAAGGCACATTGCCACTCCCCTTACGGCATTTACTGTGTTAAAATCACAAAGGATCCGAAAGAGTCGTAAAACCCCATGCACATTTTCTGTTAGTGCGTTTAAGGGCACGTGGCTTTCTAATGCAGGCATTTGATAAGTATCGGCATGAATTTCAAGAAAAGATGAGGCGAGTTTTTTCTTCAATTTTTGTCTGATTTTATTAGGCTAGGTTAGGTTAGGTTTGGTATGGTTCTGGATCTTTTAAATGACTTTGATAATGCGTTTTTCTTATGCTGTTTTTTTCTGTACTTTTCAGATCTGAAACTTGTTTTGGTAATACTTCAGATTAGGGGTGCACGGTAGGTGGCGCTGTTAGTAGGCTACAATTTTGGGCTACAATATATCTCTTATGACGTCAGACGGTAGCTTCGCATGTGACCAATCACGGCGTTATATTTTTTGGTTGTTTTGGGGATTTGTAACCTTTAGTCTGTATTATTGACTAAATATCTGCGCCTCTGCTCGTTTATAGTTTTTTCTAAGTTATGTAAGGTTCCTTGGTGTCTTTTTCATATTCTTTTGTTTCGCAGCAAACGATAACAGCTTCTTACTGGCAACCTCGTAGCTATAAATAGGACCCGCTTGGCAGTTGTTTCTGTTTCGTTATGACTTTTTCATGCTCTAGTTGTGCTTCTTCGTTATTCGAATTCGGGTTTATTTTGTATGACCGCGAAAAACTTTTAGATTATTTAGAGGCGCATAGACTAATCAAGAAACCTATAAAAGTAAGTATTGTTTGTCATTAGGTTAGGTTTTTCTGCCAGTAAAAAGCCGTTATCGTTTCTAGCGAAACAAAAATTGGGAAAAAAACAGTAAATTCAAGGGGACTGCTCGTGTGGGAGATATCAATGCGGGAGACCACCCTGCGATGATCCTGAGTTTCAATCAATTGAGGGGGGTCTGGGGGGCACAATCATCCAGTATATACTCATATACAAAAAATTATAACGCCGTGATTGTTCACATGTGAAGCTACCGTCTGACGTCATAAGACATATATTGTAGCCTATAAACAGCGCCACCTACCGTGCGCCCCAAAACTGAAGTGTAACACTTCAGTTTCGGGGCGCACGGTAGGTGGCGCTGTTTATAGGCTACAATTTTGGGCTACAATATATGTCTTATGATGTCAGACGGTAGCGTCAGATGTGAACAATTACGGCGTTATATTTTCTTGTATATGAGTATATACTGGGGGGCTGCGCCCCCCAGACCCCCTTCAATTGAATGAAACTCAGGATTATCACAGGGTAGTCCCCCTGCAGTGATATCTCCCCCACGAGCAGTCCCCTTGAATTTACTGGGTTTTTTTCCCCGAACAGCTTTTTACTGGCAGAAAAACTTAACTTAATGACAAACAATACTTACTTTGGTAACACTTCAGATTCGGGGCGCACGCTAGATGGCGCTGTTAGTCGGCTACAATATATCTCTTATGACGTCAGACGGTAGCATCAGATGTTAACAATCACTGCGTAATATTTTTTTGTATATGAGTATATACTGATGGGCTCCGCCCCCCCAGACCCCCCAATTGATTGAAACTCGGGATAATCGCAGGCTGGTTCCCCTACAGTGTTATCTCACCCACGAGCAGTCCCCTTGAATTTACTTGTTTTTTTTTTCTCCCCGACAGCTTTTTACTGGCAGAAAAACCTAACCTAATAACAAACAATTCTTACTTTTATAGGTTTCTTGATTAGTTTATGCGCCTCTAGATAATCTAAAAGTTTTTTTGCAATCATACAAAGTAAAGCCGAATTCGAATAACAAAGAAGCACATGGAGAGCACGAAAACACAATAACGAAAGAAAAACATTTGCAAAACGGGTCCTATTTATAAGCTACGATGTTGCCAGTAAGAAGCAAACAAAAAATACGAAAACAAAACAAAAAACAAAAGACATCAAGAAACCTTACCTAACTTAGAAAAATACTATAAACTAGCAGAACGCAGATATTTAGTAAATAATAGACTAAAAGTTACAAATCCCCAAAACAACAAAAAAATATAACGCAGGAATTAGTCACATCTGACGCTACCGTCTGACTTCATAAGAGATATGCTGTAGCCCAAAATTGTAGCCGACTAACAGCGCCATCTACCGTGCGCCCCGAATCTGAAGTATTACCCAATTAATTATACCAAGTGTTGAGAGCATGAGAAATCATGGACCAAAGTCATATGTCTTTATATTTTCAAAGGAGTACGGAACTATCCTGTGTAGAAGTAACATGTTACCATTATTATCAATGAAGTAATCATATTCCATCCAGGAAAAACATTGATTCAGTTCCATTGATAGGCCCTTCTGCTTTCTTTTGTCATCCATGAAATTATGTTAACCCTTTATCAAGAGATGGAGTCATGGAGGGCAGTGCGACCTTACTTTTCATCCATATTTTGCTGCTTAATTTGTGTGGCCGCCGGTGTTACTAAAACATTTGTTAGATAAATCATATCCTTTTGTTTTTCATGTACTTTTGGCTAAAAGGGGGGACAGAGGTTAATAGTTCTTGGCGAAGATTGGCCTTGAACTACGTGGATTTGTTGCTTGTAACTTACTCGATGTATTAAAGAAAGGATTTGAAGTAACCAGAAGCCAAACTAGGCTTGGGACATACCTTCCTCAATGTAGAATCAAATTCATCGTTTTCACTGGGAGAAAAGACCTTGAATAAAAAGCATAACAGGGTGTTCCTCACTATTGGAATCAGTCACAAAAGGCGGCCCCTAACGCAAGACTAATAACCTCTGTGCATGAGTCGAAGCCAGAATTTCAACACTTGCACCACTCAACACAGACAACCGCTATACTGAAAGCTGAATGAGTGAGTGGAACAAGGAGCGTGGAGGTGGGGGAAGGGTTAGATGGGGCAGAGAAGCTGAGGTGAAGAGAGAATTTTAAAAATGGCCACCTTAAATTCGAATGTGGAATTCCTAAAACATTAAATTAAACAAAATGTTAATATTTTTATCTTCTTAGATTAAATTTCAGTTTCCCTGCTAAAATTAAGCGTTACCTTAACCCCTTTCCCTCCATTCCTACCCCGCTGCAGTACTTGTTGTGAGCTCTCTTACACAATACCCTTCATCAGTTCCTTATTTACGATTCACACGATATAGACGCAGCACGTTATAGACTACAGGTTAATATAGCAGGGATATTTGATCGAAATCAACGTAAAAAGAGAATCGCTCAAAGCATAGCTCTAAGTTAGAGAAATAGAGGATCAAAATAGCGTTTCGAAGCTTGGAAATATGTCTATCCCCCGCAGCATCTAAGATGGGAGGATATAAATAATTTGTTTCAATCTGAAGAACTGATTGAAACTTTGAGATAGAAAAAAGATTCGAAACCTCAATGTCACTTGACGCCATATAGAAGCAACAATAGGGAAAAGTCACATCTCATTATCTTCCCCCACCCCAACACACACACCTCCGAAGAATTAGAGGCTACCCGTGCGGAAAAGACGGAGTTGGGGGGGGGGTGAATATAGAAAAGAAAGTTGGGGAAATGAGTCATTTTCTCAAGGCGGTTGACTCTCTCCTTCACGGGTATTTGATGAGATCGAGGCTGAGGAGAGAATGACAGGAAGGAAGAACAGAAGTCTATAAAAAGAATGAATGAAGCAAAGAAAGTTGTAAAAGGAAATTCAATGGCTGAAAATGATTGCTGAGGGCCAAACTGATCAATCCAACAATATGATGGCCCCGGAAGGACACGAATCGCCTCGAGTCACATATGAGCAGGAATTTGGATGACGTTGATGGAGTTTTCAAGGCAGGGAGAAAGACACGTGAAGAAAGATCTCCAAAAGTGCGAGGGAAGAACATGGAAGAAGGACAAAAAAGAAAGTGATATGGCCAATGGAGTCCTCCGTTTAAGCGCTTAGTCACAAAGAATGCGAGGAAAAATGACAAGAAAAAAAAATGAAGTACGACAGTAATGAAACAGAACTAAACGTCAAAACAAATTCTGAAGCAAAACCTCCCTTACTGCTTCGCCCTTCCCAAATCTTCGATGTAATAGAGCAAAGTACTCAACAGATCCAGAGTCGTCGTGAGTTAACGCCCCAATGATAGGGCTAGAAAACACGAAAAAAAAATTTAAGGGCGCCGTATAGGAAAACCGACTCTCAGGATATCCTTGCTATCTGCTTGGCTTTCAGAGAGCAAGTTGCTTAGCTCTTTTCCAGGTGACCCCAGGATATCTCGTTTTTCAAGTTCGTTCCTCTTTGAGTAGCACCATATATATCTTGAAAATATTTGTTTGTCGACAAATGGAACTTTAACGAGATATCTCGTGTTTATCCGAACTTGAGATGTCATTCTAAGTTGAGTTCGAGTAATTTCGCCATGTCTGGTAGCGACGATTTTTAGTCATGTTTTTATTTGAGGGATAGACATTCAGTTGTTTACTCGTCGAAGGGTCGAGGCGTTAAATGTTCCTAAGCTTGTGCTTTCACGTGTTTCAATGATTATTTTCGTTTATTATATTAGCATAATAAAAAATGATGACGCCTGAAAAATGCACTTCTTAAAAGTAAAAACTGAAGAAAGCAGAACTCAAATATCCCCCAAATAAAGCAAACGCACCTTTAAAAAAATATAAATAAAAGCGTTAGGTTAGGTTGTAAAATCGCTAAAAAGGGCGAATACAATTATAGGATCTTGTAAAGATAAGGCATCCTAAAGTTTTTTCAACCCTAATTTAACCTAACCTCACCAACCTAATCTAGAATACGTTAGGTTATATTAGGGTCGGAAAAACCTTGTGATATCTCTTCTTTACAAGATCCCAATTCTAATTAAATATTTATTTATAAAATTATTTAAACATTAAAAACATACATTAGGTATCAAATGCATAAATTGTTGAAAACTTCACTAAAGGTCGAATCCCATCGCTATATATATATGTATAAACAGATGCCATGACTAGGTGGGGTTGAGAACAGCTGATACATGAAAGGAATTGTTTACTCTTCCAAACTAAAGATTTAACACCTTTTTTGTTTACTCTACACCTGTGATTGCCTTTAGTTTGGTGCGTTGTGATAGCTTTTTCGATCACCCAAAGTCGCTTTGCCCAGAATAAGTGCAAAGATCATTGCCACTACTCTTACAATGCAAAAGACTCATTAAGATACTATGTCAGTTGGCAGGTGTGTCGGTCGGAAGGTAACCCTTTTATTTTCCAATTTGTTCTTTTGGTAATAACATTGTAACTATTCGGCCGATTCCTACGAAATTTGAAATCCTCATGTTGTTTTGCATTTACTTTCGAATAATATAATTATTTAGGTTATCTCAAGGTTAGTCCGGGAATTATTGAAAGTTTTGAAGAATAATTGAGAGCTCGTGACTTAGGTCTGATGACCTTGTTTTTCTGTATTTTAGTTTGATTTTTCTTTAATCGCCACCTGTATAAAGCAATCCTTTAATGTTTACACCTGCAAATGCACTGCACCTGAATTAAGGAAAGCGCTCTTCGGGTCGCGAGGAGTCCATTGTTCAATTGATACTAAATGATTCTATTTACCATCCATCTGGCGACTCTCACCAAGGACATAAGCATCCGTGATTATTTTTAAACTTATTGTTAAGTTACATTATAAAAAATAAATCAATTTTACCAACAAACAAAACCAAAAACCCCCCCAAAACAAAGCAACAAGAAGGAACCAAGCCCCCCGGCGTCGGGACACGGGATCGTTTTCTTACAATTGTAAGGAAATTTGCAGTGTATGCAGTGGTGGTATGGTGTTAGATTGGTCAATTGGATATAGTCATTTGCTTGGCGTGGATGAAGAGTGTCCCCCAGACGTGCTGCAAATAGTGTCAGGTGGCTATTTTTGCCAGCGGTTATCTGGCGACTACCATCAAAGACAGGTCGCAGCAACTTAGGTGAAGTTGGCTATTCCTCTCTACACTAACCGCATACCACCATTGCGTACAATGCAGTTTTCCTTACTAAACTTATACCAGTCTGATGTAAGAGAAATTGAATCCGAGAGTGATTTGTATTTATTTTATGAAAGAGTATTGACTGTTCTTAGAAATAGTATTTTTGATTCATTTAAAGAAAAGAAGTGAGCTGGAAAGGTGATCCTAACAGCCAGGGGTTAGGGGTGAAATGTTTCAGTTATTGGATGATACTTTGATCTTGTCAAGCTTTATATTTAATCTTATATCGACTATTCCATTTGACGGCATGTACAGTTGACCCTAGGATAATCTGCCAGTGTTCAAGAACCAAGTGTCAACCCTATTTGATTAAAGTTGAACCGTAAAAATATACAGTATTTTCTATCGCAGAATTCATTAATCCATTCGAGGTAGATGGCAAGTCTTTTTCATAGGAAATAACAAAAGATGATACACGAGATTTTGTCTTTTTAAAAGACCAAATAAGGGTCAAGCATAGAATAACAAAATAAGATAATAGAAACGCCTTCTTCCAGTTAAGTGAAAAATAAGTGGGGTTCGATATCCTATGCTATTGGAGTGTGGATGGTAGCCTAGTGGCTAGCGCATAGGTTCGAACCTCGCCTGGGTTTACTTTTCTTCACGGGTATAAGAGTTTATATTATTTTATTATGTTTCCTATCATTCTCTTCCTTCTTCATTAATCGGTGAGCTTTGTTTGATTTTATAAAAAGACGGAAATCGTTTGTGTATCATTTTTCCTTATTTTCTATGGGCTATTGGGCATCAACCCTGCCACCTGTTATTGCGGCTTCCCTTTCATAATATATATATATATATAGAGAGATGTATATATATATATATATATATATATATATATATATATATATATATATATATATATATATATATATATATATATATATTCGGTACCCAATTATTAATAATTTTACCCTTACAAGAATTCTAGATTATGTCCACTGCTGCAAAGAATTTTCTTTAACTAAAGTTAGCAAACATTTGGATAAAAAGTTTCTTTTCTTATTTCTTAAGAGTCTGCGGGTAAAATTTTATCAATCCCGAATTCGTTAATGTGTCCGACATCGAGGGTAATGGGTTTGAAAAATAGCCTTCGGTTATGAGTTTACCTTTGTTTTTTATTCCTAATGTTAATAGTCTTACCCAGTTTCTTAGTTCCTTCCGACACTTTCCTTAAAAAAATTGTTCATTGCCCAACCTTAAGCTGTTGACTCTTAAGTGTTTTCTTATTAGTGGATTAATGCATAGTCTTAAAAGAGATCTCAGGATAACCTACATTTATAAAATACTTATGGGTAACGGCTATGCAAATTTAGATAAATAAAACGAAAGTGATTAGTAGATAACTTACTGGAAACATTGAAGTGTCCGAATTGATCAACGATAACTGAAAACAAGGTCTGCTGACCAAATTCGCGTGCTCTCACTTATTCTAATTTATGACCTTACGACCTTCAAAACTTTCAATAATTTCCGGGCTAACCTTGGGAAGACCTTGAAAATTCAATCATTCGAAAGTGAATGTAAAACAACATAAGGCTTTCAAATTTTGCCAGAATCGGTTGAATAGTTACAATGTTATTCCAAAACAAAAAAAAAGCGAAACGGGGACCGATGGACCGACATAGTGAGATAGAGAGTCGCACGCCCCTAAAAATGTAGTAGAATATAGCGATTAACTTATTACTGAGGAACATTTGTACAAGTTATAAGTAATTAGTATTTAGTGGGAAGGGCTTAATTAACGATAATGCATTGACATCTCCTCTTACATAAACGAAAAAACAGTTGACCCTCTTGCGTAGTAATCTTACTCCATTCATTTTGAAGAATTTCCTAGTTCTTGAGCTATTTTCAGATTCCTCGTTTAAAATTATCTCCGAGTGTCTCACAAACATTTTCATTGGGATTCAGGTACAAACTTTGTGCAGCCTCACTCATAACATTGGTGCGCTGGTCGTCCAGGAATGTCTTTACCAACTTGGACGAGGGCAGAGGTGCATTATCTCGTATGAAAATTGCAGGTTGGACCTCGGAGGATCGCAGATAGGGCAAAACTTCCTGTTGCAGCAATATTTTGTACACTTTTCCATTCACTGAAAATGAACTTAATAAATTCGTAATGAAGTGTACTTGGCTGCATTGGTCATCCCTCCATGTAAAGTGCTCAGTGGCGAATTCAAGACGAACCTCCTTATTCGAACTGCTGGTGTGCGAGCATAAAGATTGTCTTCCTCTAGCTAACATGTCACAGTCTACCTATGGCATTGATGGCCAAAATCTCATTAAACTCTCGAGGAACTGCTGCAGCCGTCTTGAAATGGTCATTATTCATAATTTGGGTAATGGCTTGGTCTTCCATTTTTGAAGTCTTTCTTGGCTTACCGTTTGATTTACCAGCCCTACATAAGTCTGTTTTGTCATAGGTTAACAATTTTATGGACTATACTTTCAGAGCGTTGAAGGTCTTTGCAAAGGTTCCCGTTGAAAGCCATTTTGGTGGATCAGCTTTACGATCATCTCGCGGGCAGATAGATGCGGGCCAGGTATATTACCTAGACGACGACTGACAAGAAAATGACGTAACGTATACAAGATTGAACTGAAGGTATTATTAGGAAAACAATGCTTCTTCTCTCTATGACAAACCTAAGTGTTTGAATCCTTTTCGTCACTTCATTGTTTTCTCATAAATTGCTTATCTGCTGATAACTTCCGTTTTATTCATCCAAATTTCCATACCCTTTACTCATACGTATATTATACTTGTAGGTAATCATAACAATTTTGAAAACTTTTAATTTTCTTTGCCAAAAGCTATAAAAGAGGTTTTAATACTAATAGAAGCGTTCTGATTTTTTGGATGGCAATTTATTCGGAACATTTCAACAACTTCTTCCTCACCGAGTCGTTACCGAGATCTAGTACAAGTGACTGCGTCCAACTCAACGCGGCAAACTCGCCGTTGATATAGATAATAAACAACTGGGCGGGGACAAATCACCGTTATATATATTTTTATTGTGATTAAAGTTGTGCGTAATAAAACAAGTATGTTAAATTTGTTTTAGAAAAGTATTTTCTTAGAAAATTTTATTAATAAGGATAGAAATGCAAACTTCTATGAAATGTTATGGGCAATTTCCCTAAGGTATTCAATAAAATTTAGATTAGCATCTTTACTGACAACTGATTTTATTTTTGAATCTACTTCTCTTATTTTTCCAACTTGACTTGGGGATGTTGCACTGCAATAAGCTTTTAAACAATGAAGAAATTTCTAAATCGAAGGATGCTGCATGCCAAGTTTATTTTGGCATTTTTCGGTACGCAGCTTCTGTGTGATTGTTTGTCTTGTCTTTTTCTTTCACACACCGTTGATAAACATTCTACATCTCATGTGGAAAACATGGAGGACGTCTGTCATTACTCTCGCCTAATTCAACTGCCTCCGAATTTTATTAAACCGATTGAGAAGTTGTTGTCCTTTTTTTTAATTCTTACAGTCATATATTCGGCTGGAACAAAGGCAAGTGCATTTGTATTTTACCTTTAAAAAAATGCGTAATTTTTATATTGCTGAGAAGGTTCAAAATATTTTACTTTCATGAGAAAAAAGCTTCTCCTAATTTCCGCATTTGGAAAATGCTTTTGAAGTCTGGAAATTTGATACCTTAAAATCGCAGTAGATGGTTTCTGGTTAGCATGCAGGTTGAAATTATAAAACCATACTAAATAATTTGACATTAATGGAACGTAATTTATTGGGGAATAGGGGTGGCAATGACCTAGTGGTTGCGACACTTAAAACCAATCAATGGGGAATAGGGCATATATAACTGAATGAATGCCATCGTGCATTTCTGAAAGACTTTAGAACAAAAAGATCGAGTTTTGTACATCCCATTAACAAAGAACATTTTGGATAATTATAATAAAATTTCAATCATTTGTCATCCAAAGAAAATGATTTTTTGCATGATGAATCCCAACTTTCTTCAAGAAGAATATTTCTCATTTTTAAATTTTAAAACTAACTTGCCAAGATTGACAGAATATGTTGTTAGCTCATTCATTTCTTTTCTTTGTATTAGTTTTAGGTAGTTCCATGATGGGGCATGATCCTTAACAAGCTTCCGCCAGATATGTAAGATTAGCTAAACATTCATTTAGAACTTAGGACATTTCTTCTACAGTCAATAATTTCTCCTTTTTCCACTTAAGCTGTATCGGTAACGTGTGGATGAATATTAATAAAATTTACAAAATTTACTATTACACAATTCCTTAAATGATTTCGCGTTTTACATTGCCTCTTCTTTTTCTATATATATATATATATATATATATATATATATATATATATATATATATATATATATATTGTCGTGAAATGACCAGCTCTCTGTCTGTCTGTCTGCCTGTCTGTCTCTCTCTCTCTCTCTCTCTGTCTCTCTCTCTCTCTCTCTCTCTCTCTCTCTCTCTATATATATATATATATATATATATATATATATATGCCTTTTGGGGTTTGCGTCGAAGTTGGTTTAAGATTCGACCTTAGCCGCGGATTCGTGAACGGGAAATAGTTAAGAATTCAATGGGGATGGTGAACTTTTCAATTTCGGGGTTCTTTCAAAACAAATAATTCAGAGTGCAAGTTGGCCAAAGAGTAACAGGTAGCTGGTACTCGTTTATGGTTGCAAGAAAAAGAAAATAACAAAAATATACCTTTATTACCAAATAAATAAAGCTTTAATTTGTACAGGTACAGGGTTTAAAGGGAATGATCGTACATGCGAAAGTAATTGTCGGCACGACACACAGGAGTGAAAAATATGTCATTCGTGGTGGGGTTCGGTGATTAAAAGGGGATTTTAATGGGACGATTTGGTAGACAGGTTTATAGAATAATCTGTAGGTGTCCATGATTGCAAATGCTTACGTGTTCGATGGGGGAAAGGGCCGGTCGGGATACGATGGCTGTAATGGGAAAGCTGGGTTACGTCACGGGGCATATGAGAGAGCACACGTAGTTTGGCCTTCGGAGATGGAAATCCTCGTCAGATACTCGCCGATTGACTATGGCAGAGTTCACAGATGTCGATTTAGTCTTCGTCCTCGAATCGAAGTTGCCAGTGTCTCTGATCGTGACGGATGAGCGTGTCCTTTGCTCGTACGTGGCCATACGCGGAAAAGTCCTTGAGTGCTACACGCCAAACCGAGCGGGGGATTATATAGGCACGAGCTGGTGGCTCTGATGGCCAGGTGGGAGCCTCTACAACTCACGCGATCTTGGGAAAAGGCAGCGACTCCTTCGGGAAACCGAGATAAAGACGGCGTAGAATGTTCGACGAACTTCCATCTATGTCAGACAGCAAGGAGGCTGGCTGAAGGCCATGCGAGACGAGGAAAATGTGTCCCTGAGTAAATGCAGCTGGATGCAATAAAACGGCGTAGACTACATCCTCGCTGTATGTCAACCTCACTTCCAACGCTCCATGCGGTGAGCTCGAGAGCACGTGGTCGCCCTTTGACCTATTCTTATATATATATATATATATATATATATATATATATATATATATATATATATATATATATATATATATATATATCACTGGTGAACTTCGCTTTTCTTCGCTATTAAACAATTGCCGATGCCATTATTAAAGGAGCTTTACACAATATAAATAAATATCAATTCGTGCGTATTAGGTTACCCTATTAATTCCAAATAGCATAATAATTAAAATAATTTCTAAACACCTTATCATCGACACGTATACTTTCTAGAATTAAATCAACATAAAATGTGTGAACTATATAAATAAAAAAATGTAAAATTATAAAATATGTATGTACAATTAAAATATGTAAATTATTTAAATAAAATCAAAAATGCAAATTTATAAATTTTGCCCCTGTGAATCGCCTGCAGTGAGTTTGGCTGCGCTGAGCTGGCCGCAGCCAGTTGTCACATTTCCCTATAGGTTTGCAGTTTGTTGGTGTCACCAGTTTTGTGGTGATGATGGGTTACCAGTGTGTGGGTTTCCAGCTAAGCCGGCCTTAGTGTCAAGTATAGTCTGAATCTAAAAGGTTCTTTCGGGTAATCCGCTTGTAGGCTGGGTTTGAATGGTAACCTGATTATTGCTTGGCAGAAGGAAGGACTCGGAAGAAAAATGGCACTTTTGTAGGATTTAATCTCGGTTTAGAGCTACCTCAGTTAGGGCAAGCGAAATAGTTGAGTTTTCAGTGATTCGTTTGTGCATTCACGCCTATGGGCTGACTATCAATGTTAATGTTCCGTGTTTCTTGTAAGTCTCTTTCTGCGTTGGTTTGTTAGGACTATAGACGGATGGATTATGACAAGGGACGGACTCGTGATGATATTAATATACAAATCAGAATGAGAATAATGAAGAATAAATACTAATAATGAGAATGTTTCAGCCCCTCTATTTATACTAAGTCAAATTAAGGAGGCGTGACTTCTCTTCTCTTAATCTAGACGCGGGGCGGAGCTTATGGGTCAAGAAGTATGTATGTATGTATGTGTTCTCTACTTAGACTGCTGGGCGGAATCGAAGGCTGTGTGCATGTTCAGTGTAGGCACGTGTGCACCAAAAGAGTATTTCCATTAAGTCATCTGATTGGGCTTATCAAGTCAACATCTATAGCAAGATTGATTTCCTCGTTTCACAGGTTCATGTAAACTTTGGATGGTCAGATCAGACTCCGCTCTTTGTGTGCTCAGCTGTTTCCCCCTGCCTCCGTCATCTGTCTCCAGACCTTTGGCTCACATCCGTTTCCTAATGTGTGCATGTTTCTACATTCGCGTGTGAACCTCAACGATTTCGCTTGCTTCATTACAACATATTTTATTTTGCATTGATACATATTATTGCGATTTAGTATTACAAGAATTTTTTTGTTCTACATTAGTTCATTGTTGGAACATGGCATATTATTTCAATGTTAGATTTGTGTGCCCATTTTCAAGATTTCAATGTGGCCAAGGGGGTGCTTATTTGTGAGGTTCCTTGTTGGCTCAAATCCACCGTGCAATTGGGCACTACAGTCTTCCACCATCGCTCAGCTGGTAGGCAAAAGAGCTATAGGCATACCTCCACAAAACTCTGATTTCCATTCTCTCACAGTGTGGCTGTTTCACTCCTCCAGATATTAGCTTGATTTGGAGAGGCAGTCAAAGTCCAAGGAGGTGTCAGTCTAGCGAACATTTAGTAATTTGAAGTGTACCACTTGGAAACAGCTTTGGCCCCCGCACTCCTAACAGAAGCTGGGTGGTGGGCACCAATTAGCTGGCTCACTATAAATGAAGAATAAGACTGGACTCTTAATGCACCCTGCCCGCCGTCGGACTCGAGAAAGGAGAGACGGAAATTTTCGCTGGTCGAACATAACCTCTTCTCATAAAGCTTCGAAGGCGACAACACCAACGCCGCCTTCCGCGACCAATATCCCCACATTCCTTCTCTTTAGATCAAGAACCATCTTAGTGACGATCTTTTCCACTAAAATGTCTCACAAAGTTACTTAAAAATAGATCCAAAGTGAAATTTTTTTTAGTGGAACTGATGTGCCGTCTAAGCTAATTGGAATTTGCAGAGTCGTATTTCCCCGTTTACTTTTAGTTACATGCCTTCGAGAAGACCATGTTGAAAATGTCCCTCATCAAAACATCCCTAGTTACAAAAGTTTTGCGTTCCCAGCCCTCACGACGCAATAGTGAATGGGCTGGCGGCTGCCCAATGTAAGACTGATGTGATATGTTCACTCTATATCCACATAACCTTTTCTTCTAACTGTATAAATTTAGCTCAACTGTATCCTAGCTATTTTCTCGTATCAATGTATTTACCCTTTCAACTGCCTTGATAAAACGGATTCGACTGAAACATAAGCCAGTTTTCAACGTATTTTATCCTTCTCGAGAAAATGAATAGTTGAAATCTTCATCCCAGGATTTATATGATCAGTTTCAAGGAAAAAATCCTAACAGCGTTTACCTAAGAGCTGGAGCTAGGGCGTTCTAATTGCGCAGGTATTCACGATTCTATCTTTAATAAACGCTTTGGAGTCAGCTTGGAACAAGCAGAGGCCGATGAAAATACTTACATACTAATTTCAATCTAGGAGCTTAGCGCTGTAGCTGATGTCATTTAGTTCTTTCTTGTCATCCCCATTGCCGAAGATCTGCCTTCTATTCATCCAAAGTCTGACTGTTTTGCACACCGAGTGCTGCCTTGGTGGTCAGTCGAGTGAAAGCGACCCTCAGAGGGAGGAGAAATATGCCTGAAAGCCCTATAAGTGCCGTTCATGTAATTTCAGCCAGTGTGAATCTGGTCGGGATAAAGTCCAAATATCGTTTCCTTTCGAAGCATCGGCACTCCTTCTGGCGGGCAAATACATTTCTTTACTTAATGTGAGAACCCGTCTTGCAGAGGTGTGTAAGTGTGTCAACAAGATTCGAGGGTAGGTTTATCCAGTGGACTACATTTCATTCTTCGGGAAGGTGGGAGCAAGATCTCGGAACCTGTGTCGGTTGCGGAATCTCTCACTAAGGCTTTCTTCACATTCTCCAGACAAGATGCCTCACCACTGACATTACGACCACGTCACAGGCTATTGAAATATCCTGAGTTCACTTCACTTATAGAGATAAATTATTCAATGATATTTTTCTTTTAAGTGAGTTGCTCCCGTTTGGGTTTCTTTCCTGGATGCCATCCACTTTCCAATCGATTTCCCCTACATCATATTCGATACATAGACAATCCAACCAAGGCTGGACATTTCTTTTAGCTCTATTTCATAGGATTGAGCCGAATATCTTCCCAGATTCCTGTCAAATAACTACCCTGCTTGCCTTTCTGGGAGAGAACATTCCACCAAGTTTGGTTTTTAGTAAGCTCTAATCTAATTTCTACATACTCCTGCAAATTGACGGGCAAATTGGCAAATGTTTTAGGTTAGTTTATTTCCTGGACAACTTA
The DNA here is from genome assembly GCA_963969495.1 of Ceratothoa steindachneri. Lineage (NCBI taxonomy): Eukaryota > Metazoa > Arthropoda > Malacostraca > Isopoda > Cymothoidae > Ceratothoa > Ceratothoa steindachneri. The sequence goes on from OZ018317.1 coordinate 75,855,284, forward strand.
GGTAAATTTTCTTCGTCACCTTGAAGCTATTCGTAAGTTCCACTCTACGTCAGACGCCCAAACCCTGCTAAAGAGTCCCTTCTGTGAGGCTTGCCTTAACCATGGTAGTTTTGAATTTATAAAAGGCCAACGATAGCGTGTGGCAACACGGTATAATGGAGGGACGCCAATCTAAGAGGTCGAAGGGGTTCCTCTAATATTTTTTTCTGCCTAAATGAATGTTATTAGAGACAAAAGCCTTGTGAATATTTAACTCAATTATATCTTTTAAATTACTGTTTTTCCTATCTACAATAATGGTAGTGAACAACTCTTCTCTCACCCTCCAATGTGACATTATAATAATTTTTGCCTACAATACTCCTCCATGTGACGTCATCATAATTAAGGCAGAGAAAAATATGAAAACTCAAACTGTGATTATAATATAAATAACATCATCCGCTCAATATACTCTATATACATATATGGATTTTAAAAAGTGTACTTGATATAATAAGAATAATTAAACTTATTTTAAGTAATTACTGGGTTTCGAAATATTAACCTAAAATAGTGTTATATTCCTTCAAATCCGCCAGAAATGTAAAAAATACAAATTAAATATATTTATATCATTCGTTCGTTAATTTAACATGGAATTAATATTATGAGGGACATTAAAACATGAGTTAATAAAAAAATATTAAACACGACAATGGGTACTTGGTACCTATTAATAAATTCTTCGTTTTCTCCTCCAGAGCTTTTGGTCACGTTTCCAGGCTCCCGAATAGCTTCAGCATTGGGAAGTAAAAGTAAAGGAGGAATATTAGTTAAATTCTATGATATGGAAGCAGTGAGGATGCGTCTTGATGAATTTAGTATGTATGTAGTTTAGGATACTTGTGGCGTTGAAGGAAGGGTAAATGTTTACGAATGGCGTGTATGTTATGTGAGTAGTACAAATATGGCTTTAAAAGAGTGAGTGAGTCGTTGCATGATGAATTGACTTGGAAACTGTTAGCTTGACTAACAGAGTTGATGCCCTGAAAGAACCAGAGGCTGAAAGTGATTGGTTGGATGTGAATGTGGAACAAAGTGAAATGAATGGTATTTTGAATGAGAATCGAAGGGATGGTAATGCTATGCCTAAGAGGGAATGAAATATGATGTTGACTTAGGTGAGTGTGGTGAGCGATTCTCAGATTAGATTGCAGGTGAAATGGACTGCGTGTTTGCTTGCCACGTGCTAGTGTAGATGATGTGCGTGAGAGGCATGATAAGTTGGTATCTGGTTGTGAGATGGATGCCGTTGTGGTGTTACCAATGTGGGAGTAAATAATGTGAACAAAGTGTGTTTGTGTGAGTTACATCAGACATACAAAGTTTGTTTGAAAGGATGAGTGAAAGTAGAATGAAAGATGTTCTATCACTTGTGGTTCGAGGAAGAGATGTTGGGATGGAATGGATGTCTCGTGTAATTGGGCTAAATAATTATGTGAGAAGCCTGTGTAATATGTCAGGTTTGGAATAGGTTTTATAGAAATCGGGAAATTTGAGTAGAAATGGGATAGGGGTGTTATGGCAGGAGTTGGATAGTGTTATTAGGTTGGTACAGACGGGAAACTAGATAATGATAAATGTAAGGGCAATACAGGAATAGAAGCTAAGGGAAATATTGGAAGACATCATTGCAATGAAAGGAGATAGGTGCAGAGGGGATAGAGGCGAGGGCATTCATAATAAAAAGGATGCTTCAGGAATAGGTGGGTTAAGTTGTCTCTATACATATGATCATAGTCTTAGAAACAAGAAATATGAGTTATTTAGTTGCATTATTGATGAAGATATATAAAAATATATTATTGGTAGCTGAGGGCCATTAGGAAGGAAATTAGGAACTCCTTATTGTGAAATCAGGAGATAGCTAGAGAGGTTCTTAGAAAAAAAGCACACAGAAAATTACTGGTAGAAAATACTGTTGAAAATTGAAATCATTGACTAAAAACGAGCTAAATTGGATTATTAAGAAAAGCAAAAGGGTTCCAGTTATTAAATTAGCTCACAATAGCAAAAAAAAATACCCAGGATAATTCTTTATTTATTATAAAATTAATAAATATAGCAGAGATAAAATGGGTCCTATTAAATCATTACGAAGGTTTTTTTTCAGAAATTGATGAGGAAATAGTTGAGTTACTGAATGACCAATTTACTTCAATATTTACAGCAGAGAACCTAAACAGTTTAATATATGATACTGCAGGGCCATAGAAATAAGGGTTGATTACAATTAATACAGAAATGGTCTAATTTCAACAGGATGTTAAAAAGTCTCTGGCCCTATTAACACTCAATTAAGGATACTTAAAGAAGATATGGAAAGTATTACAGTAGCTATGAGAAAAGATACGTTAGATCGTTAGTTTGGGAAGTACCTGGTCTTGAGAAGAGCGAGTGAACTACCTATTTGAGATTTTTTCAAAATTTGGGAGCCCATCTGGCGACTACCTACGTGTGCATAAGTCGCCGTACACAACATAGCTTACTACTAGGCTATATTAAAAAAACAAATAACAATATGTAAGTAACAAATAACCAAACCAAATAACAATATGTAAATAACAATGCTAAAATTGGACAGGGGCTAAAAAAATAATAACAACAATAAAACAAAGCAAAAAGTCAAGAAGGAAGCGGGGTCCAGGGTCGGATAAAGGCGCGCAGCCCCCATGGCGTAGGAATATGCGACCTACAAAAAGACAAAAAACAAAAACAGTCAAATAAATGGGAGGAGGCCAGCTTCCTCCAAAAGGTCGTATAGTCCACAAGTTCGTGTGCACCACCCAGTCCGAGTACAAAGGACAAACGGTAGCGAACACGATCGCTTCGGTACCGGGACAGGTAACGTACGCGAAGATCACACATACTGAGAAATTCAACAAAATGTGCCGGACAGTCTGTGGTACAACGCAGTTGTCGCAATATGCAGCAGGCGAGCACTCCATCAAATGGCGGTGCATCCCGCAAGTGTGTCCAATTCAGAGACGACAGCAAACAGGTGGAAGCCTTTGCGGCATTGGGGGGTAGGTCCATGGGAAAGGTCGAGCGCTATATAATGTAACTTTAAGTTACCCATGACCGTCTCCCATCTTATTTAATAAGCAGCCAGGAGGGGAGCCTCTATTCCTGCCATGTAATCGGTGTGAGGAAGAGCTAAACGCTGGTCTGGTCTCCCAGTGCTCACAAACTCTTAGGCGCTCTCATCGGCGTGCTCATTCCTGCAATTCATACATGTCCAGGAACCCAGTAGAAGATAATCTCGACATCCGCCCGGCTCGCCAAAACCGTGGCGTCACGGATATCGCGAACCATGAGATGCGGAGATTCCAATGCCCCGAGTGCCCTCAAAGCACTTTGTGAGTCACTATAAATCACAAACCAGTCTTCGAACTGGGCACCTCGCGTTATCTCCCATACCGAGCGGTGTATTGCAACCAGCCCGGCCGTGAAGATATACGCAGTGCCTTATAAGCACCGTCAAAATCAGCTGGAGATGCAGTGAGAGCTGTTGGCGACTGAGGGAGGGGCTGGGCTCTGGCGTACAAGCGATTAATGCACTGTGCAAGGTGCAGAGCGAGTGGTATCTCCCCAGCATGAACCAGTAGGCTATCAATGGGGGACGTGCTGAAGGCACCGGTCGCCAGACGAAGGCTGGTGTGGTGGATTGAGTGCACCTTCTGCAATGCAAGCCTCGGGTGCATACATACATAAAACTCGCATCCATAGTCAAGCTTCGAACAAACATGATCAATAAAAAAGTAAGGCACCGAAGGTGCTGAAATCATGGAGCGAAGAATATCAATGGTGCGGTTACAAGAAGCCCTATAAGCTTCTCAGCTGATGCGTCGGTCAAATACAAGAGCAAGAAAACGGTGAGAGTCCTCCACTTCCAGCCTAACTCAATTTAGAAACAAGCCTGTGCAGGCATAGCCATGGATGGCGGCAGAAGTGCACCACCTTAGTTTGGCCAAGGAAAGTCGAAGTCTGCCCGCTTCGGAACCGCGTGAAAAGCCGTTCAATGGCTATTAGAGTCAAAGCTCTAGAGTTTGCATCTGGGACGCGACAAAAGAGATCGAAAGGTCGTCCACGTTAAGCGTAGCGAGAACATCTTCATTGCAGCACCGAGGTGATGCGGTTGATTCTCACGACAAAGGGTGTGAGACTGAGGAAAATTCACTGTGGGACACCCTCTTCCTGCCCATTGGGCCGGAGAGGACTCCCCCACCCTTACGATCTCACAAAAATTCAGATATACATATTGGGAGACATCCCCTCGCTCCCATCGTGTAGAGTGTCTTTATGCTACCTTATTTTCCAGATCGTAAAACACTGTAGCGTCGTGCTGTCTACGAAGAAAGTCCTCGCAAACGGCATTTTCCAGTGCGAGCAGAGCATCCGACGTGGAGTGTAACTTGTGGAAGCGGCATTTTGCAGAAGACAGATGGCCTCCGCTATCCAGAAAAAAGCTAATCTAACATTTACCAATTTTTCCATCAACTTACACAGCAGGAGTTATGAGAGATTGAACGTAGTGACCTCTCCCCCATTTGCGAAAAGCGATCACCATAGTGATTCGCCAGGAGTCAGGGAGGATACCCTCTACCCAGATCCTGTTGAATAAATGTAACAGAAAGGCCAGTCATCGCTCAAATAGGTGTCGAAGCTTGGCTTACGGGACAACCTCTGGAGGTAAAGTCCAGTCGGCGGCCTTCCACGAAATCACGACACGAATTGAATGCTGGCGGAGCAGCATCCCAGCTAGAGAATGCAGAGAAAGTGGTGGCGAAAGATTTCGCCAAGGACGCGGGATCCAAGATTGCCCTCCCATTCTCATGCGGCGAGCGTGCTTAGAAACATACTGAAACCTAGCCCTAGCTAGATGAAATTCACCGACAGTGAAATCGTTCGGGCAGCCCTTATAGCACATGTAGGCATAACGCTTCTGTTTGAGGGCTATCTAACCCTCAGATTACCACCACGGGAGGAGTCAACGTGGAAAACGTCTAGACGTTCTAGGAAATAGTAGTTATGCCCAATGCGATGAGGTTGCCGGAGAAGAATTCAACGGTCTCATGTACCGACCAAAACTCCTCGACTGAGACAGATAAATCAGTCATTTGCTGAATTGCGGACCACCACGCAAGCGACATTCACCACCGGGGTGAGCTCTCAAGCAGCAGCGGCCCAGAAAATGGTATTTGAATGGGAAAGTGATCATTACCACCGAGGTCATCGATTATCTACACCACCAAAATCAGGCTGCGCATCCGGAGCGCACAAGGATTGATCTAGACTAGAAAATGAAGCAGTTCTTGGGCAGTGATGCGTAAACTCGTCCAGATCCCCAACACAGAGAAAAGGCCCCGGCGACCGTGCCACAACGCGGCGGATGTCTCCCACGTCGAAGTGGCCGACGGTGGAATGTACGCAGAAATAACTGTAGCCTCCTATCCAGGTACTGCTGCACAGCTACTGTCAAAAACGAGGTGTCTAAAGCGAAGCGAAGAATGGGGACATCATGTCATGTGTAAATGACGCATCCCCAGCTCGGCTCCAATCCCGTGGTGGTGGGGACGCAAAACCCCTATTCCCCAGGTGGGTGGACAGGGAGCACGCGGAACGGGACGCGACGAGTCTTTGCAACTCCTCCCAATTGGCCCTGAGTCCGCAGCAATTCCATTGAAGGAATTTACCTTCCAGGCCTTGCTCTGAGGTGATGCTGGGGGCCTTTTTGGAGAGAAACCCTTCACGTGAAACGCTGTACGCTTGCCAGAGACAGAACTCCGGGCGCAGTTGGCGGGATAATGCGCTGAAGGCGTTGTCGCCTTTAAGGGGCTTATAGGGTGAGGTTGGTCTCTACATGCGGGTATTCTTCCTCCTTCCACCTCGAAAACTTAGGCAGGCTTTGGAGGTGGGGGACCCTTTTGTGAGGGTCAACCGCCTTTGAATCACTTAGCCTTCCACTTCGGTTTAGGCGTAGGAGTCGAAACTCCTTTAGTGCTGTCCTTCATTTGGAGGGTAGCTTTAAAAAACCTGGAATATGTCCTCACAATCAGCTTCAGGGGTGTTGCCTCCCGTGAGTCTAACGACTCGTTGGAGTCGCGCGGCCGTTTAACCTTACCGGAAACCTTCATGCTGGGGAAAGGGAGGGGAGCCCTGGTTTTAGCCGAGGCTTGGTGTGAACCCTTTATGCCACTAGTTCTACCAGTAGAGCGCTCGAGGTTGGTAGAACCCGCAGAGGTTTCCCAAAAGGTGCAGAAACTACCGTGCTCGTAGGCTTGAAAGTGCTACGAGCAGACGGCATCTTTCTTAACATTGAAGTATAGGACGTCCCAAGTAACTACGTGCGCGCCAGCACCAAATAGAGAGGATCCTAGCCCTAAAAGGCCAAGATTTCTTCTCAAGGAGATACGCACTACATTGCTTCGAAGTAGCGGGGTGCAGCTCTATGCTATTGACACGCTTGGCCACACACAATTTGGATTTATCGTGTGCGGCCTTGGAGCAACTTACACTGGCTTAAGGTAACCTGAAATTTGCACGTCTACATGAACGATTCGTATGGCCGAAGCGGTTGCAGTAGTAGCACCTCCGTGGCAGTGGCACGAATGCCTTCAAATGGTAGCGAAACCAACCGACACGCACAGATTCAGGGAGATTGTCACAGTCAAAAGCGACGAATAGTGTAGGGGTGAGTCTCGAGGCCCCTCCCTGTTTTCTCATCACACGTTCGACCTTGGCCGCTACATGGTCAGCCATCTTTACGATGAAGTCATCTATGGAGTAGTCAACGAGTTCCCTCACGTAAACAACTCCTTCCACCAAGTTTATGGTAGAGCACGGCGTCACACTCACCGGCTAGCCATCATGTCTCCGAAGGGCACTAATCATGTCTGCTTTAAAGGGACTCGACGCATAAGCCAGAAGGCTACCGTCCGAGAAACGGGTCACCTTCGGCTCTCTACCAATCACGCTAGCTAAAGCTCTTCTCTGATAGATCATGTTGCCTTTACCAAACATGCTGCCATCAGTGGAACGATAAAGCATTTAAAGCCAGCGGCCTCTAAAACACCAGGTAACCTTTGAATGATGGGTCCTGACGTAATCAAGGCCCTTTGCGTCCGTTTTGTCTTTGTCAGGCAATCCTAACAGGGTGAGCAACGGAGCCAGATGTACGATCATGGCTTGTTCGCATACCGAAACTGCAGCGGCCTCCTCTGGGGGCAGAGGAGCCTAAAGTCTTTTTTGTCTTTTTTGTGGTATTTTTCTTCTTAGGAGAAGAGGGCGGCAAATGAACCCGCTTCTTTCTTCCCCGGCAGGAGGCCCTAGGCCAGACGGGCCGGCCTCGATAGTATTCTTCTCTGAAATGTAGATCTTGCCTGTCATAGGAACACCAGCCGGGGGAGGATATCCCTCATTCCCTTGTGATGCCTCGGGGCCCCGAGCCGTCTGTGGAGGAGCTTGTATATGGACTGACACGGGTTCTGTGTTTGGCACCAAACCCTGGTTCGACCCCATGAAAGATCCTATTGTCTGGGGCTGGATCACCTCAGGGACCATGTGTATCTCAGGGGGTGGCCTCCACGTGGCTCTCTCCCACCCTAAGACATCACAGGTTCCCTTCGATGTACCCTTCATTCTGTCCTGGGCCGACGAACCCGCATCCGTCGGGGAAGAAAGGTGGTCACATATAATGACCCCCTGTAAGCCTGATAGCCTGATATGCGTGCACGCAGTTCTTTGGATGGCACGGGCCGACGGGCTCTGTCATCCCTCGCCCCCTTAAGGAGGTTAGCTCTATCAAGCCTCTCTCGCTGCGAGCGGTCAAATATGGGTTTCCTGCATGCTTTCTTGGCAGTCACCTTGGCAAGTAAATAGGGTACTGCTGCTGGAAAAAGTGAGTGACCCATGGGCGACTCCAGAGTAGGGGGAGATGGGGACTCCCCTACACCCGTACGCATATAAGGAGTAAACCTCCTCTCCCGTCGCAGAGGATTTGAGGCCTTTCTGAGAAATCACAGGGGGAAGGGACCTCCTTTTTTTCGGTGGAGCTACCCGTAGGAGGTTCCGACGCTGGTAAAGGAGAAGGAGATAGAGGTTTGTTACTTTGATTTTCATCATTGGGCATGGTGACCCTATTATTGCCACACAACGCAAACGCTCATCACCTCGCGCAATAGCCCGCTATGCGTGGGGTGAATACGGGCCCGGTAAAACTAGCTTCCGCCATTTGAGGAAACTCCTCCCGCCTAGTGACTTTGCATCCCATCGGCATAGTGGCTCCACTTTAGGCACGGCGTAAAGTCGATAGAGTGTGAAAAGGAGAGAAAGAAAGGAGATGCGAAAAAGGGGTAAGTTAGGATGATGCAGGTTTTTAAAAACTCACCATCCCAGAACGGAGTTCAGGGTTGAGGGAACGTTGTCCCTGCCTCCTTCAGCCACAATACCGGATATTTGGATGAGAGGAAGCCGGTTGGCTTCTACTTTGTGAAATTAGAGACTGACCAGAGAAAGTTGTGGGAGACGTTGTAGACAAACGGATCAAGTAGAGTAAAAACACCGGCTATTAGATGGAAGGAAAAGAGACTAAGCTGTGATTGGACGGGTCGCTGAGTTCCGTCAGCACGGCGGCCAGGAAGGCAAATCACCGCGCCCCTTACGGGTGGGAGAAGAGGGTATTGCATGTTGTGCCAAATGTATGTTTTTTAATATTGCTATATACATTATAGCTTCATACCTTATTTTTTACAATCTTTGAATGGGATGCTTTAGAAGCAGTATTCTTTATGTACTCCTATGAATGCAGCATTTGGGGATGGTGGGTGATTCTTGCTGACATCTTTTATTGACTCGGGTGACATCTGATAGACCGTTGTGGCTTTTGTCATCCGTGTGATATATGTTATAAATCTCTGACCTAGGTATACGTAGGTACCTAATATCGTACTTAATTACTCTTTAGTAATTGATGTTGTTAATATCGCTCAAGAAATTTAGTCTCCGTTGAATTATCTATTGAATAATATAAATATCTTTGAGTTCCGTTGTTTTGACCCGTGTATTATGTAAATGCTTTCAATATTTATTGTTGTAAACCAAGATCTATTGTATATTTAAAAAAATGTATAGAAAAAAAAAAAAACCTTTGAATAAGGCCGACATACGTGTTTTAGGCTACTAGATCTTCGTATCGTTATAATAGTGTCCTATAAGTAATTTTTTGGATTGTGGAGACGGTCTATCACCCTTTATAAAGTCACAAAAAGACAATATTTCAACCCGATTCTGCAACTCAAGAGTTCTTCGACGACAGCATCTTGAAATGCCATGAGAGGACCTAGATTATAAACGCGCTTTTTAATTTTTATTTTCCGAACACCGATGTAGGTTAGCGGTAGTAGAATATTTACGCATGTTTATTAACCAAATTCGTTGGCGATTTCTTTGCGTTAATCAGTAGAATTAGCAAAACAAAACATGTTTAGATAACCTGTTGACCCTAACCTTGTACATATATATTTGCTAAAAATTTTTGCTATCTGAATTTTGCCTCGTCTATTTCTATCGTTTTCCTTGAGACGCTGATCTTCTCAGAGAGCTGTTCGAAATCATCAATTTTAACCTTCCAAGTAAAACTAACTCTTCAGGAGGCTAAACTGGTAATACAAGGCATTAAGATCAATAGGGATTATCTTAATCACCTGATACATATGTAGAAGAGATTCAAACAATGCTTCAAAAACTTAACTATGTAAGCAAAAAGGCGCCTAAAAATAAATATTGGAAAAAGAATATTCATGACAAACCAACCAGAGACAGAACTGATATACATTACAATTGACAACCAGAAAATTGAAATGGTAGACAAATATATCTATATGGGTCAATAGATTACATATCACGGGAAAAGATCAGGACACCAACGCAGAACCGCTCTAGGCTGGAAAGCTTTTGGAAAGGCAAGCATCGTCTTCAAAATTAGTAAAATACTCATGTGCTTGAAAAGAAAAGTATACAACCAATGCATAATCCCAACTATATTCTTTGGAGCAGAAACTTGAAACCTGACCAAATAACTTACATTAAAACTAAGAACAACACAAAAACCTCATGGACGCATTATCATGGGGATAACTTGACGCAACAGAAAATCAGCCACTTGGATACGTAAACAAACCAAACTTTAGATTCGATCCTCTCAACGAGTCGCCGTCAGAATCTGCAACGCCCCCAAATAGAACCAGAACTCATCTAAACAAATTTAAAAATTTGTATCCCTTTGCTTATTCTCAAAAAACTACAAAACTCTTAACTTTTTCATGTAGAAAATAAGAATCTAGTCTTAAATTCTACATAAGAAATTAGCTTTACATTTCTGAGTTAGCTGATTGGTCCATTATCTCAGGATTTTGTTTAAAATATTTCCTATATATGTTACTGTTATTATCATGTTCACCATTCGGAGAAACAGGCATGACGCGTAAGGCGAGAGAAAACGGACTGCTAACCTTTAATCTCAAGACAACGCAGGACCAAATTAAAAGCGACGAGTTTATAAATGTGCTCACTTGTTCAACTGTTTTGCTTTAGATAAGCACATGTCTAAGGATTGTACCAAAAGAGATGAAATGAAATGTTCAGAGTGCATCTCAACCTTACATACATGGAGGGACTGTAAGAACCTAGAAAAGAAGTGCGCAAGCTGAAACGAAAACCATTGCACGATGGAAGAGAAAAGAGAAGACAAAGCAAGAAGAGAAGAAAAACCTAACTTATGCTAAAGTAGCAAAGGCAACGGCGGAACAGACCATGCTAACAGAAAATGTAATCGAGCTCAAAGCAAGGAAAATCGTTTAACATATTGGCATGCATACTATATGCACACGTAATGGACGTCTCAAATCCTGGAGCCTATTCTTAAGAACTTAATGAAATGTTGAGTAATACTGGGTTTCGAACCTATGTGGTTCCCGGATAACCCGCCATCGGCAGACATATTAAACGTTTAATACACAACGCCAGCCCCGAAACACAAACATTCGTAGGTGAAAATGAGCCCTACAGCTAATTAATTAATAGCAACCTAGAATTACAGAGAGATCCAAGACTTAGGAATAAGCAAACACAGGAAGAGGAAGAGAGAGTGGAGGTGGAATAACCTGTAGCTAAAGCAAGCTGCTCTGAAACACATCAAGACGGAAAAGCAGTATCGGAAGTAGGAAACGAGGAAACCCACCATCAAACAAAGAAGGAAAGTTTGAAAAAAAAGTGCATTAATTTGAGAGTATACGCCCCTGAAGACTGGCCCATACACATGGGAAACAACAAGGACATCATCATAGGGATTAAAAAAGGACTTTTAAAGTACGAATTCGAGGGCCCGTATTCCGACAATGAAGTCCATAAATGTTTATTGAGTGTATGAATAAAAATTCCGACAGAGATTTGCTTTAAAATAAAGTGAGAATAATTTCAAAATAAAAGAAGTGGTACAACAAAGTCCCCCAGCGAAAGAGAGATTAAGAAAACAGAGAAGATCTTCACTAGAAAGATAAGATACAACAAGATGGATAGAAAAAGGAAAGATTAAAATAATAAGTCACAAAGTGTCAGGTTGGGATGCCAAAAGACACTCGCTTTGTAATTCGTACTTTAAACTTGACCCTGAGATCATTTTATTAAAAGAAATTAACATAGACCCATATTTTAACCCCATTAAAATTTTTAACTATATGTACAATAATTGATAAGACAACTAAAGATATTAAATATGACGGAGTAGCGATAGCCATCAAAATGATATAAAATTTACAAGACTGAAGGAACTAGATGAGGGCTACTTGCTCATCAAAGTAAAAACCGGAACAGGAGACGTAAATATTTTGGCGAGATACCAACCCCCAAGGAGGGGATATGTGCCTATCCGTAATTTTATGGAAATATTTGTACAAAGTGACCAAGTATTACTCTTAGGAGACCTGAACGCCCGAACAAGAGCCTCAAGGTATACAGCTAACTTCAACAACAGTCGGAAAAACGGATTTGCTAATAGCAAGAGGCATAGTTGAGAGGATCGGACTGGAATTCCCTACATATATTGGCTTAAGAAAAGCAACGAAACCAGATATTGTGCTAGCTTCGCCTAAATTTCGGTATAACTATTTGATAGACAGAGGCCCACCTTCCAACAGCGAACACGAAATGGTGGTAGTGACACTGTCTGCAGACCCTATACAAATAGAATGCCCAATCAGAAAAAGCTTCAGAAATGCAAATTGGCACGGCTACGTCGAAGACTTAACAAGCTACTATCAACCAGATTTGAACAAAGCAACCCTGGAAGAGATAGATGAAGCCTTGAACAATATGATGGAAAAGCTGATAGATTCGACAAAAGATATATACCTAGAACAACGTTTCGAACCTTGGCCACACCACCCCTATACACCGCAACTAGCTGATCTGGAAAGCAGATATATAAACCTCAGAGCAAAGATGGAGCGAGTTGGTCTCCAAAGAGGCGATAGGTAACGCCACCTCAAGATAAGGAATCAAATGACAACAATGATTTTGGTAGAAGGAGGCATAATATGGGACCCGATAGTAGAATGGTTAGAAGCGGAACTAAATCCAACAAAACTTTGGCAAAGAATCATCATGGCAAGAAGAACTAGAAAACCGAAATAAAAAATAGCCATCAAATACAACGAAGTAGATGCACTAGAACACAACAAATTAAGGCCGTGTTTAGGAACCACTGGTATAATGTTTTCAATTTACCACCAAAAGAAAACGAAAGTTTCGACCGCGAACATGAACTTAGGATTGTTGAAGAGATGGAGAGGAACTGAAGAGAAATACACCCAATCACTCTGCTTCCACTACAATAATGATTAAACACGGAGTAGATCCGATAACACTAGATGAGCTAAAAAATACTTTAATTACCAAAAATCAAAGAGCTCCTGGAGAAATAGAGATATACCACGCAAACCTATTAAGAGCACCAGATTTGTTTCTTGCCAAAAAACTAGAAATCTTTAATACGAAAATAAACGCCAGGTATTTCCCTGATGCTATGAAAAAAGGAAAAGTAGTATTTTTTACCCAAACCAGGTAAGTCCCTAAATCAACCCGAAAACTTCAGGTCTATAGCCCTGCCAGAAACAATGGACAAACTAGTAGAAAAAATTATCGTCAGGAGATTGAGCCAATAATTTGAAGATAACAATCTAATTCCTGGCCACCAGCACGGGTTTGTAGAAGTACTGAGACAGCACTGGCCATAATAGTCGAATCAATACCCAAGGCTAAATACGAAAAAAATTACACGGACCTGGCATTAAGCGATGTTCAGAAGGCTTTTGACAAGGTCTGGAGAATAGGCCTTAAATAGAAGATAAAAGGATTAGAACTGCCATCTATCCTAACCAAATGCATATGTGATGATGTAACAGACCGCACAACATTTATTACCATAGAAGAACATAGAGATACGAATTTGGAATCAATCAGGGTGTTCCCCAAGGGGGATGTCTCAGTTCTACGCTATATATTATATATACAAGGGATCTACCAGATCCAGTCTTCGAAAACACTGAATATGTACAATTCGCAGACGACATCTCAATAATCACCAATAGTCCGTACAGGCACCCACCAACATTCGCCAGAATTACGCAGCAGAAATCGCGAGAATAAACAATTTTGAAAAGAAATGGAAGATAAGGACAAACAAAGAAAAACGTAAAGAGTAAGTATAAACGAAGAAAGATACAGATATCAAAAAGAAGGCAAGGTCCTTCTGAGAGGCTTTCGACTGTGGTCGGTCATCTCCAGGGCCTGAACAGAAATGGAATGAAATGAAAAGAGAGGTGGGAGACAAAGAACAGCCCCTTTGGCGCTCATAGAGAGGTCAAGGAGGGAGGGGGGGGAAGCCCTGTACTCCTTTATAGACCCCCATAGTCATACTGTCTAGAGCCAAAGTAGGCTCCAAGCACTGTGAGTAGGGCAGTTAGGAGTGAGAGGGAGAGGAAGAAGAAGTTTTTAGGATAGGACAGCGAAGAAAATAGTAAGAGACAAAAGTGGACTTAGTTAGTCATGGGACCTACAGCTTAACGTGGAATCCGAATCACGATATGTCGTTTGTCTCTAACTATAACCTTGCAGTTCATCGTGACCCCTGCCCCACGTATCACTGTGAGTCCCGTGTGGGAATGTGATAGTAAAAAAACAAAAACGAATAGATGCTGAAGGCTGAAGGCTGAAGGAAGTAAGAGGTTTGCAAAGAGATGCTAGTTGCCTGGAGGTCAGGCTTATCTCTCTCCATTTTAGGTAGTATAGCTAGCATGATAAAGTTAGAAAGTAGTATTGGTATTTATGAGACGTTCAAACGGTTATTATTAAATATTATTACTGAAAACTGGTGTAGGTTTCTATCTCTCTATCTATTCTTTCGTATTCCTATCCTAGTTATAATTGACTATATGCTATTCCCTGGTGTTGCTTCGGTTAATTAATTACTCTTAGTCGTCGTCGAGTATTATTCTCTTTCTCTAGAATAAATAATATGGTATACTCAATTTAGTAGATAGTGAGGTAGTAGTAGATAAAAGTGGGTGAAATTTAAAGCCGGAAGGTGATATTTTGCCATAAGAGGAGGGCATCACTTTATGCTTTTCTTTAGATTTTTCCTTTTGTCTTGTTTTTTTGATAAGTTGCGTTTTTATATGTTGTTTCTTTATGTGTTGTTTGCGTGTTCTTCTTATTGTTAGTGTTTCAATTTTCGTGTACTTATTTTGGGGTTGATTTCTGCCCAGCATTCAAGCCTTTTATAGCTTTTAGCTCAGCGATTTACTTTATGTTGTTTTAGTGTGTTGTTATTTGTTTTGGTTTCGGTTGTACTGCGTTAGTTTTTAGTATTGCTGTTATTTGTACAGTGATATTATGTTTTCTTGAGATCATATCTTACTACTTGGAAACTGTCTACGACGGGAGACTTTCTCCCGTAGTTGTGCAGGTATATTAAACCTGCCACCAGTTCCCTGTAATTCCGGAATGACAACATTCGTAAAAGTTGACCAGACCTTTCTACCCAATTTTTGCCTGATGATATTGATAAGGTCCACTTTTTTTCTTAAATGAAAGTCCCTTTGCCGTTGTTGGTCACGCCTTCTGCCTCTTCGCGTAGTTCTCGAGTATCTGTGGTCGGAAATCTTTAGGCCCAGGACAGTGCCTTTGGCGGAGTAGCCGTATCTCCTCCCATCGATGATGATGGGCCACGTTAACCTGCGGCCCAAGGGGACTATCTTGAACTTGTCCCTATTTGTTCTAATCTTCCATCGTACCGGTTGATGTCATTGATTTCCGCTATTGTGCGCATTGCCTGATCCCTTGCTTTCCTCACCTGGCACAGAACGATCTGGGTGATGAAATCTGCGAATTGCATATACATCGTGTCCCTGTGCACCGGAGTTGGAAGGTCGTGGGTAAAGAACAAGTAAAGCAGTGGGCTCAGGCAACTTCACCGGGGAAACGCCTGCCTTGAGTTCGAATTCAGGTCTTCTATAATCTCTAATCATGAGACGTACCCTTCTGTTCATGACAAAGTCGCAAAGGATCCTTTCCAGGATTGGGTCTAGTTGGAGGTTCAGGATCTTGTATTGAAGTCCTTCCAGCCAGACTTTATCGAAGGCCTTCTGCACGTCCCTCAACATAATATCTACATAGTACCCATTCACTCGGAAATAGGCTACTTTTTCTGTTAGGAGCCCCAGGTCTGTTTCTCTGTCCCTTTTTACGGAACCTGTGTTGTTGGGGGTTATGCGCTCCTGACTCGCTCAGTTTAGCCTATTAGCTATAATCTTTTCAAAGATTTTGCCGTGCATCTCTAAAAGAGAGATCAGGCGATAGTTAGCTACCTGGTATGGGGGCTTGTTTCCGTTCGGGATGAAGATGATTTTCACCATCTTGTACCCGTCAGGAAAGTAGCCTGTATTCAGGGCGGCATTCATGATGTTAAACAATCCCTGTATGATTTGCCTCGGGGCATTCAAGAGGTTGTTTCTCGTGATCCCAGACCAGCCTGGTGCACTTTGCTTGAAGGACCTTATGGTGTTCATGGTTTCTTCGAAGGTGATTGGGCACCCGTGGCCAACCATCTCTCTTTCCTGAGATACTTGCGGGTGTGGGTGGGTTCTATGTATCACTGTGCTGAGGTCATCGAGCAGTTGGTCTTCGAAGTCCTGGTCGAAGTCGTCGTTCTCCTCAGGGGTTATAGCGAAAATCTTTTTCCGGTGCGTCCTGAATCTTATTTCGAGAGACTCTGGATCCTCAATGATATCATCTCCGTCTTTTAACTGTGTTCTGGTTCTGGTGGGCAGTTCCCTAAGTCCTCGGTTGCTGTTCCAAAAACTTACTGGACTGTCCTCCCTGTCCAGCCTTCCAATGATGTCATTCCAGATCTCCTTTAGTTTCACTCTGATAATGTGTTTTAGTTCCTCGCTTAGTTGTCAGATTCTGGCTGTCCTTTCCCTATTTGGGCCTGCCCTGCCTATTTTATCGTATATTCCTCTATTTTCCTGAGCGATTTCCCTCATCTCGTTCGTCCACCTAGGTTGTGGGAGCATTTTGTAGGAGATCCCGGGGACGCATCTCTCATCGGCTTGAATGAGGAGATTAGTGATGGAGTTTATCTCCTCATCTATCTCTTCGAGATTTGCGTATCCCAGGTCAGCTGGTTGATATTCGTTGAGTATCTCTCTATATAGCTCCCAGTTAGCTTTCGCATAAATTTTCATAAGTGGGATGGGCTTGAGAATATGAGCAAGCAAGATTGTTGTAAGTATCGGGATGTGGTGGCTCGGTAACACAGGTCTGGGCTCGTTGCTGAAGTTAAATGGGAAGTTAACACTCGCTAACACTATGTTCGGTTTGGTTGCCGAACGATGTGTTGGGTAGGTCAGAAAATTCGGTCTTACTCTCTGGAGTGTGTCTCTTTCGAAGAGTAGTTCCAGATTACTTCCCCTTTGGTCGGTGCGACCGTAACCAGACGCTGTGCATCTGGCATTTAGGTCTCCACCCAGCAATGACATTTTTTTCTCGCCCGAAAATGTTTAAGAAGTTGGGAATCGGCTGGTAGTTACGGCAGGGTGGCTGGTAGGCTGCTGTCATAGTTGGGCCTCCCACTAGGGTTGGGATTTCGACAGCCACGAATGATTCTTCTAAGTCTGGTAGTATTTCGTATGCGAAGTTTTTTCTGATAGCGATGGCTGCGCCGTCATAACGATCTGTGTATGTTTTTTTGTGATTACCGTGTAAATTGATATTTTTATTGTGATAATTTCTGTGTTTACACCGTGTTCGGAAATGAGGATCAGGTCGGGATCCACTGTACGAATATGTTTCCATAGGGAATGGATTTCTCTTCCTATCCGTTTACGTTTAGTGTATTTGTAGGGTGTTGTTTTTGTTTTCCATGTTTTATTTGTTTGATGTGATTATGGTTTATGTGAGTGTGTGTATTCCCCTTTACTTTTTGTCACGTCTATTTTTCCGTTTTTTTATTTTCATGTATTCTGCTTTACTTATAGTGAGGCAGAAGCCTCTATGCAGTTTTATTTTCGCTGCCATGAGCACCTCGTCTATTGCTGATTCTTGAGCCTGCGCATCGTATGTCCACTTTAGTTGACCCGTCTTTACCCCTTCAACAATCTCCCCATTGCTGGGTTTGGCTGGGAATGGGGTCAGGTCAGTTCTGTATAACTGAATTTTTAATTCTTCTCCATCATATTCCATGGCTTGTTGTGGAGCCTTCCCTTGCTTTTGCTCCTCGATCTCTTTGTTTCTTTGGGGGGTTGGACCTGCTTTTCGTCTTCTGAGGAGGATGCGAAGCTTGAGAGATTACCCTCCGCCTGGTTGATTCTCCTGGCAGCTTTTTTGTCTTGTTTCTCCCATTTTCTTCTGGCCTCTATTCTTGGGTCTCTATTTGTGGATTTTTGAGTGGCTTGAGATGTTTCCTGGTGTTCTTTTTCTTCCAATCTTTCTTCATTTGCTGACAACGGCGTCGCTGGGGCTTCTTCTTCTGGTTGGTAATGCCATTGAAGGACATCTCCCGATGGAGGGTTGTCCGGGAACCACATTTCCTCAAGTCGATTCTTTTTGAGCATGGTATTAAGCTCAGTTGCGAAACAGCCCGGGTTGGTAAGATTCCTTACGTGAGCGTACAAAATGCACGTGAGGATCTTGGTGGAGTTTTATTACCAACCTTTATGTAAGTCTTTGGTGCGGAATATTCTATCGTCTTTGCGGGAGTGGCTTTTGCCGCTTGGGCATAGGAGGTATTAGCCCTCCTAATTCCCTCCGCTTTTTTCTCCTCTGCTTTTCTTTTTAGAATCTCCTTCTTTGGGCAAGACATGGTCATTGCCCCGTGCTTTTGTCCACAGTTTGGGTGTTTCTCTTCGGTTGCCGGGCATTCTCGCCAGTCATGCCCTTTACCACTGCATCTAGAGCAGGTCAATTCCTGCTCCTTGTATTCTTTCGTGGTGTGTTGCTCTAGCTTAAAGCACATGGAAAAAATTTGTACCAGGGTAAATTCCTCTCTCTCTATTTGTTCTCCGATTATCTTTGCATTGAAGAGCAGTAACCCACTCTCATTTGCCTTAGTTGCCATTGAGGTATTGCCAAAGATAATTTTGAACACGTAGTTGTACTCCATGTTTTCCCTTCTGTTCTTGAATTTGACGATCTCGCTTACATTTGCCTAGTGTTGGGTCCTCTTATTTTCGTTTTTTATATCTTCCTTTGTATGTTGGCCGATCTACGAGTTCAGCCTTCGTCATATCACAATTCTGTGTGCCTGAATCTGGGGAGGGATACTGGGTTGGATGTTGATCTCCCTCAGGACCTTAATGCTCGCTTTCTTTGTGAGGGTCCCAACGTCTTTTTCCTTCTCGCATATACCAAAATACCCTGTTTTCAGGTCAATTAGGCGTAGTATGACCACATCCATCCTGCCGAATAAGGTTTCATACACCTTCCCCTTATTCGGTTTTTCCAGGCCACTTATGGTTCTCAGCGGGACTCTTGGGGCACTTATTTGCATTTTGTGTATAGAAAGAACAGAGAGGGACTGCTGTAACACGGCAGTCGGGTAGTCAGAGAGGAGCGTTGCGGAAAATAATTAAGAAAGGGACAGCGAGAGTAGATAGGTCGGTGGCTATACACCGAAGCGGGGTGTTGTGGTGAGGGTGTAGGTTATGTGGTAATTAACTGGGCGAGGGTTGGGGGCAAGTCAGGGGGGGGGGGGAGGCTGACAGTCCATCCGGAAACGCGTTATTCACGATGCCTTATGCAAAGAATGGTACGGGTGGCAGGTGTTCGTGGGCCGCGGGATATCGCGGCGCCATCGCGTACCTTCTTACATGTAGCGAGGTGTAAAGGGGGTCTGTGGTGAGTTTTTTAAGTTGTTTTGTAAGTCTGGTGTGAGCGTAGGTGTTGAGAGGAGTTAGTTTGTTGTTGTTGTGTAGTGCGTCCATTCTCGAGTACAGCGGCGAACGGCAAGCGCGCTTCAGAGCAGAGTTCTGAATGCGCTGAGCCTTACGCTTCCAGGTGTCGCTCGAAGCTACGAGTGACAGTGGGGCGTACGTGAGAATGGGACGCACGAGTGCTTTGTATAGGTGTAATTTTAGTTTTTTACTCGCTGGGTAGAACCTACTCAGCGATGCGTTTGTACGTGAGGCTCTTGCTTGTATGTATTATGTTCAGGTGTAAGTTGAACCTGAGGGATTTGTCGAATGTTACCCCCAGGATTTTGGTGCACTGTTTTTATGCGAGCCTTGTTGGGTTTTGGTGGATCATGTTTGGTGTGTGTGAGTAGATTTGTAGGTTGTGCATTAGGTGATCTCTAGCGCCGTAGAGTGTCATCTGTGTCTTCTAAAGATTCGTGGCAATCAGCCATTTGTCCTCGTAGTCTGTCTTCTCGTCAAGTATTCTTTGTGCATGGAGCGCGATTTCTTCGGGGGCCCGGCCGCTGACGAGAATGGTCTCGTCGTCGGCGTAGGCCACTATGTATGTGTGAACGCAGTTTTCTGGTGGTCGTGGGGTGTCGTTTGTGAACATAATGTAGAGTGTGGGTGCCAGAACGCTTCCTTGGGGAACGCCTGAGCGTGGTGTGAAGGGTCTTGAAAGGGTGTTGTTGTATCTAATGTGGCAGCGCCGTCCAGTGAGGTAGTGTGAGAGGAGCCCTCTGGTGCAGAGAGGTAACTCCGTGTTGTTGGCGAGTTTCCAACGGAGTCCCTCGTGCCACACCTTGTCAAAGGCTTTCTCCACGTCCTTACTGACGGAGAGAGTCTTTTGGTGTATCTGTCGTTTCTTCTGTATTCTGTCGTGTACGATGGTCACGGCCGCCTGAGTGGACCTGCCTCTCCTGAACCCGTATTGATTGGGGGAGAACCAGTCCCTCTCTTCCAGGAACTCCCGTAGGCGGCAGTTGACCATACGTTCGAGTATTTTGCCTAGGTGCTCTAATAGAGCAATAGGCCTGTAATTGTTTGGATGTTTTGGGTCTTTGTGTTGTTTATGAAGGAGTATATTGTGAGAGACTTTGAATAATTTAGGGAAGTGGCCTGAGGCTAGAGAGGCATTGAATAGATGTGTGAGTGTGGGGTATATGTCTGCGGGGAGGTTGTGTATTAGTGTGGCTGGTAGGCCGGAGGGGCCGGGGGCGCGTTTTGGTGTCGATTTTATGTAGTGTTTTGTTTCCTCGACGGTGATTGGAGTGGTAAGTGTGGACGTATAGTCGAGCACCTCCATGCGTATCAGGAGGGCAGGCCTCAGCTCGTGAGCATGAGTCCGGCACCATTCCTGAATGTCCTGGAAGTGCTCCTGCGCATGTGGTTTTGGTGGGTTGTGGGTGTGTACTGTGTCCCAGTGGGACCTGAATGCGTCGAGGATGTCATTGGTGTCTGTGAGTGTGTGGTTGTTTATTTTCAGTGTTATTGGTTTGGATGGTTCCGTACCCAGCATCCTTTTCACGTGCCGCCAGAAGAAGGAAGGGTCCATGCCACGGGTGTCGTCCGCGATGCAGACGACCTCACGCCACTGCCGGTTCCTATCTAGCTGCACGCATTGAAGGATGCGGGCACGTAGTTGGTTGATGTTCTGTTGTCGTGGGCCTCTGGTGTAGTGTTTGTTGTACTGTGTGATAAGTCTCTGTGTGTGTATTGAAAATGTGAAGTGTTTTAGGCAGGTGTAGTCTTTGCGTGGTGAGTGTAGATTCCGTGCGGTGGTGATGGTGTCCAAGAGTGAGCACCAGTGGTGGTCTATTTGTCCTGGATTGGTGTTCTCCAGGTCGAGGTTGTGTGGTGTGTTTGTGGATATGTGGCTCCTGAATTCAGCCCAGTTTGTGTTTTTGTAGTCGTATATAGGTGATGTGGGGATGAGTATGGGGGACGTGGATATAAGAAGGCATATTGGTATGTGGTCTGATAGTACGTGGGGACCGGGTGCAATGTGAGTGTAGAATCGTGTGGCGTGGTCGTTACGGAAGACCACATCCGGGGATGTGGTGCCCCCGCGCGTGCCGAAGAACGTGGGGAAGGCAGGGCCGATGTGTTCGCAGCGGAAACGCCGCAAGGCACCGGCCAAGTAACTCCCCGAATCGTTCGTATTGTTAGAAAGGAGTGTCGGGTGAAAAGCGTTGAGGTCCCCCGCGAAGAAGATAGGTAAGTTGTAGTTTGAAAGGGCCCGGAGTGGGACTTCTAAGTTTAGCTGTATTCGTGGTGGTCTGTAATGAGTGGCCACTCATATAGGGCCAGAGCTTGTGTCTATTTTGCAGGCTAGAAAGGAGGTGTCGCGTGTGTTGACGAGGGAGTGGTGTATGTTGCGCTTTACTAGGATCGCAGATCCTAGGTGCCGCGCCTGTGGGGATAAGTATGTGTGATAGCCTGCAATGCGTAGTCTGTTGTTGGGAGGGTATAAGCTGTTGGAGTTCAGGAGTATGATGTCGGGTCTTTGTGTGTTGAGTACCCAGTTGGCGACCGTATGGCGAATACCGTGCCAACTGCGTACGTTTAATTGTATTACACTAATACGACCTATTGTCGTGGTCTTAGTGCGCGGGAGGCTGACTTGCCAGGAATCGTCCCCTTCTCCTTGGTTATTGCCCAGGAGGCGTGAGGGGCGAGTACCTTGACTCGTGTTGATGCTTGTTTGTGAGGCACGGCCGTGTTATTGGGTGGGGGAGCCGTAGTGGGTGGAGGAGTGTGTTCTGTAGAGGTGGTGGCTTTGGGTGGGGTGGTGTCTTGGTGGGGGGAGTTCGTGTCGGGGGTGGGCGTTGTAGAGCTGGAGGATGATGGGCTGGAAATGGTTGGGGAGGTACATATTATGAGAGGAGGGGTTTCGGGGGAGCGAGGAGGTAGGGACGGCGGAGGGGTGGTGGAGGGGGAAGGGGAAGGAGTCGGAGGAGAAGGAGTTAAAGGAAGGGGGGTTGGAGGGGAAGGAGTCTTAGGTGAAGGGGCGGAAGGCGGAGGAGGAGGGGAGTGAGAAGGAGTAGAGTGAGAAGGGGTGTGTTGAGAAGAAGAGGATGCAGAAGGAGTGGAGGGGGAAGCAGTAGGGAGCGAGGAGGGAGTGGAGCCAGGAGAGAGGGGGGTTTGTTTGTCCCATGCCTGTCTACGCGGGTGGGGCTTGGGGGTGGGGTTTTAGGGGTTGGCACGGGGTGTAGTTGACTGCAAGGGGGTTAGAGTGACAGTGGAGGCTGTGGGAGAGGAGGCTGAGATAGGTGCGAGGGGGGTGGTGGCAGCGGGAGGTAGGCGGGGTTTGGATAGAGGGGTGGTGGAAGCGCGAGGAGGATAGGTTGTGTGAGTGGGGGCTGGAGCAGTGGCTAAGGAAGGTGCAGGGACAGGACAGACGGCGGGAAGAGCATGGTGAGAGTGGGGGGCGGTGGTTCCCTGCGGGCAGGGGTGTGTACCCGTCGGGGTGGGGAGGAGTGCAGGTCTGGATGTGTGTGCGTCTATTAGAGCGAACACCTTCTCGGGGAAGGTGATTTGCTCAATGCCGTTGGAGGCGAATAGTGTATTTAATATGTTCGCGTATAGTCGGGGGTCACCCCTCGACATGTCTTTTGCCACCGCTGAGAGCAGGGTGGCCAGGTGTAGTTTTGTTTTTGTGTTGTCGCAGGGGTGGGGTGGGGTGGGGGTGGGGGTGTAGAGTGGGGTAGGGGTGGGCGTGTAGAGTGGTGTGGGGGTGGTAGTGTGGTGTGTTGGTGTTGGTAGTAGTGGGGTAGGGGGGGAGGGATGTGTGAATGGGGTGTGGATGCTGCAGTCGGGGGGGGGGTAGAGCAGGGGGAGCCGGCAGCGTAGGGCTGGCAGCAGCGGCGAATAACATGGTGAGGGGAGGGGGTGCGGGGGCGGGGTGTGTGGTTGTGCGTGTGTTTTGTTGTGGGTGCCGGATGGCCTCCACGGCGTCGTGGCGTGCCTTGCCTAGGTAAGGGCACCTGGGGTTGACGGCGACGTGGTCGCCGCCACAGTTTGCACAGCGGGCTGTGGTGGAGGTGCAGGTCGTGTAGTGGTTCCCCATTACACTGCACTTTGAGCAGATTAGGTCTGCAGTGCAGGTGTTGGTGCTGTGACCGGTTTTATAGCACCGGTGGCATTGTGTGGGTCTGATGTTGTGTTCTTCCTCTATGTGTGTGGGGTTTGTGAGGGTGCCGCAGACCTTGATGCCTTGGTCTAGCAGCATGTTTTTCGTGTTGTCACTGGACAGTGTAATTACTGCCCAGTTTTTGGACCTGTTGAAGTACAGGTCCTTGATGACCTCCTCCCTGTACCCCTGACTGGGGTGCGAGCGAAGGTCCTCGTTTGTGAAGGCCAACCACAAAGGGTTGGTCCTTGTGACGCGTATTTGGTATCGTTTCATGATACCGTCAGCGAGTCTCGTCTGCAGGTTGTGTGTGTTTAATGTTGTGGTGGCGTTTTGGTGGAAAGTTAGCGCGTCCTCCTGTGAGCGGAAGACGAGCTTGTGGCCTGTGCGTAGTTTAATTATGTTGGTTATTGGTGTGTCGTGGGTGGAGGCTAGCGTGAGCAATGTGTGGTGGTCGATTGTGTCGGGTGCTGGTTGTGTGGTGCTCGTTAGTATGAGGTGAGAGGTATTTGCCATTTTTGTGGTCTTTACGATTTTTTCTTCATATGGGAATGCCCCCCGCCCCGCCGATGAGGACCCCGTGAACATGACTCGAATGTGGTGAAGGGTGATGGATGATTTTATGGACCTGGTTGGGCTCCTCAGAGGGTGTAAAAACATGGCGGACTTAATGATGACTGAAGCCAGAATCAACTGACTCCAGTTGGGGTGCCACCCCCTTTATTGGGTTTTGGTTATTTAACAGTTACGTCCGACATCTCACAGAGACGGAAGAGTCTCCCTCTGTGGTCCTTGACGGTGCCGCAGGGTAGGTTGTTATGCCTCCCCACGTTTGTAACTGAATCCCAAACCAGGTTGCTTCTTCCTCTGGGTTGCGCAGCGGGGTAACCCTCAGACCTCCTTTCCCCAGAGTTTTCAATTATGCCTTTTCTAAGTAGAACGGCATAGTTGCAACGAAGCTATATGTCTAGAGTCACGTTCACGGAGCCAGACATCACGGCGGAGCAGGGATGGGGGGGGGGGGGGGGTAGTACGTCATATCAGAATGACGTGCCAAGGAAATAAAGGTATTTTTATTCGGGGAGGGGGGGCAGGGGGTGACTTAAGGTCCTATTTAGGTCCGGGGGTACTTGTAGATGGTGAAATCTCGTCCTCGAGAAAAATCCGTTGGTGAGCGGGAGTGTGCTGGAGGTGACTTGCCCTCAACGTTTCCTCCTTTGCCGGCTAAGACTTCTCTTAGGTTGAAGAGCTCACGTAGAAATCGATCGCTGTATGGGGGCACAAATTACAAATTACAAATTAGGTTAAAGTGGTGAAATTGTGTGGTAGGTATATAAAGGTGTGAATATGTTTTCTAGTTTGCCCTGGTGTTAGGGCATCACTAGCATGCTTCATGTTGTGTATTTTATAAATTTTAATTCCTCCGTCAAAAAGTAGCTGGCTGTCATTGACAGCCAGTTTCCTCCGTCATAATATTTATATTTCTTTTTAGGTATTTCCACCTTCGAAGCATTCAAGCCTTTCAAGGTTGACTTTCTTGCTGAATGATTCTCATTATTGATTGCTTTGTAGTCTCTTAATATGGGCATTTAGCCTCTTTTCTTAGTTTGAATTTTGTTGACTATTAGTTTACTTATTATCAGTTGGGTATTGGGAGTTGGGCACTTCGCCTCTTTTTATTCTTGACTTTTGATTATTATTAGGTTTGGGCACTTCGCCTCTTTTATATTTAAATTTAGTTTTAATTTTATTAATTTTTTACTATATTTATTTATATTTTGGGGGGGGGGACTTTTAACGTGGGCACTACGCCTCTTTTTTCAATATGTTTCTTAAAATTTGTCAACTTGGTTGTCTAATCATCAAACTTTTTAGTCTTGGTATCTTAGAGTCACATAATTTTAGAGAAGTGGACTAATACTACGTAAATATAGGTAGTACCACTTCTCTCGCGCAGGTTCTACTGCTTGGGAACAAAGCAGTTCTACCTATAGCGCGTCTCCGGTTTGCACGAATGTTTAAGTTTAGGTTCAAATTCGGGAGTATAGTTTGATCTATCTTGTCCCATGTCTTTCTCCCTAGCCTTTGGATCTCCGTATTGATCGGCTTTAGACCGATTCTCTAGTGAAGAGTCGATTGCCGAGTACGGTCGATCCTTCGCGTGCCTGTAATCAGCAGCGTGGCTTGATTCTGCACTCTCTGCATCATTCTGAGAGAGGTACAGCTTGCCATCTGCGTGATCACGGCCGGGTACACCAGGACTGAGCGTACCAGGGCCATATACAGCTTCTTGATGTTAGGCACGCTGAGGCCTCTGAAGCGGTAAAGTTTCTTCAGCTCTCGTTTGGCTAGGGAGACTCTGGTATTTATGTGGGTCTTATATCCAGATTTAAAGAGTCGTAAGCCCAGGACATTACCCTCGTTGGAGTACGGATAGTGTTCATTATTGACGACAACGTCATCAGTTTTTCGGCAGTTCATTGGAATGATCGTGAACTTCTGGCGGTTGGTCTTTATTTTCCACTTTCTTTCATATCTATTGATATTTTCTGGGCAGCCCCTCAGGACTGCAA
The DNA here is from genome assembly GCA_963969495.1 of Ceratothoa steindachneri. Taxonomy (NCBI): domain Eukaryota; kingdom Metazoa; phylum Arthropoda; class Malacostraca; order Isopoda; family Cymothoidae; genus Ceratothoa; species Ceratothoa steindachneri. The sequence goes on from OZ018317.1 coordinate 75,881,539, forward strand.
AAGGATCCCCCTCCGTACCATAGGGGGGGCACCTAAACCGGAAAAAATGGAAGTGATACAAACAATTTATAAAAAGATCCACGTGGTGCTGATCAGACTCCTCGACACTCCCAATGGTTATGCAACCATTTGCAGCACAATGGGGGACGTCGAGAGGCTGGTCTCCGACGAAGCTCAAGCTCATCTCCAGAAGATTAGGCTTGAAGCAAGTGTACCGCAGGAAATCCTGGCCCAACGAACCCTCATATTGACAAAACTAGACCCAATCTTTACGGAAAATTCCTGTGAAGATATAAAGAAAGAACTCGAAGCGAAACAAGAGTGGGCCTGCATCACAGCAGTGTCCAAGTTCGGTAAAGGAAACGGCGTGGTAAAAATTGTCTTCAGTACCATCGATATGGCAAACCGAGCCAAAAACGACGGGCTTCTCGGCTTCTACCTAAAGGTCAGCCCGGAACAGATAGTCAAAGAAGAATACATTCAAATCGACTGCTGCTTCAAATGCTATGCAGTCGAAAAACACGCCACAAAAGATTGCACAATTGCCGACCCTGCATGCTCCAACTGCGCCAAAACCGGACACGGTTGGAGGGAGTGCAGGGAAAGGGTGCAAAAATGTGTTAATTGTGGGGGTGACCACAGGGCCCTGGCCATGAGGTGCCCAATCCGAAAAGAAGCCATTCGCAAAAAAAGAGATAAGCTAAGAGATGAAAAAGAAGAGAGGAAAAAAACCACGTACGCGAACACGACAGAAAGAAATACCACTCCGGCGCAAACAAACGGGATGAAGTTAGTCATGCCGAAGAAAGGGCAAGAAGTCATGGCCATGGTCATGGTTGCCCACCTCGGAAACCTAACAAACCCTGGTACCTTCTCGTCCCACCTCAACCTTCTTCTTGAGAAGAACGGTTGCAAAAAAAGGTTTGGTTCCCCGAAAACCCAGACTCGGCGGGCCTTTTTAATCTCGAGTTCATCGAAGAAGGAAAAAAGGCCCCCTCAAGTAATGGGGTAAAGGAAACCGAAAGAGTAGAAGAAGAAAAAATACAAACGCCATCGGAAGGAGAAGAGGAGAAGAAAGGCGCGAAGAAGAAAAAGAGGAAAAATAAGAAGTCACCAACAAAAATACCACAGAAGCCACAATCCACTTCGGACGAGGAAGAAGAGGAGGACGAGAGGCACGAAGGGTTCCCCCTCACCGAGAAAAAGGAAATCCTCGAAAGAGGTCTCTTTTTCGATGGAAAAGACGTGGGTCTACGTGTCTTCGGCTCCCCCCTGTCCCCGGCCCCCAAAGACGACCTTGAACTACTCATCATCGGCCTAGCTGCGGGTGAGTACAAATGGACGTACGAGGGACCATACTCCAGGAAAGAAGTGTCGGCCCTACTCTTAAAATCCCTAGTGTACATCAACCCAAGAGATGTACACAACGTAAATATGACAACATTCAAAGCCATAAAGAGTGGGCAAAAAACATCCCAAATCAAATAGTGAACACCGAAAAAGTGCAACCAAAGTGAAGAATAACTGTGAGCGAATAAAAGTAATCAAATTAGTGAAATAAATCTAATTCAAAAAAGTTATATAGTGAGAATAGTAAAATAAATACAATAAATACAAATTAAGCAAAAGTCAATAAACTGTAAATTATAGACAACAATAGAAAATCTAGTCTAAACATAAAGTAACGAACAATTAAAGTGTTACTAAACTAAATTAGTGAGAATAAATTATGTAGTAAACAAATAAGCAAAAATAAAAAATTTTATACAATAATAATAAATCAAATTTTAATCAAATTAATGTAAAACTATATTAACAAATTACCAAAACAGAATTAATAAACATTAAAAACTAACGTAAAGTTCAAGTGTAGTGAAATATAATAATCTAACGAATTAAAATAAGTGTACAATAGCAGTAATTTTAAGATTGTATGGTAAATTATCCTTAACCTCTCTAGCATATTTAAATTGTAAATAGAAAGCGTAATAAACTAAACTAAAATTAAATGAACAAATATATAACAACAGTAATCTTAAGAATGTATTGTATATTATCCTTAATCTTTGTATAGTATTTAAATTTAACCTCCAAAAGTAAAATGATAACGATTTCCATGTCTCCGGGAAGCTATCTTTTCCTACTCCTACTCAGTGCTTTTACCTCCTCTGCTAAATCTATTTTCACCACTATTTTCTATCATTCCAACTAAATATGATGTATGTAATTACCCCTTCTTGTATTTATTTCTTAATAAACCGTTGAACCGTTGAATCACAGTTAAGGAATTTTTTAAGAACAAACTAACGTTTAAATAATAGGCGCTACAGAATAATTGACTTTTTCAGACGTAAGCGCTGCAAAATGACCAAACACATTCAAGGAAAATTTTTAGTTCAGATAATGTTCAATAAGTAAAGGGAATTGCGATTTTGTATTAGCGGCGGTCGACGCGGAGACACCAAATTGTCGGGAGTATGATTTCGGGCTGGAGTTGCACATTAATTGCCGGTTTCTTCATTTGGATAATGACGGCTTCGGCAATTCGCAATCTTCTGTGGTCTTTTAGTCTCAGGATGATACGAGTGTTCTTATTTAGCGTCTCATGGGTTAAGGTAGTGCCGTGAGAGTGGGAATGTTTTCTAATTGCCCCATCCTGTAGGTGAACCGTCAGTCGCCTTGACAGAGTTGCGGAGGTCACGCTGATGTACTTGGAAGTGCGGTGTTCGCAGTCAGCGACTTTACACGAATACTCGTACACGACGTTAGTCTCCCGGAGTTTGCTTGTCGTATATATATATATATATATATATATATATATATATATATATATATATATATATATATATATATATATATATTAAGGTGTTTCATAAAATCAGACCATATCAGATATTTGTTTCTCATACAGGCCTGAGTTCCTCTCCAAAATCTACCCTCCTCCGACAAAAATTAAGGGTCCCGAGAAATTAAGGTTTTTCTGAATAAAATGTTTTTTTTTATGAATTATTGCTGCTTTATTTTCTATAAAAAAAGAATAATTGGCCAGAGAACACACCTAAAGTACAAATATAATAAAAAAAGCAGTCACATATACGAGTAGTTACTTCATTAATTCTGGTTTTTGCTTCTTTGTAAATTCTTTCCTGTGCTTAAAGACTGCTTTCAATAAGAACTCTTTGTTTTCTTCCTTTGTTGTTAATGTGGAATTGAACTTTTAGATAAGATATATCCCCCGTTCAGCCGAATCATTAACCACAGCTAGGTCATGGACCCTCGCTTGACCTTCAAGGCACTTTGAGTCACTTTCCCCAAGAGGCAACAGGATTTTGAGTAAAGGCATCATCAATGTCGAGAGTGGTGAACAGATGCATCGTCCTAGAGGTTACAAAATCGGATAACGTGTTTCCTTTAAATGAGACAAGGATGTTTTTTCCCCATAATACGCTTTTATACTTTCCTTAGTGCTGGCTTTGATAGGTTATCTTGCATCCTTCTTTTCTCCTCTTGGTTAAGTTTTTTTATCAAAGAATGCTAAGACAACCAGTGCCTCTGAGAGGTACCACAAGGGTCGTTTCATGGCTGTTTGCGCTTCCTTGGCAACAATGATGATCACTGCTTCTTCTTGTAATGTTTCCATGTCTTGCAACGACTCCAGATCAACACTTGGAGACTGCTTTGCTCTTGGTGCACGACACTAAGCCTTTGCATAAGCCAGGGCAACAAAAATGCAGATTTCTGTGACTCCTTTAAGTTCATACTCTGTCATCTTGACCGGGTCTTGTAAAAGGTATAGCTTTCGCCATCCACTGTGCATTGTGATATGCTCCTGGCTTCCGCAGAGGCACATTGGCAGTATTTTCTTCCCCAAGAAATAAGAGAACCAGCTGAAGAAGTCTTTACAGACATCCGGCTTCTGATAGACAGCAAGAGAATTCCTTACAATAAGAATAGTTCTGTCCTTGAGACCGTTGAAGAGGTTTCGGCAATGGTGCAGCTGGTTGTCAGGGATCTATGGATTGCATTCAACTGATTCTGGAGTCTTTTAAAGATTTCAATATTAGGCCCAGCGGGGGCCCATTGAGCCGTAGAAGGCTTTTGCTAGAACAATTTCATAAATATGATGCCTGCATGCTAGTTATGGAAGTTTTTTCTCAAGAGTGTCTTCAATCTTGGGGCAGGTACCTACATGAATGCCAGCGTAAGCTCACTTAATCTGTACATTTTTGTGCCCTTTTATGGGCTAATTTTTTCGCCTAAATTATTTCCCGCATTTCAAGATGGCAGTACATATTGGCGCCATAAATATGATGCCCGCATGCTAGGTATAGAAGTTGTTTTTCAAGAGTGTCCTCAATCTTGATGCAGGTACCTACATGAATGCCAGTGTACGATGCCCTAGGGTCAAATGATAACTCCTTGATTCTATCTGACAGGTGGTGTTCCCGTATATATTCAATGCATACACGTGCTATGTCCGCTCATGTAACAGCTGGAATTTTTGGAATCCCAAGCAACTTCTCTTCACCCTTCCTGGAAACTAGAATGGCAATTCGATCGTCAGATCCGCTACTTGTGATTGTAAACAGCATTTCCCAATCCCAATGCAACACTAATGGTTCACCAGAACAGAACTCTTCTCCTTGATACGCCACTGCTACTTGTTTTCGAATCGACTGGCGAGCACGGTACATTGTGGAAGCAGAGATGGAAATCTCATTCAAATTTTTCTCTAGGAATTGGGCGACTACACTGTAGGACATTGCTGCATCACGGATACTAATGTTCATGCGGTCATAAGCAACAACCACATCTTGATTTATGAAGTTCTTTGACCGCTTCTTTTTAGGACATAAAATAGAGGTAGATGTATCCAAGGAAGGATCACACTGCTCATCTGAAAATGAGGAACTGTCTTCTAAAATTGCCGTCTCTGTTAATATCTTGGACTGATGAATCTCCCGGTCTTGTCTCTTAGCCTACTTTTCCTCTCGATGCCTTTTCCTACTCTCTATTTTGGCCATCTTCATGTTTACTGATTCTATAGTGCTCTGTGCTGGGTCATCCTGCTGACTAATGTAGAAACTCTTGTCTTCCTCGTTTTTCATCACACAAAGGGCTTTGGAATGACCAATAGACGGGATTTCATTTCTGATTTCTTCCATGAACATTTCTTCAGCAACACGAAAGCTCTCCGCTGATCGTTTCTTATTTTTGACTAGCTTGTCATAATGCTTGAGGAGAGATTTTATTTTCCGAATAGCATTGTCTCTCCTCATAGTAAGAATCCTAGCAATATCCTAAAAGGGCATTATAGCATCCAAGCAGAGATTCACACACTTTGTACACCCTAGCTGTTCCTGCTTTTGATGAAAGAAGTAATTCTTCATGACACTCAGCTTGGTTGGCAGATGGCTACCTAGACTATCCTTATTTGGCTGGCCTATGAGCCAGACATCGTTCTTGCTTCAAGTTGCCATAATCAAGTGTTAATGGTAAAATTAAGTGATCAGTGAAGAAACCAAATATGCAATGGTGATTCGTGCCTAAAGTCTGTTTTCTTTTATTTGGCATGAATTTTCAAACATTTCTTAACCAAATTTTATTTATATTACTGTTAATCATTAAATATTCTTACTAGATATATAAAAACTCAACAATACTTTACTTTTATTTTAGTCCTGGTTATAAACTGAATATAATAGTCTAATATTTACCTGAAAAAATTGAAAAATTAGCAGAATAAAAACAAACCATAGCACTAAAAGAGATAAAATTAGAAAAAAATATTTTACACAAACTGTCCAGTATTTAATTCTAACATCGTGAAATCCATATATATATGTAGAAGTCTAAATACCGCGTACATAACTGTATGCAGAAATACTCCAACACAAGCTGCGTGCCCTCTCGTTTTTCTAAACGCACCTCTCGACTCGAATTTTCCGTCCATTTTTTTCGCACCGCCGTAAACTCCGAGATGGCTCGAAGGCGTGAAGAAAATACCGTCGGCCCAAAGATGAAAAAAGGCCTTTCGCGCGACGATACGGATTATATGAGAATTCGATTTTCTTTCTCGATTCTGCTCGTGAGAGAAATAAAAGGAAGATTTCTCCCTGGAATCAGGCAGAAGCTCTTGGGCCTACGTCGAGTTTGTGTGAAACTCGATCCACATAGGGAACCTTTCGCCCGCTGCAAGGAAAGAACTTCTCGGGGAATTGGTTGTTGTCGTCACGGTACTTGTAGGTGCCAAACTTCTCGCAGCCCCTCCCTCATCACCTTCAGAGTCTGAGGTTACACAGGACCTCCCTCTGCGGATTACCCTAGACGTAGCTCGGTAATCGGTTTTGGCTACCCACTCCAGGAGTCGAATATTCGGACAAGTACTTCAAGGAAGATGTCCGATTTAAGTCACCGTATGGCTCACCTTCGTGATCCGGCAAAGGATCAGCATATTACCGGTCACCAGAAGAAGATTTTCACCGCCCCTTCACCTTCAAAAATACTTAGGAACTCAAAGGAATTGTTAGTTGAATTATCTCCTTCCCTAACTTCACCATTTTATTTGTGAACTAGAATTCTCATCCCGAGCCCATACCCTCGAATATTACAAGTGCTTACTTAATTCAGTGTTTAACTCAATAATAATATTCCCTTCGTTCTGCCTGGTGTCATTAAGACGCAAACATCCCAGTGAGTAATCTGCAAGTAATCCCCACGACATTTTGTAGACTTATTTATTCAGTGCAAGATTAATCCTATTTATATTTATATACGCTGTTGCTTATTTCAAATTCATCTACATTAAAGATTATTTTTTGTATATGTGTGTTTAACTAATTTGGACGATCCTTTGGCAACTATTAAACAATCCACTCGTATTAAATCTCAATATTCAACCGACCTACCCAAGGTTGGCTTTTACTGAGTGGGGAACACACTCAAGGGGATCATCATCTTATAGGTTTTGGTTTCATTGTATTATATAACTTCAGAACGAGCGAAACCACACTCTTGGACCTTCTTATCTCTCTTGAAATAGCAGAAAGTGCCCTCCCCGAAGTCTTTAAGCGAACACTTCTCTGACGGAGTTCAGGAGTCACTTTCACGTGTGCTGGCATCACCCCAGTGTGAGTCCGACAACAATGGCAGTTGTGCAGATCTTATCTACTGAGCAAAACTTTGTCAGATGAATCCAAGAAACTTCTAGAATGTTCTTTAAAAAATCGTTCTTATTTTGCACGTGTCAATATTTTATTTTGTTACTTTATTTAGTATAATTTCTTGAATACACGATTGTATCATATTAAATCTTCATAAAATCTATTAAATGCATGTCTTTATGTACCATGGAAATTTCATTTACCTTCTCGTCATATTTTAAAAAATATTTTAATAAAGGAAACTCATTCTCTTATTTTGCTCGGTAGTGTATATACACATTTAACATTCTTTTGGTAATCTATTTTAGCGGATAATAGAGGTTCTATATTCGTCCTCTATTCATAATAGGTAATAGTATCGAAAATATGTAAAAAATATTAAACCTTTTTCAGACATTATTAAAAGCTTTATGAGTCATTTCTTTCCCAAATAAACGTTAGTCATTAGATTAGTAGGTTGACATATATGGCTAATCTATATGATGATGTTGAGCAGGTTGTCTATTTGCTCCCGAAGTATTACTCTTTTGAGTATCCACCTCTCCTTTTTTTTTTATCTAACGCATTATGATGGAGGTGTTCCAGTAGTTAGAATGATGGCTAAGCTTAGAACTTACATGCAGCACGTTGCGAGAAAACAAAACCTCTCTTTTTCCACAACCTCCGTCCATTCAGTGAACTAATTCCTGAAAGTAATATACTTACTTAAAGGTTTGTAAACTCAATTTTTATTTTTTGAATGCAAATATATAAACTTCAAAGTATTCAGAATTTGAGGTTCCTTTATCATTTATTTTCTTGCAGAACTTTTAAAATGTACAACGAACGTTCACATGTAGGACCAGATACTCTTAATTGTGAACAAAAGTTTTATTTTTGTGTACAGTTACTTGGTTCTGTTCCATAAGTTTACTAGTATTCAAATAAAAATTGAATTATTAGATGGAATTTAAATGTTAGCCATAAAACATTCTCTATAAATCAAATGGGGGACATTTTTAAATAATTGTACATTTCTTCTAACGGATCGTCTCTCTTTGATTAGTATAGTAATTTAAGATTAAAACAGCTCAACATTTATTAGTTTTCCACAAAGTGAAGGTAGCTCTCACTGACATCATTAAACTAGTCGTTCCCCTACCAACTTTATGACCTATTTAGCACAAGGCTAGCTAGTGGGTGGGTTTTGACAGATGCGGATGACCTTTGATAGGCCCTTGTGGCTTTTCTCATCCGTCAAATTATGGTATGTTATCAATTTGTTCAAGCCAACGTCCAATGAAGGTTCGCATGTAGGACCAGATTCTCCTAATTTCTGTAATTTCCTATATTACTTATGGACGGACACACTTTTCAATGGTAATTATAAAAAAAATAGCAATGGTAAAAAAAAACATTAGTGCATATTAAAAAATCATGCGTCCCTGTTTTTTTTAATTATTTTTTCGTATATCTGAGGCTGAAAAGAACAATAGTTAAGGCTAACTTAAAAAAAACAGGCGATAAATTGGTCTACGAATTATCGCTTAAAATAGCTCAGAGAGCGTTGATAATTTAAAACTGAGACCATTTAGAACTATTTGTCATTATGTCTCAAGTCTGTGCTGGTTGTTCGCTCTCGTTAATAAATTTTATCCGATAAAACAAATTTCTTATCATTTTTTCCTAAACATAAGCCACTAAAAATGAACTGTTTATGTTCGGTGTGTGGTAGTAACCTGGAAGTTAAAGAAAGTCTAGCTTTCCGCTGAGACCAAATTAGTAATAATTCCTCTTTTATACGTCTTTTGCACGGAACCTTTTTTGAAAACGCTAGAATAAAGCCAGTTAAAGTGATTCATTTTGTATATTGGTTCGCATTTAACAGAGCCACGCTTTAGGAAATCGGGAAACAGGTAGAATTATCCAATCAAACAGTTGTCGACTGGTGTAGTTTTGCCCGGAAGATCACCGCCCATTATGTATTGCGAAAAGAATGCAGAAAGGTTTGGTGCGATAGATATAATTGTTTGAGGCAATTTTGTCGTGAACCTACTATAACCTAGCGTCATAAAAAGGTTAGGTTAGCGATTTATGATTGTGGTTGTCTTCGCATCTTGCTTACTTTTCGTGGTAACTGTGCTCACATAAATGTGAAGGTAACTCGAAAGTAGGCAAACACGCCAGAAAAATACATTTTATGGCAAAATAATCGTAGTGGGGATGTTCTGGCAATTTAACAAGAAAAACTTGTTTCCAATTCCTATTGCAACAATGAAAAAAGAAAAAGAAAAAGGACGTAGTAATATAATCAATATACAGTGGCACATAAAAAAAATAACAATGCTCACTTAATCTGTAAAGTTTTGTGCACTTTTATGGGATAATTTTTTCGCCTAAATTATTTCCCGCATTTCAAGATGGAAGTACATATTGGCACCATATTATTATCGTGTAATTTTTCTCCATAGCTACAGGAAATGATTTTATTTTCTCGTATGCGCCAATATTTTGTAATCATATAATTTCTTTCTATTGCTTTTTATAATTACCATTAAGTGTACATTTCTTCATCCGTAAATTATATAGAAAATTACCCAAATTGTGAACCAAAGCAGGTGCGGATCCAGGATCAAAATCTAGGGGAGATAACCAAAATTTCTTCCTCTGAGAAGTCTGAGGCAGGAGCGGAACCAGGATAAAAATTTAGGGGGAACTAACCAAAATTTCCTCTTCTGAGAAGTCTGAGTTATAACACTCAACTAAAGAAAAGATTTTTCAGATTGCTTTGAATTGTAAAATAAAGAAATATAAATGTAACTGTATAAGAATAGCAATACAAAAATAGCATTGTAAATATAACAATAGAAAATATGATATTCGCTATTTATTATTTCACACCAGCATAAACCTCCTGTTCCTTTGAGTAAATAGATTGATAACACTGTCTATTTTAACTTCAATTTCGTTGTGAACATTGGGTAGTGCCAAGCCATTCAGGCGTTCTTGACCTATGGTATTCCTTAAATATGTTTTCCGACGCTTCAGGGTTAAAAAGGAGCGTTCAGCTTCCGCGTTGGAGATAGGTAACGTGATCAGAATTTGGAGAAGCTTGGCAAAGTTATGATACATTCGATCCTAGGTGTGAGTAAGGGCATCTCTAAAAGAGTCAGACTTGACTGTTAATGATAACCAGCGCTCCATTTCTGCCTTGACAGACCTCAATGCCAGTCTCGTATACTTTTTCCACACTCATTAGAGCAGCAAGTTCTCTGTTGGCGCCGCTGAGCAGATATTTGATGTTGAATGCGACCGGAAAAGTACCACCCTCAAATCGGTTTAGCAGTTCGGTCAACACCTGGTCAAGGAAAGGAACGTAGACATATCGGTGATAATATTCTCCAGTTTTCTGGAATGGTACATTTGCTCGCTGCGTTTGTTGTTTGCAAATTCGAGGCACTTGAATGGTGTCATGTGATGAGCCGATCTTCTGAAGAAGCTCGTCTGCCTTTTTAAAGACGTCATGGAATCTGATCATAAAGGCTTTCCGGGTCTTTTTTAGATACACTATGACTTCATTAATCGTGGTGTATGCTGAAACTAGATAAACTTTAGGAGGCTGCAGGGCTCGGCTTGGCTTCACAGTGCAAGCTAGAATGGAGTCAGCGAGGATGAGGTCAATCAGAAAGCCTGGCACTTGGATTGCGATCAATAGTATTCCCGCCTTCGCAACTGAGCTGCTTTCATCCTCAAGGAAGACAGCAATTACCGGCAGGAATTAAGTAAACACAATGACTGCATCGTGTCTCTCAACCCATCTAGTAGTGCAGACGCTGACTAATTTTTTCGATTAGTGGACAAGAAGCCTTTCACGAGTTCAGTAAACATCATTGAGCGCATGTTTGATGAATAAATGAAGTTGTAAACTTCGTTGAGGGTTTGGAGAGCGATCTCTACCACTTTCGTGTTGTAGGCCTTAATCAGGACAAGGTTTAGCCGATGATTAAGGCAATGTATCGCCTTTGAAAGTGGATATTCTTGCACTACCAAGGCTGCACACCTTCGAAGCTTACCCATCATAGCAGTGGTCTCGACAAAGCAGCAGAGTCCAGAGCAGCTGTTCATGTCGAGGCCAACACTCTTTACAGTGCTAAGCAGAAGACGAGAGTCCTTCGCTAGTCAAGTCCTTAGCGTGAACAAAGCCGAGGAGGTCCTCTATGGATCACCATCGCTGAAGTGATGGACGCAAATTGAGGCTTGTTCGTTCGTTGAAACGTCAGTCGGTTCGTCCATTATGATAGAAAACACTCCAGAAACCGATGAAACCAACTTATCTAGTACTAGCTGCCCTGCAAACCAAAATGTAATCATTTAAACTTCCTTCCTTACAATCTAATAATCTTTGGGTATGTATGTGTGTATGTCACAGTGTATTTGTGAAGCTAAATGGATAGAACAAATTTAGGAACTGGACCCTACATATAATTAAAAGGCTTATTTCTAACGAAATTGTCCATTTTAAATCTTAGCCTGTTGATTTACTAAATTTTCTGTATTTATTTTGTTTACTTCAATGTATTTATAATTGCATGTGTATGTACTCATAGCTTTGTGACCTATTTTGTCTCCATTCTTTTCTCACAGTTGAAACTTCCGCAAGTCTTATCTTTATTCCTTTACCCTTCATTTCTGCTATTTAATCCCATTCCTGACATTATTTTTCTATTTTGTGTCCTTTTGTTGTACAGGGCGGGGCAACACTTTTCTAGCTCTTATATATAACACCTTTATAAAATAATTATTCATTATTCCTTGAGAATGAACTGAACCAGTTCGAAAGTAGTTGCAATCCGCATTTCATTTTCCTGTGGGATTTTTTGAATTTATTGCTCTACTCACGCACTACTTTGTCAGTTTCTCATATCCATATATATATATATATATATATATATATATATATATATATATATATATATATATATATATATATATATATATATATATGCTATTCCAAGGGTAAATGAGAGATATAATTAGAGAAGTTTCTCACCTGAAATTTGAATTATTTGGTCTTGAATTGTCTTGCTAATGAGAGTGCAATTCTTTTCTGACGTTGTTTGGAGCGTCATTAGGTCAGAATCTCAAAATCGCATCCATTGGCACGGCAGCACAACAAGGCTCGGAAGACTCCTTCTCCATTCAAGCTTGGAACAGAGATATCCAAAGGTCCGTCATCACGGTATCTTCGAAGGGGAAGCATGTTGCGACCGCAGAAGAGAACACTCGATTACTGGAACTAGCAAACGACGGTTTCTTTCAACTTGTTCCTGCTTCTTTGTGGTAATGATTGTATCAAGCGCCTTCGAGGGTCACACATGATGTCGAGAAAGGCTTCCATTCGGGTCATGGCTGCACTGCGGTAGCTGTTCTGGTTGTGGTTTGCTAAATCTTCGAGGGCCTTCTTGTACTTGGTCATAGGCTCCAAAACGAAACATCAAAGTTAAACTTGATTTCCTGTCCCGGCAGACACTCCGGTGAAAAGGACACAAGTAACGTAGTATTCTCCATTTTTGGACATTGAAAACTTGAGCCATGGGTATTTTGAGCACCAGGAAGGCTGGAACCCCCTCTTTTGACTACCCTCATAGTTCGAGGGAAGATCCTCGATAGCTGGTGCTTTCTGGTGGATAGTGGCCATCTTTATCTCATTTGTTCCGTTCTTCCCAACGAAATTAGCAACGTCAAGTCGAGGTGCTTGAGGAGCTGCCACTGCAACTGTACCGCCTTCCTGTGACGAGTGAGGGACATCAACAGTCTTAATCTTCTTCGGAACATCTGCTTCAGTGGTGGCATTATCCTGTTGAACGCGTTTAGGCCGTGGATTAAAAAAAGGCAGTGATTTTTTAAGGTTGACTTGATCGCTTCATTTCCCTGTACCAGCGAAACAAAATTAATTACAAAAAATACGGCCTATAAATATAAAACACGTTAAAACTAACAGGTGAGAGCAGCTGGCACGTTAAAACAAACAAATTAATAACACACACGTTATCGTTTTGATGTAAATTCATTTATCAATACATAGCTATATGCACTTCTTAATTAAACGACTGCACACTAAGCATATTAAACTTTCCTTATCCGGTCTGAATTCCTTTTTTATATACCACGATATTCCAAGCGCGCGAACATCTAGAATCCGCAAAAATTTCCAGAATATTCTCGAAAAATCTTCACGCGCAGACGTGAAGAGAATTATTGAATTAAGAAAATTATTCAATTTATAAAATACAATAGATTATTAAAACTGAGAAGGGAATGAAAATATGTAGATAAACACTTCCAATTATCACAAACAAATAAAACAGTATTGAAATTTGAATATCTAAATTTGTCTTCGAAAAATTATATAGAATTTGTCAGCCAATAAGAAACGATAAAAAAATCATGCCACTAAGGCGACTAATCAAATTACTCATCCAATAATAGTACGATTAAAGACAACGATATATATATATATATATATATATATATATATATATATATATATATATATATATATATATATATATATATATATATATATATATATATATATATATATATATATATATATATATATATATATATATATATATATATATATATATATATATATATATATATATATATATATATAACAGAGGCAGGGGAAAAGAGCTTGACATACATAGATCGCAGTCTGATCTGACCCACAAAGTTTACATGAACCTGTGAAACAACGAAATCAATCTTGCTATGGATGTCGGCTTGATAAGCCCGATCAGGTGGCCAAAATGCAAATACTCTTTTGGTGCACACGTGCCTACACTGAACATGCACATACACTTCGACTCCGCTCAACATTCTAAGTAGATCACAGACGCACATACTTATTACCATATTAGCTTCGTCCTTCGTCCAGATTAAAAGAATAGACTTCACGCCCCTTAATTGGAGTTGGTATAAATAAATGCGCTGAGACATTCTCATTATTATTATTCACTATTCTCATTCTACTTTGTATATATGAAGCCTCAAGAGTCTGTTCCTCGTCCTCAATCCATTCGTCCATAGGCCCAACAATCTGACGGTCAAGGAGACTTACCCGAAATACGGAACATTAACACTCATAGTCCCTCCATAGGTGTGTAAGCACAAACGAACCAGTGAAAACTCATCACATCTTTGTGATGAAAACTCCACTTTTAAATTGTCAATAGTCATGACCCAAAGTTTTAAGACTGATATATATTTTTATTATTTCATATTTTGATTATTATTTATTCTAATATTTAAATTATTGCAGGTTTTTAAATGTTGAATAAGCATTTCAAAAATAATAAGGAAAAACTGCCTTCCTCCGCTTAATCCAAACTCACGATTTGATCCTGTTGCTGGAGGTGAGTTTCAGTCCCTGGAGATTTGCTATTCGATCAAAAGGGTAAATTGATGATAAATATAGGTTAAATGAATGATGTTGTGCTCTTATGATCTATTTCGTAATATTATTTTCAAAAAATAAATCTTTGAATCTCTTTCAATTGCAGAAATAGTTCTTTCCAGAGAAACACGTGCAAACATTGTTGCTATGAGCAAAGTGTCCTAGAAATGCAAGGAAATAGTTGCTAATCAAATTACTCATCCAATAATAGTACGATTAAAGACAACGATAAATATAAAGGGGGAAGATAAAAAAAAAGATGAAGGTAAATATGGAATTGCATTTGTTCTTTTAGATGAATTATTATTATTGGGAAAACATGGGCAATAACAAACTAATTTAAGGGGTCCTCGAGCTCACCCCCCACCTCCTGGAAGGAAATTAATTGTTAGCCATAAAACATTATCCACAAGGAAAGCTTAAAAGAAAAGAAAAGAAAACTAATGGGCAACATTTTAAAATAATTGTATATTCTTTCGAACGGATAACATTTCCTGATTATTAGTTTTCCATAAAGTGATGGCAGAGTCTGCCAAAGCCATTAAACTCCCCGCTGTCCCGCCAACTTTATGCACAAGGCCACCGCATCAATTTGGCCACGCCCAAAACTTTCTTCATAATGTAGTCGATTGCACTCATCTTTTCACACATCTTGCAAAGCATATAGAAATGATATTGTTTTTAGGAATTTATGTCAGTTTTCTGCAGTTATTCCACGAAGAAAGGGTTTAAACAAGGTTGATTGCGTTCTCGCTTAAATATTTATCGTCAATCTGTAGAATTACCCGAACTAAACCTATTTAAATTGTAGCGCCCAAATGCAAGGTGGAGTAGAGGGAACAAGCAACCACACAAAACAGGACCCCATTGGCCCTAATGAAATCTTGAAATTGGGCACACAAATTGAACACTGAAATAATATGCCATGTTGGTAACAATGAACTAATGTAGAACAAAGCAAATACTTGTAAATAATGTTAAATTGCAATAATGTGTACCTATGGGGGTAGGTTAATGGTACTGGTGGATGTTACCTGCTTATGTGGTGGCATAGGTTACCGGTTTGTGGGTGCGTGGTCGGTAATTATAAGGGCGTGTATTGAAGAGTCCTCATTGCTATTGCACTCGATGGGTGACGAGGACTTTAAGCAGTGGGACTATTTTACGCCTCTTTTGAATTGGTTGTGACCCCTTATAATTTCTCACGAGGGTTATACGTTAGGCTGGCCTTACCAAAGGTGTCTCGGTAATCGGGGTAAGTAAAGTACTTTGAAAAGACGCGTCGAAGAAAATATAATTTTATTCTTCAATTGCCCTACTGAAGGGGCGAGCGGAAACGTCTCGAGTTCTTTGCCACCAATGTGTAGGATTACTGTTTTACGTGAGGTATGGAGCCTAATGGGGGCAGAACTTAGGCGAGTAAATGTGGTTCCGTGACGCTACTAAGGAAATGAATTAAGAAAGAGTTTATTATTCAGCTACTGATAAATGTTCTCATCACACGTATGTTTGTTTGTGTGCGATCTTTTATTTTTCCTTGTGGTCACATTTGATATCTTTGCATGTTCATGGGTTTCCACGCGAATCTAACGACCACTTGCCTCAGATCTATTTGTACAGTTTAACATACATATAGTTTCAGTTCCTAATTCTCTTTGGTTCTTTATTTTTTAGGCTTGGCATATTATTTCCTTAATTTACACACACAACAATTTTTTGGATTTGATAAATCCCCCGAGCGTCCATTTGTGTAGTTCCTCGCTGGGCCTATTAAATCTTGCAATTTGGAGCCAGAGGCCTACCTATTTTATAGAACGAGCCCTACAGAACTCCCATGCCAGTAATGGATTACTGAAATATAACGCATTATAAATACATAAGTAGATACATATTAAATACATATTTCAGGCTGACCTAATGTCTAACAGCATTTTTAACATTCCTACAGGGCATCGGTATTTCTTAAACACATACATCTGTACTCAACCAAACGGGGTTATTCATATAATAATCTAATTTATCTTACAACTGGGTCTCACCCCTTTTTCGACTCCTATACAAATGCTATAATTATGGCACAGTATATATAAATAGTTCGATACGCAAGAAAGCTATAGAGTAGCAGGCGGGTTTATATTTATGTATCTTCCTTTTTCATTATAATATGCCGCGGCTATATAATGCCTACCAAAGGAATAAAAATTATAGGAATGACGGGTTCCTGACAAACGTGACTCTTCTCCCGGAACGCGTGAAGACGTCTGGCCTGTCGTTATTATTTCTGGTTTCTGTAGAGGTTTCTCGTCAACTTCCTTTGGCATCATTGTCTTCTGTCACATGCAGTCTAAGATCTGAAGCGCAACCGGTCCTCCTCTTGTTCTTTGCCTGAGTCCTGCGGCGTTGCTGATTACCTAGCACGGTATCACAATGCGAGGGAGGAAGCTTCGCCGGTTTCATTCTGTCCACTGAGGCGGTGTCCCTCTTGCCATAAGGAAATTCCAATTTGTAAACCTTGCCGTCGCGCTCGATCACCAGGAAAGGGCCAGCATATGGCGCCTCCAGTGGTTTGAAAACGCGGTCCTTTCAGAATCACACATGAGTTGCCTCACGAAGATTTTTGGGTACTAAAGGCTTGGGCACCGAGTGCAAGTGTCCCAGGAATGCTTGCGCGAAATCGACTTGTGCTATGGTTGAGGTTAATTCTTTAATAAATTTTGAATCGGCCTTCGATGGTGATGGCGATGGCGATGATGAAACTAAGGGTCTCGGGTACATGAGTGTGGTTCCCGTGAGTGCCGTGAAAGGCGAAAATCCCGAGTCATTGGGCAAGGAGCGAATGGCAAAAATGATAATGGAAGTGCTACCAGCCAGCCTTGTCAACGGGACATTACGGAACATTTTAGTGCCCTCTGTGCCCTATTCACCATCCCTTTTGTGAATGGGCGGTACGCCATGGTGCAAAGACGATGAAAACCAACGAGGGCAGACAGTTCCTTGAATAGGCTGGATTCGAATTGGGCGCCTCTGTCTGTTACTACTTAAAGCTGGACTCCAAATCTGGAAATCCACCCGTCTAGGAAAGCCAACGCGACCGTTGCGGTACTTATGTCAGGAATCGGTAACGCTTCGATCCATCTCATAGCTCGTTCGATGCACGATAGTAAATACCGATTGTGCGAGGGGTAGGATTTCTCAGGCAGTGTACACGGTGGAAGTGGTCCAACTATAACGATATGCACTTTTTCGAACCTTGAAGATGAAATATCATTGAGCAGGGTTGGGGATTTCGTGTGGCGACTGATCTTGGAACATTGGCATGGGAGGCACTCCCTTCTCCAGGAGCGAATATACCTGTCCATATAAGGCCAGAAATATTCGAGATTTAATAAGAAGAGGTGATGCCTTGACTCCAGAATGTGGAAGATTATGTAACTGATTGAATATAGTCGTTCTGCACGCGATATGGACAAACGGTTGTGAGTATCTTGATGTTACTTAAAACTATAGTTGAGCTTCCCCGGGAAAAAGGAAAGATTTTAATCGCAAATTGAATTCCTTCGGTTCTTCATCATCATCCTGCGCTTCCGCCAAAGCTCGGAGGTCAAATTAGTCAATTTGAACCGAATTGACGTTCATTGAAAGGCAGTCAGTGACTACGTTGTCCTGACCATGCACGTACGTGATATTGCTGATGTATTCTAAAATAGCTGTCTAATGGCATTGCTGCTTGTCCGTTTTTTGCACTTAATGGCGACGAAAAAGCCGATAAAAATGGCTTGTGGTCCCTGCACAAGGTACAATGGCGACTTTCAATCATCTGCCTGAAATGGATAACAGAAAGATACGACACTAGGAGCTTTCTGTCGTAGGTGGAGTATGCTTGCTGTGTCCGGCTTAGCTTGCTCGAAAAGAACGCCACCGGTCGTGGCGATCCGTTTATCATTTGGTGCAGGGCAGCCCCTTCCGCGTATTGGGAACAATCCGTCACCAGCTGGTTTTGCGAATCTTTAGGAAGCGGGTGCCGGAGTTGATTAAGGCAGATTTAGTATTCTCAAATGGTCCTCGTGCCACATCGTTCCATTCGAGCTTGCGAGCCTTAGGTTGCAGGTGTGCAAGCTTGGTCAACGGCGCTGCAATTGCGGCAAAATTAGGAATTATCCTTCGGTAGTATCTCAACATGACCAAATATCTAGGGAGTTCCTTGAAATCCTTTAGTATGGGCGTGTCTCCAATTTCCTTCACTTTCTTGGCCGGTGGGCAAATTCCTTCCACCGAAATGTGAGGCACTAAAAAAAATCAATCCCCTCCTTTGACAGCTCGCATTTCTCCAGGAGTATCTTTAGATCGTTTTTGACCAGGAGTTTGAAACTTGATCCAAATGCCTCAAGTACTCATTTTTATTGTCCGAAAATATCAGGATGTCGTTTATATATACATAAATGAATCCTAATCCTCGAAACATGTTATCCATGTATCGTTGGAATATGCAATTTGCATTCCGGAGGCCGAATGGAAGCTTCATGTACTCCCATAATCCAAACGGCATTATCCTTGCAGTCTTGTCTATGTCTGCCGGGTTTAGAGAGATTTGATGGTAAGCACGAACCAGATCCAACCTTGACAAAAAATCCTTTTCCCATAGGGGTGGTTTGCGAAAATTTGAATTCGCAGCAATGGATATCTGTCGGGCTTTGGGATCGCATTGAGCGCTCGGAAATCGATAACCACCATTTACTCATCGGCAACTTCTTCGGTAGATTGTGAATCGGCAACGACCATGGTGATTTTGACGGGCGCACGATTCCCTCCATCATTAATGTTGCGAAAGTTGCTTTAACAACCTGCAGTTTCTCCATTGAAAGAGGTCTCAGCCGTGCGAATATCGGTGGAGCACTACCTGTCTCAATTGTGTGCCTCACTGAGTCCGGCGAAGATGGGAAGGGATCAACGGGTGCAAGATCCCCTGATAGTTTCACTTCTGATATGAGTTTGGTTTGTTCTCGATAAGTATGCCGCTCACACAGTTCACTAAGAGATTAAAATACCTCAGAAAGTCAATTCCTATAAGGGTGTATTGGTATCCGCGACCACAAATGACCATCTGAATGATCGGCGAATACTAGGAATAACTATATACATGTGTACCTCGCCGTGCACTTTTGTTTTACCGCCATTAGCCCTCGTAATATTTACACTGGACTCGCGCAATTCATTCGAATTCACCAATTTAGCCGAAATTACCTATACACTTTCACCCGTATCAATTAGAAACTCACATTTATTTTTATTCACTTTAGCGGCGACGGTGAAAACAGATGGCATACCAGCCGTCGCACTTACAATGGCATGCCCTGTTAGTTTTCCGCTGGGGCTGGCGAAGATGGCCTGGAAGAAGGTTGTGTCTGCAAGTGTTCTCCTCTCCTTGGAAACCTGCACCAGGAGGCCAGAATTTCGCATTCTCACTAAAGTAAAAATGTGAATGGCAGACTACATGTCTTTGGTTCATTGGAAAAGGTCGCAATCCTACCGGTATATTATAAGCACTGTAATCATTATTTCACTGCGCAAAATTAGGACGGTTCCCATTAAGGTACGCACTCATGGGCACTGATCGCGCACTACCCGTAGAAATCACATTATTTATAAAATTATCACTTCTATTATTAGGATTAGGAATACATCTATCGGACAAAGAAGTGTCGCTCCTTCTAAGGATTCACTGCTATCATTAATATTATGACACTGTGCTCTATAAAATGGCATTAGTTCATCCGCAAGCTTTCCGAACTGTGCTAAGGTAAGTTGCCTCTGGGTAGCAATTATGGGCTGCCAGGGATTGGATAAACCTGTGCCTTATAAGTTTCTCGCAACTCCTACCTGTAGAGCAGTTCTCCTTAGTTCTTCCAAATTTGTAGAAGGTCGACCGGTGAGCATGGATGAGGCAATGAGCTTCCCGAAAAGCTCGGGTTACTTCCTTTCGAAGAGCCCATCACCTTAGTTTTTAAGAGCTGGTAATTATGAGTAGATAGGATTGTATCCGGAAGACGGTAGACGGTCTTGGGTGGTAATGCAACCAAAAACATGAAAGAATTTAGTATCCTCCTTACTTACTGTTGAAATGTGAAACTTGGCTTCCACAATCTTGAAACAACCTGCAACTGCAGCCTCGTTAAAGACGGGTAGCTTTATGGTGATGGCGTTCACGATCTCTCTCTCCGCTTGTCCTGCCTGTTAATGGTCTGATGCATCCATTTTCTCGTCACCTTTATTGTCCGGCTGAAGAGGGTCACTAGTTTATAAGGAAGAGGTTTATTGTTACCAGTGGGTGTTACTTGTTTATGTGATGGTATCGATTACCGGTTTGTGGATGCGTGGATGGTAATTATAAAGGCGTGTATTGAAGATTCCTCGTTGCTATTTTGCTCAACGGGTAACGAGGACTTAAGGCAGTCTGCCTACTTTACACCACTCTCGAATTGGTTCTGACTGCTTATAATTTCTCGCGAGGGTTATGCGTTAGGCTGTGGTTACCGAAGGTGTCTCGGTAATCGGTGTAAGTAAAGTACTTTGAAAGGACGCGGCAAAGAATATATAGCTTTTTATTGAATTAGCCTACTAAAGGGGCAAGCGGAAACGTCTCGAGTTCTTTGCGGTCATTGTGTAGGTTTACAGTTTTAAGCGCAAGTATCGAGTCTAGAGGCGGCAGGAATTAGGCGAGTAAACGGGATTCCATGACCTTACTAAGGGAATGAATTGATTTAATGAATCAGGAATAATGAATCTTTTTCTGAATAACGAGAATCTGTCTCTCTTTATAAATATGATTTGTCGCCAAGTGGCGTGACCTTGACTTGTCCACGGGGCGGATCCAGTCATCTAGTTTGTTCGTTATTTCCACCACTTATGCGGATTTTCCGACAATTCTGTGTGCCTGTTGTGCCTACATATTTCGCATAGGCTTTATTATAGGGAATCGCTTGTTGCAGGTCTCTGTGAAAATTTTCTGGTCAGAGTCTATATTTGTTCAGCTACTGATAAATGTTCCTAACACGCATATGTTTGTTTGTATGTCATCATCGTATTTGTTCGGTGGTCACCTTTGATATCTTTGCATATTCGTGGGTTTCCGCGAGACTCTAACGACCGCTTGTCTTAGATATATTTGTACATTTCAACATATATATAGTTTCATTTCCTAATTCCCTTTGGTTATTTATTTATTAGGCTTAGCATATTATTTCCTTAGTTTACACACATAGCAATTTTAGTGATTGATAAATCCACCGAGCGTCCATTTGTGGAGTTTTTCGCTGAACCTGTTAAATCCTGCAATTTGTGCCAGAGTTCTACCTATTTTATAGAACGAATTCTACCTATCAATGAAAAAATATAATATCTTTTAATCAGGTAAGCGGAATCGTTGGGGTTCCAACGCGAATTTACAAACATACACACATTAAGATACTGATGTGAGCCGAAGGTCTGGACACAGATAGCGGAGGCACGGGAAAAGAGCTTGACATACATAGATCGCAGTCTGATCTGACCCACAAAGTTCACATGAACCTGTGAAACAACGAAATCAATCTTGCTATGGATGTCGGCTTGATAAGCCCGATCAGGTGGCCAAAATGCAAATACTCTTTTGGTGCACACGTGCCTACACTGAACATGCACATACACTTCGACTCCGCTCAACATTCTAAGTAGATCACAGACGCACATACTTATTACCATATTAGCTTCGTCCTTCGTCCAGATTAAAAGAATAGACTTCACGCCCCTTAATTGGAGTTGGTATAAATAAATGCGCTGAGACATTCTCATTATTATTATTCACTATTCTCATTCTACTTTGTATATATGAAGCCTCAAGAGTCTGTTCCTCGTCCTCAATCCATTCGTCCATAGGCCCAACAATCTGACGGTCAAGGAGACTTACCCGAAATACGGAACATTAACACTCATAGTCTCTCCATAGGTGTGTAAGCACAAACGAACCAGTGAAAACTCATCACATCTTTGTGATGAAAACTCCACTTTTAAATTGTCAATAGTCATGACCCAAAGTTTTAAGACTGATATATATTTTTATTATTTCATATTTTGATTATTATTTATTCTAATATTTAAATTATTGCAGGTTTTTAAATGTTGAATAAGCATTTCAAAAATAATAAGGAAAAACTGCCTTCCTCCGCTTAATCCAAACTCACGATTTGATCCTGTTGCTGGAGGTGAGTTTCAGTCCCTGGAGATTTGCTATTCGATCAAAAGGGTAAATTGATGATAAATATAGGTTAAATGAATGATGTTGTGCACTTATGATCGATCTATTTCGTAATATTATTTTCAAAAAATAAATCTTTGAATCTCTTTCAATTGCAGAAATAGTTCTTTCCAGAGAAACACGTGCAAACATTGTTGCTATGAGCAAAGTGTCCTAGAAATGCAAGGAAATAGTTGCTAAGGGTATTTCATCAAGGAACACAATATTTAGGATCATTAATTGTTTTAAATAGACTGGTTACACTCTTGTGAAGAAGTCTCCTAGACGCCTAAGAGCTTCAAATGAACGCCAAGATCGCCTTCTGGTAAGATGCCAGGTGAAGGATTTGGTGTATCCTGGGCCAAATTTGATCACGATTGGAAAGCAGCAGGTGTGAACAACTCGACGTGCGCAGAGTTAGGCGGATGCCTTTCAACAATGGCTTTAATTCGAGAATGGTTGCGAAGAAGCCTCAAATTACCAAGAAGAACTTTAGGATAGGTTCCACTTCTGTACGAAATATAAAGAATGGACTGTTGAAGTTGAGGCAAGTTGATCTGCTTTGATGAACACCGTTCCGCTTGTTTGGAGCTTTTGAATGATCTCTCTTTAGGAAAAGAAAAGGGGAACGCTCGCCATGTCTGCGGACTGCTTCATATCAAAGTGAACTCAAGTATCAACAATTTTGCACAAGAACATTGCCATGAACTCAAAATGGTACCCAAAAATAGCTTCAACAGCACCTTTTCCAAAAGGTTCAGGACCAAGTTGGCGATGATAACTAGTTACCTTTTAAGCATAATGCCACACATCGCAAAGTTTAATTAATAACAGAGTTCTTGACTGAAAATAACATTAAAACTTTGGGACCTTGGTCGGAAAATTCGCCTGCTTTGAGCCCAACAGAGAATCTGTGGGCGATAATCAAGCTGGCTGTTGATAAACAGAAGCCATCCAATTTTGAGCAGTTGCGTTTACTTATTAAACAAAAATTGAGGAATATCAGTCAAGATCTTATCGCAAATTTGTTCTCTAGCATGCCATAAATAATAAGGCCATTAGAGGCGAAACTGACATTTTTGAAGGATTCTAGAATATTTTTATAATTTGACTTGTAATGATACAAAAAAAATAAAAAGGAGTTCTATTAAAATATAATTAGTATATAAACTACAGGAGAGGTCTTTAAGGACCTCTTCGGCACGTGGACCTAGTTTGATTTGAAATTATTTAGTAAAATCCCATATATCCATATATATATATATATATATATATATATATATATATATATATATATATACAGTACTGGAAAAATTATTATTGATTTTTGCAATTTTTGGTCATTTTATATATAAAGGTCAAATAAACTGAATTTATTTATTGACAGATGATTTATTTCTTATTTATACAGAACTAGTATTTAAATGGTCAGTTTGTCCACCTTTAGCAGGTTTCTATTGATATCTAGCAATAACGAGCCGCCGTTGTTTAGCATTAATCAATCCTAACATGCGGTCAAACTGCTGCAGCCCACGTTTCCTTCAGTTTTAATCCAGTAGAGGTCAGGGTAGGGTGTTTCTTTGTGTTTTAATGCCATTTTTTAGCTACTCTGTGTTGAATAAATTACGAATTCTTGTGTAGGAGTAACGTGTTATTTCAATTCCATGTCAAGATGAGTAAAAATACTGATATTAGTCGCGATAAAATTGGACAAATAGAAGTGTATTTGACTGAAGCCACATTTAAATAGGTACTCGTAGAAATTGCAAAGAAACTAAATTTTTCAACTCATACAATTAGTTCAATTAAGAGAAAATTGGAAAATAACAAGGGTATGTTGCTAAAAAGGGTTAAGAACTGAGGTCGTAAGCGAGTAAGAACCCCTAAGATTGATAAAAAAATCAAAAAGAGTCTCTCAACAATAGGAGATCATCTTGTAGTAATCTTTCTCGTAAATTAATAGAAGAGATCACCACTGC
Organism: Ceratothoa steindachneri; assembly: GCA_963969495.1. Classification (NCBI taxonomy): domain Eukaryota; kingdom Metazoa; phylum Arthropoda; class Malacostraca; order Isopoda; family Cymothoidae; genus Ceratothoa; species Ceratothoa steindachneri. The sequence goes on from OZ018317.1 coordinate 75,906,391, forward strand.
ATCTCAGAACAATTAACAACAGACTTTTAGAAAGTGGATTACACGTATATCGTCCAAGGAAAAACCTAGGCTCACCCCGACGATGGCGGAGGCGCGCCATGTATGGCTAAAAATCATATTGCATGGACTTCTGAGCAACGAGAACAGGTAAGAGCATCTAAAATAGTAGATTAGGGTCTTTATATATTATGTAATTCATAAAATATGACATTAATGGATAAAATAACATGTTATGATTGATTTTAATCATTAAACTCGCTCTTTGAAGAATGATTTTAAATGACTTTTAATTTCTGTTTGCTATAGAGTCCAACAGTCACTTATTCTAGATTTCCTATTAGTCAAATATAGTTTTCAATTATTGCAGCTGGTCTTTTTTGACGAATCCACAATAGCAGTGCTCGATGATTGAGTGCAAAGCGTGAGAAGGAGGCCCGGTGATGAATTTCGACCAGATTGTCTTCGAAAAACGGTAAAATTTCGACAAACGATTATGGTTTGGGACAATTTATATACATGCAACTAGTCGCTTGAATATATTTGAAGAGACTATGAGCCAAGAAAGGTATATAGAGCTACTTTGAGGCTGTCTACTACTACAAGTAAGTAAATGGTATGAAGATAGGCCTTGGACTTTTTAATATGATTCGTCCCCATGCCATACAGCAAAATCGGTAAAGAAGTGGTGCGACGAAAATGGTATTAACATGTTACCATAGCCAGGAAATTCACCTGACATGAACTCATCCGAGATTTTATGGTCTGTTGAAAGATGAAATACATCAAATCCATTTTACAACGAAAAAACAGCCTATTGGCCGCCTCATAAAGTTTGATTCCATTCGGCAAACATCAAGGATTTTTGCAAAACACTAATTCGTGGCATCCCTCGTCGTGTACAAGGGAGGCAAAATGACTACTGAAATACTAGTTTTGTATTAATTATAGGAAATAAATCATCTGTCAATAAATAAATACAGTTTATCTGATCTTTATACATAGAAATACCGAAAATTGAAAGAATCCCTAATAATTTTTCCAGTAATATATATATATATATATATATATATATATATATATATATATATATATATATATATATATATATATATATATATATATATATATATATATATATATATATATATATATATATATATATATATATATATATATATATATATATATATATATATATATATATATATATATATATCGTTAGAGTTTAATATATATGTAATTAAAATTACTGAGGTAAATAGATAGATTGATTAATGAGCCTATTGTCTCTATCTATTAAAACGACATTTGGATTATTAACTTAAACATCCCCATTGTCAGAAATATTTAAAAAAAACTAAAAAATATTTCCAGGATAAATTAATTTAGGGTATTACTTACCTAGGTCCAAAACTAACGTAGTTCTTTACATAAATATACCAATTATAATGATTATATTATAATGATTTAACAATCATCGATTTCTATATACATCCTATTCTTTATTAAATTTGTTTCCCTTTTTCTTATGTATGCAGCTATGCAGGGTATCATCATCTCAACGAATCATGGGTCATTTCGGGGAAGAAAGCCCCGAGTAAACAGACATTCAATCCATTCTTCTTCTATGCTCATACTATCTCAGAGCATTTTTAGTCACAACTTCATTCATACTCTTATTTCATATCTTCAAAAATCACTTGCTCAGTCGTTCCTCATTCTATTCACCTTTTGAACACCAAGCATGCGTTTCAAGCAGTGGCGGCTCGTAGCTAAAATTAGTGGGGGTGCTGCATCAGAAATTTATTAGCATTATTTTAATATTGTGTAAAACGGAAATAAACATATAAAAATTGAATTTATGAACTAGATAAAATCCTAAACAGAACAAATTATTTTTTTTACTTACTAATAGCCTAAATTGTTGCAGTTTAAGCTTGATCAATTCATTTAAAAACGGAATCCATTCTTCTTGTTTTAATTTGCGCGAAAAGATGAATTATTTTATCCTTGATCTATGGATGAATACTGAGGAAATATTTCTCCATTGAAAGCACTGCAAGTGCATTTAGTCCTTCAGAATTCATAGTGCTCATTAGAAAAGTTTTTATTCTTTTTATTGCTTAAAAACATCTTTCTGCCCTCTGATATAGTCATGGGAATTGTCAAGAGGTTTTTATCAGTTTCGTAATTTCACTAAGAACATCATCTAGATTATTGTCCAATATAAATGTCAACAGCTTAATTAATTAATTAATTATTCAATTAATTAATAAAAGAACCGACAAAATATATATTAAATTCTACATTTGATCACATTCAAGAATATAAACACGTTTTTAAGCACAACACACGCGGAGTAAAAAAGTAACACTACTTTCCACCAGCACACCAGGGTCAGCTCTGATTTTTTATTTTTCATTGAAATATAACGCAGCACGAGAACTATGGCCTTAATTATCGGTGTCCTTAATATTTCTTAAATTTTGAATTAGCCAAGACCTCTAGTAACTAAGCAGAAACTCAGCCGTCATTTGATAGGATAGAAAAATTGTTCCTATTTCTCTTTCCTCCATCACAGTTTAGGCTTTTGTGTACTTGTATTTCCCATAGTCATCACTAATACCTCTGATAGATAAATGTAAAAAAAACTTAAAAATTTAGTTCCATAATGTATTGGACCCAATAATAATTTCACTATAAAACATTGCCATAAAATTTAGTCCATTATTTATATAATTTACTTTCCTTTGTTTTGGTGACGTAGTTCATTACCCCCCCAATCCCTCAGAATTAAAGTTACTTATTTAATCAGGGAACACTTAGGCAATAACTTCCAACAACATACATAGAAGTTCAAGAGTAATAGCCCAATTAAATAGAATAGTAAAGGCCTAAGTAGGCATGGCAGCGGTACTAATAAATAGATAACCGATAATTCCGAAGGAAGCCTAGTTAATGATAAATGAGCTGGCCCCAACCTTCTTGTATAATTATCGAAAGAAATAAAACCCCAAGAAGAACCAACAACTATTCTAAGGAAGCCTGTATACAGTGAGTTCTCCACTAAGAATTTCCCAACTTCCTTATGGAAAAATTAGAACGAGGGGTTCGCCTTGAGGGAAGCTAGATGAGTATGCTACACTTCCTCAGCTATCAAGAATGAATTCTGACGCCAGATGGGTACTTACGACTATTACTACAGGGAGATTGATCTTAAATTTGTAGACACTTTTGCACTGCTAAATGAGGACAATTTTCACCGTTAGCCCCAGGTATTTAGTTAGTGCACTAATTAAAAAGGGAACACAGTGCATTGCTTGATGTACAAAAGCAGACTGCTTTCTCAAAACTCACGACAGCCCTAAAACCCCGTTCATGCTTGGCTGAATTGAAAAAAGAATATAACTGTCGATTTCGGAAAAAAATTCGACACATTCCTGCCAAAGAACAGCACTTTAGCTTTAACCCGAGCGGTGGTGAGTTATAAGCGCTTATGCCGCTTTAGCTGCTACTCTACGGGGACGGACTCGAGGGCCGCCTTTGGAATCCTTGTACTTGGCAATAGCATTTTGCCACTCATTCTCTATGTTGGCTCTTACCTCTATAGGTAAGGGTCGGGATAAATACAGTGTCCTTTTTTTACATGTCCTACGTTTGAAGTTTAATAAAATATAGAATAATTTTGTGACCACATTGAAACTTTCAGAGTTGTTAGTAATAGTTATAAGTTCTTTGTCCTAAAATGGCTAATTGATATATAACTATATTTTAAGAACGTGATATTTTGAAAAGGGGCAAATTTAGTTTAGAGTTCCTTTTTAAAATTATTATAATTGGCGAAGTTCAGAAAATTTATAGAAATTTAACCATGGCTGCTTTTTTTTAGATTTAAATTTTTAATCTTAGTAGCGAAGCCATTGCCCGGTTTATTTATTATTTTAGAAGTTATTTTAGTTTTAGTAAATCGGTCATTTTTTGATAGAAACGGAAAGCGTAAAAAGTTTTGTAAAAAAGAATAAATTTTGGAATATTCGATTCTTAGCAAATTTTTCTCGAAAATTGTGAAATAACAAATTTATTAGCATCCTAATCATTCGTTGACTATAAAAAGGAGAAAAAAATTCTAGCAAAAATCATTATTAAGAAATTTTCCAAACTGAAAACGGAAGCTCCCGGGAATGATTGGACGAAAAAAATTGTTGAAACATTCGTCAGATGCAACTGTTCAGTGGTTTCAACTCAATGACGGATGAAATGTGAAGGAACTCAAGACGTACCATCACGATAAGCGCTATGCAGATTAATTAAAAAAATTCAAGACACTGGTAGTGTACAAGATAGACGAAAAGGGCGTTTTGGCAGAAAAGGCCCTCAAAACGTCGAACGGTCACCGCAGAAATTATTGAAAAGAAGATCAGAACGAAACTCAAACTTAAGCGATACAAGATTCAGGTTATGAAAAAAATTAGAAGACAACGTTTGCGCGAAAAGAAAATCGTCTGCACAAGAATTTAGACGAAAATTTGAGGAAGTTGATGTACTGCCTGTGATAATGTCTGACGAAGCGCATTTCCATTCAGCGGATACAATAATAAGCAGAAAAACAGAATATGGTTGATCACAACCCAGAAGCTATGCACCAGAAAGAGCTGCATCCTGCAAAAACCACTGACTGGTGTGAGATAACACCTCAGAAGATCATTGGACCGTATGGGGATATTTGAAAGATCGTGTTTACCGTAATAATCCTAGATGTATCCACCAACTAGAAAATAATATCGCTGAAGAAATGAATAACCTTCCGTGAAGAACATTTGAAAAAGAGTGACGAGATCAACTTCGTTACGAGTAAATGAATGTTATGAGAAGAATGGCCAGCATTTGACAAGAATCTTAAAATAAATAAAGTTATTATGTTAATTATGCAAACTGATTATTATTAGTCTTTGTTTTTTGTTAATTTTAAGCAAGTACAATTAGTTAAAATAAAATTGCTTTTAATAGTCGATAAATATCTGAAAGTTCAGCAAAAATCTGTTAAAAACAAATGCTTCAATAAAACCGGCATAAATTCTACAAAGATAAATGAATCAATTAGCAATTTGAGGCCCAAAGACTTATATAACTATTGCCAACAACTTCTGAAAGTTTTATTATTATCATCAAATTATTCTTAATTTTATTAAACTTTAAATGTAGGACATGTAAAAAAAAGACCCTGTTCAATCCCATTCTCTGTCCTGATTTCAGTAAACTGCAAACTCCCCTCAGTCAACCGCAAAATCCCCTCGCCATTTGTCACACAACACATTAAATATCATCCTGAACTAGAACTATTTCTGCAACTGACGGCACAATAGACTAAACCCCATACTGAGGAAGTTTGGGCTCCCTTAAGGAAAGCAAAGTCATACTTCCACTTATTCCTGAGAGAGATTTTCAATGCTTCAATCCGCTTTTGCCATTTAGTCAGAAATTCTCGTTCATTAAAGTTAGACTCGAGATTTGGGTGTAGCTCTGGTAGGGCTGAGAGCCTGTCTCCACAAACTAAGTGAGATGGAGTGAAGATTTCAATCTCCTCGATATTACTCCCAATGGCGGTTAGTGGGCGGTCATTTAACGTAGCTGGTAACTAAGGTTCGCAGTTTATCTTCGGATATAAGATTATTGTCTATAATCTTTCTATACAGGACTTAACCTACCAAATGGGTCCTTCCTATATCCCACCACACTCTGTAGTTTTAGCTGGGATGAATCTTCACTGTAAAGTTATTGGAAAGGATTGGAAGTCAGGGTCATCTTTAAATCAAGTAATAATGCCACTAGCGGAACGGAAAGTGTCGCTGTTTTCACTGTACACCAGAACAGGGCAAGAACAGCGACTGATAAAGAATAGCGCATGTGACCGCAAAATTGAAAAGATTAAAATACACTATAATTTTCTCACTTCTCCTTACCCTTAGGGCACCGTTGCAGTCTCTTCCGGTTACGGTAAAAGGGAGGCTTTCTCATTTGCTTGTATGATGGAGTTAACGAATTGGCGCAGTATAAGGCGCTCCGTGAGCCCGGCGGTAAATTACCTCCCATGACACCTATTAATGCCTTCATGAACGAAAAAACACAGTGGTTTCACTAGGAAAAGTGCGGAAGCTACTCCTAAGGTACTTAAGTAGCCATATTTTTCTGAAAAACTACTTTACTGGAAAAAAGTTAGCTAGTAGTTTTCAGCCAGGGCTATGCCGGCCAAGGGAAGCCTAGTACGCTTAAACAACACTATTGACATGAATACTGCTAATTAACCATATACAGCTGCGTCAAGGTACTAAGTCTCTCAAGATCTATATTAAGCTCTATAGTTGGCATATCGGACACTAAGCTGGTTTAGGTCTCCAAAGGAGGAAGAGTGGTTGGCCATTGATCTTCGGTGCGAAGACAAGGTGGACCATCGTTCCTTAAATTGGCTTTAAAGAATTGCTTAGAAGTGACAGGACTTTAAACAACTACAATTCCATAATTGCTCTAGCCCTTCTAGCTAACATGGACATTCAAGCAGTCCTCACTTTTGATGGCCTCCTTGCATACATAACAAAATATGTCACAAAGGATGACAATCCTGATATTTTCCGTGATTTCCGTGCTGAAACTAGTAAACATTCTGATTCTAGTAACACAATTAACAAATCCGAGTTACCACAAAATCAAGATTATGTCAGAAAAGCCAACAAAGTGTTTTTAAATCAAGTCGAGTATGCAATGCTTTCATCACCAGAACTTTAACATTATCTTCTACATCTTCCTCTTATTTTTACAGCAAGAACATATTTGAAAATAAACCTTCAACCAGAACTGAATAAAGCTGTTGCATCAAATGAATTATCATACCATGGAGAGAGTGATAATACACAATAAATACTGAAAGAGAGTAAAATCTCCATCTTTGAGAAACGAGCATAATATGGGATTGCAGCAAGAAGCAGAGTTGTTGCATAAATGAGCAAACAGTGGAGGAAATGAGCTTTTTCCTATTTCACAAGACATTCTTTGTGAGGAAAAATGCCAGAGGACAAAAAACCTTTGAGGAATTCCAAGCCAACAAAAATAATCTTTCTACCATACCTTTCTCCTAAAAAGAGACTATGTTGGCATACAAACCATTTTCAGCTAGAACTGCAATAGCAGATTTGAATGATACAGAACTTAAGAAACAGTTTGATACATTTAAATCAAGCCCCATCCGTCCATACTTTGTTGAAAAGAATTATGAAAAGGCAAATGAACCCATGAAAAAGAAAAATACAAATGAAGGAGAAAACAGCAAGTATGCTTCAGATGAAGACAGTGATTCCGAGTAGGAAGAGATCCGTCAAAATATACCTGACATACAAAGCAATGGCAATAATGAGTATATCAGACCAGACAATGAACCTACCAGACCACCGATAGTAAAATTCATTGAAGCATATCAAGAATATTGCCATATGACTCCCAAAGGTCTTGATTATGAAGGTACAGTTATTTGCGCATATGATGATAACAATGATGTTGTTGAAGAGATCAAAATCCTCAGTGATCCCTAGAATTATATATATGATCACTCAAAACGTTGTTGGTTTCCTTTATATCCAAAATACATACCAATGACTAGGAAAGCTGAGGAAACTCTCAGAATGAAGCAAAGTTTGAGGTCAACAACTAAAACTTTAGATCATAAAGATTTGGATCCGACTCAAACAATCTTCTTAGATACAATTTTAGATTGGGAGAGTCGATGTATACGCTGCAAAGCTTCTAGGAGTTGCAGTAGTGGGTCAAAGTAAAACCGTCAAGACAGTATTTCAAGATTGCGAAAAAATTATGGAAAGCTCTGATCTTCCAATCAATGAACTTGGAAGTATTATCATGTGTGCTCCAACAGGAGTGGCAGCACTCAACATAGGCTGTGGAGAAGCTTCAGTCCATCGAACATTTAACACACCCGTTAAATGTTCAAGGACCTAACTGGGAAAGCTCAAAACAATTAGAAAAGGATTTTGATAATGTTTGGTTAGTGATCGCTGATGAGATTTCGATGATTGGTTGTAAGAACTTTGCAAAAATGAATGATCGATCAATTCAAGCAAATTTGGATGAATATCATAGAATTGCCACTGTTCAAAAAGACTCCTCATTGCTTAGGCCCTTGTTTAGAGGTATGGGAATAGTGGCGTGTGGTGACTTTGGTCAACTAGTCCCAATTATGCACCATTTATTAGTGGATGAAACACAATTACCCATAAAGGAAAGGTCAAAACAAGATGATAAACTGACAAATAAAGACAAATTTTACTCAAAGAAATTTGAAATAACAATTATCTTATCCAAACCAGTCAGAAAACTTGGGGGTGACTACAGAAAGGTTTGTCTTAAATTTTGAGATGGAACATTTTCTAAGGAGATCATCAGCTTTTGCAAGGTAGATATTTTCATACTATTCCATTAAAAGATCAAATGCAATTTGTTGCTCATAGGACAAGGCTAGTCACTACTAATAAACCCACAGGCTAATAGAATACCTACAGATTACATGTCCTGGCTTGTAATAATAATAAAATCTTTCAGAATTGAATATTACGAAAGTGGAAACCAGGGCAAAGCAGTGAGTTTCTCTGAAAACATTTCTCGTATCAAATCAACAATTCATCTATCAGTTGGATGTCAATTCATGCTAACAAGCAACATTTTAGTTTAAGGATGTTTAATCAATGGTGCTCGAGGACTATTCAAGAACATTGTTTTTCATTACCAAGATGAAGAGGAACCATTTCCAAAGTATGTCCTGGTGTAATTTGATCAGTTTAGTGGACCCACAATTTTTGATGATACAAAACCAAATTGGGTACCAATATTTTCACTCATACGCCAACATCAGCTCAACTCTAAGTTAAAGCGAACCCAAGTCCCTCTCAGACTCAGCTCTGCCATAACAGGACACAAAGTTTAGTGTCTCAGTCTCTACAATGGTGTGTTATTCAATATCACACTGAAGAGGAGTCAAACACTGATCCTATGAGTACTTGGGGTTTAAATAATTGCATACTCGCAAGAGTGGCTGAAATTGATAAAATATATTTCATAGATTTGTCAGACTACCCCAGACACAATAGGAAAACCGAAGGCAAAGATAATTTTAAGATGTTTCAAAAGTTTGACAGCACGTGCACCAGCGAGTTTGGTAAATTTATCTTCTCTGCCGGTAAAATAACTTTGCAGCAATTGAACTCAGCAAAAGAAAAGGTGCCTCTACTATCACCAATTAATTTAAGACATTTGCAGCACCTTCAACATGGGATGTGGGCAAGCTAGTTTTAGATCCAGAGTTAAATGTAAACAGCAAAATGCCTTTAAAACCTTATGTTAAGATTGATGTGAATAAAATTAACCAAAAACTTGAGATGCACCACGACGCAGCACATTATATGTCTAGTCTTCTCTAAAACAATCCATCATTATCTTACTTGCGGCACCAAGTTGAAGAGATAATCTCATGCATAGGTTGTCGAGGGGAGATCCATTACCACCACTCTAATGTCTATTGCTCCAATTAATATCACAAATAGAGCGGGCAATAACAAGTTCAATGCAAAAAAATGATATACAAAATTATTTCAATTCTACTGAAAGGGGCATTGGTAGAAACTGCGACACCTGCCAATCCACATCATGGTCCAAACACACAACTTGGGTTGGGTCCCCAAATTTCCTCATCATTCAGTTTAAAAGATTTGAATTCCGGAATTTGGGACGAACAGGGGTGGTTTCCCAAAAGATTGATGCAAAATCAACACCATTTTCTGATGTACAATTAAGAATAGAAGATGGCATGCAAACATAGGAAGTTATTGCCACTATTGCGCATATTGGCGCTCAATTAATCTCAGGTCACTATGTAGCTTAATTAAAGTCTAATGATAGCTGGGTTGTATGGAATGACTTAATAAATACTTCCTTTGGACTAAATGATCCAAGACCAAAACGTCAAGTTTATATCATGGTGCTGAAAAGGATTGATGACTGACTTTATCGTGTTTTCAAATTGATCTCGGAAGATCCACTTTGTGAAGTTCCTAATTTTATAATATTTCAAATCAAAGGAAGGATTAAAGGAAGCTAGGGTCCAAAAGATGAACTCTATGTACTCAGTTTCTTATTGAATTGTCAGTTATCATTAAACCATTTGGTTATAAGAATATTGAGCCTTTTGAGCTTTTAAATACTTTTGCTTCTTCTTGAGTTTCTTAAGACAAATTGATATATCACAGTATTCAAATAAGTCAATGAATGAATTTACTACACCCACAATCTGCTTTAAGAAACCAAAACTCCAAAAGAAACCCCTTTGGCAACTTTGTTCAAATCTGTTTTAAGAAACCAAAACTCCGGAAGAAACCCCTTTGGCAACTATGTTCAAATCTGTTTTAAGAAACCAAAACTCCAGAAGAAACCCCTTTGGCAACTATGGTCAAATCTGTTTTAAGAAACCAAAACTCCAGAAGAAACCCTTTGGCAACTATGTTCAAATCTGTTTTAGGAAACCAAAACTCCAGAAGAAACCCCTTTGGCAACTATGGTCAAATCTGTTTTAAGAAACCAAAACTCCAGAAGAAACCCCTTTGGCAACTATGGTCAAATCTGTTTTAAGAAACCAAAACTCCAGAAGAAACCCTTTGGCAACTATGGTCACAGTCCACAAATAATCATTCGGGTTAAAAAAGGATGAAGCCTCACTCAAAGTCATTCTTTTACCCATAATCTGAGTGGAAGTATCCCTAGACGGTGGATAATGATGGTCACCAGGGTTGAAACCCATTGCATACCAAAGATTTTCTTACTATTATTGGAGATTATACCTCCCTCTCCTTTGGCTACCCATATTTTCTGAAAAAGGTTAAAATCAAAATCTTATTTTTAGAGGGAAAAATTTGCAGATGATAAATAATTTTTGGCTTTTCATAGAAGATAACTGAATTTAGAGGATTAAGAGTGGTGAAGGCAAGGTTATCCACCTAAATATTACGGGATACCTTTTTATCCTATTCCGAAGGAAATTTCTTTAAGTAGTATTGGGTCGTAGCGTTCACCAAGAACTGGCTAGAAGTGAGATAGGAACTTTAATTTTCCAAAACACCCGCACTGCCCTCTTGCAATGAAATGAAAAAGTTTCTCCTCCGACAATTTAATAACATCGGAATAATCACTATTAAAAGCGTTTAGAATGGAAATGCGACTACTTAACCGTCAAGAATTGAATGAATAGGTTTAATCGAGTATAATATATCAGGTATAGAATAAATCTGTAATACTAGAGAGTAGCCAGCCGAATTATACAAATAATAACAATATAATGGAAGTCCCTCCGAAACTTCCCTTTTCGTCCCATCGTAAAAAGGGAAAGTGACGGTTGGTTCGTCTTAGCGAAATCCTTAATTAAGTAAAATGTCACATGTATTTGCCACACTATGGGGAGTGATGGATGGAAAAGGAAATAGAAACAAAAAATAAATAAAGGTAAAAGATATTAAATTTGTGAGTCTACATTTTGACCGTGTACAATTTCCTTGATCGGTCGTCGTGCCTCTAAAGGCAAGCGGCAAGTGGACTAGGTTAGCAACCCGCCGGTGTGTTTAAGAACTAAGAAAAGATCCTTTGGGTGGCATACCTGCAAGTGGATGCGTAAGTTCCGAAACAGCTCTCTCGGGTTGAACATCCTAAAGTGGATCTGAACACAGGCTTGCAGAGGGAACATCCGCAAATGGACTTGGAAGACCCGGAGTAGATGCAACAGAGGGAACATCCGCAAGTGGATGCTGAAGTCCCAAACGAAAGTTCCTCATGATGGGAGGACGCCCGATTGCGTCTTAATGGAGCTTTACAATAAGCCCTAGCATCCACTGTATACGAAGAGCGTTGTCATTGATTCGGACCAGGTTTTCAACATAAGCAGCCAGGCCCTGGGTCGATTACTCGGTCTATTCGTTTTGCCAGCGTGCCCAGGCCTAATGACGTAGCCGTTCTATCTGCTTTTGCCTCCTATTCAAGGCAAAGGGGCAGCCGAATTTAGCATCTTCTTTTTCGAACGTCTCTTGTAGAGAGAGCTTCCGATAACCTATAAATAAATTTTACGGAGTTAGTGGGTAAAGAGAGTGAAGCTCTATTGATACACATCAGGGGCGATGATTGTTGAGGAAGTTCTCTATCTCAGTAACGAGGGTCAAGAACTCAATCTGGGAAACTATTTTGCTCCATATTATAGATTTTAGTTTTTTTTAAGCCCACGAATCCCATGTAATGAAAAGGCCTCGATAGATTTAAAATCCAATTTATTCCTGTAAATTCGCCAGTCATAAGTAAGCAAACTACACAGATTAATCAATTGGGTTACTGAAGGGGGGAGAGTGCTTACGGATGTCTTTTGCACGTGAGGTGAGGCCACTCGGAACTTCTGAGCGGGAACTTGAAGTGATGACGGTTCTCCAAGCACAAGGGGGGGGGGGAGTAATTTCGGGTCCATGGGAGAGTATTTCGGTCACCCAAAATAAAGGGCCCTCGAAAGAGGGCTTCGACAGGAGTTGATGAGAGAAGTCCGGAAAATCACTCGGTGACGATCGTTAAGTGGAATTACCTCACTGACTGGGGCTAATTCCAAATACACAAAATAGTTCAGCTGTCACTTTGCTTTGTTGTTAGCACCTGACTTGGAACTATGGTGAATCTTCTGGGGTCCGGGCGAGACTTCTCCACTCTGTGTCTCTTCATGGGAGTCGAGCGCTATTTATGTCCAAGGCTCTCCCCGGGGTGGGGGTGGGGGGTAAGCGGGAAACAGCTCTACTCTCGAATGGCCTCGAATCTTCTTGCAGAGGCTATTCTGCCCGTGTAAAAGTGAATCGTGGTGGACACGGTTCGAGGCTACCGCTTGTGGAAGGAAGAGGAGGGGGGGAGGCTTACCAATTTATGCCTAACCGGGCCTTCTGCAGCGCATGGAAGTTCCGTCTGCTCAAGAGATTCCACGTGGGGTTCCCTCACAGTTAAGATGGTTATTTTAAGCAGTTTCAATGCGCGAATCATAACCCATTGTAATTGTGAAAACGTGGGTAACAGGAGGCAAGATAATGGATTTAGGCCAGATTTTCGTATTGAGAACCCTTCAGGACCCTTTACCCATATGAATCTGCCAAATTGTTTGCTAGAATGGTTTCTGGTTTATGGTTCGCATGGATTTAATTTGATATGAAATGTCTTCAAACGTGCCCCTGTGATAAATTTCTCATTTCATCTATCTTGTCCTGAATGTAAGGCCCGTATGTATTATAACACACAAGTCAGTGAATTACTATTTGGCTCTCCGTACACATAATTAACACTAACTTTAATACTTTTATCAAGAGCGGATAATAATTCATTCACTATTCTAGCTGTAAATAAGGCAGAGGTTAGTTCCAATTTGGAGATAATTATTAATTTTTTTACGACTATCTTTGCTTCAGTCATAATATGACGTACATTTTTCCAAATAAGGAAAACACTATTGCCCATTAATCTTAGTGCTACTATCACAAAAAACAGTGGAGTTCAAATTGTTAGACGGTAATGTTTGTCGGGGGAATGTAATTTCCAAACCTTATTTCAAGTGTGGAACCAATTTACCTTATACTTTTTGGGAGTCTTCATAAACAAACTTGTATTAATGTTAATCCGAAGGAGGTACCAAAATGAATTATAGATAGAAGCCATGGCTCGAAAAACAATTCTTTTACTTTGGGATGCAAAGGAAAATTTGCCGATTAGGAAAGTATACCTCATCATTTGCAGTGTCCCAGCCTAGACCAAGTACCTTCAATGGCTTTTGGGCTAAATTACCTTGTTTTCTGAAAAGAGAGCTTTTTTAGATGGGACTTCGAATACTATCCCCTCAAATTAAAGCTGGCTTCATTTAATACACCTCTAACCTCTTTATGGGAAGACACTAAGTCTTCCTCAGAAGAAAATGTACATGTAAGGTTATTAACATAAAGACTTTTAGAAAAAATACCAGTGTATTTACTCCATTTTGTCTGCATTAACTCTATTACGGAAGCGTTCATCAGAAATTGCCTGCTAGAGAAAAGGAAAAAAACTACTCTATTTCTCAAGGTTATCAATGGACTATCCGAGTGTGACGGAATATTTAGCCATAGAAACCGGACAATCTTTGTCAACCACCATTAAATTTATTTGTAGATGCACTTTCTCAATATTTGCCATGCATGCAAATGGGTACTGTCTAAATCTAATAAAGATATGGTACAAGTTATTAATCAGAGATGGACCAGGATTTAGACAATTATTTATAGTTATGCTACTAGCTAAACAGTAAAAAACTACTCATAGCAGAGTTGTTGGTGTATCTATCCGCACGCCGTGGTGTGCTAAATAATGTATTTTTGCTCCCTATATGTTAGGAATATTCGCCCTCACTTCCTTTATGTATTACTTTTAAATTTGCCTCCGTAAAATTTCTTTATAAACTTGCAAAAGTGAAGTGTTATCCGCTTTAATATGGCCACCAAATTGATAAGAAGGGACTTTGCTATGCCATAATTATTAGGAAGATTAGGGGGAATTTTTTTACATGGTAGCCCCACAACGAATCTACCATCCCCGATCTCTGCAGATGCCTTAAAAGCTTTGTTAACCTTTTCCTCTGCAACATACAAAGTTTTAGCGATAATTGGCAACGAATCCATTTCCCATATGACATGGATGTCATTGTTCGATGATATAATAGCCCTTTGGTCATAAAATTCCTCAAGGTCTTTTTTAATACGACTGCTCCCGCTGTTAGGAAATTAGTGGTTTCATGAGCGGGAGGTATAAGACCGACAGGCATAGTAACCACACTAGAATTTTTAAGTAATTGTCTTACTTATGAATTATTTCATTTACAAATTCAAGGTAGAAATCTCTACCTATCAAAAGAGATATATTTGAAACTGAATCATCTGAATGAGGGTCGGCTGGTTTCACTTTTAACTCCATAATTATTAATTTTGATTTACTCTACTCAGGCATGAAAATGTTATCACGGACATTGTCGATTACCAGAGCGTTAAAATTTATTGGCTTGTCATTGTTTATTACAATACATGATACCTCGTATACCTTTGGTAGGCCTTGTTGGTTGAACCCATTTCTAGATATCGTAATTTTACGATAAACCGTTAGCTGCAAGTATTTTGCTCATTTTTATTAATGAAAGTTTTTCGAGAACCCTGGTCAAATAGAACCCTAGCATAGGTTTGTTTCTTAGGCCCCGCTACCGTTAATCCGGCTATTGGTAGGCCAGTAGCGGAGACCAAACGTGGAGAATAATGTGTTGACGTTAAATTCTGTTTCATGCTTGGGATCATTTGCATTTAGACATTTTCTAAGGAATTTAATTTTTTTTTCTTATGCAGTTTTATGTGTACTTTTCATATCTGACGCTGGTTTTACCCGGCAATGCATACTTTTCTCATAATCGAGTGAAGGCCCATAATAGGAAAAGTATGGATTTCCAGCTAAAATGAGTTTCAGATCTGAAATGTTCACATAAAACTGCTTGAACAAAGTTGTGCGCAGAAAACAGTTTATAAACGAGAGGCTAGAACTTGGTCGAATGCCGGCATTAGAAAGCCACGTGCCCTTAAACAAACTAAGAATGATTTTTCATGTGGTTTTTCGGCCTTTCGAAAACTTTTCAATTATATTAGTAATTTTTGGGGGGATCATGGCTAAATTTACAATTCCTGTAGAATGTAAGGCATTTAAATATTCGAGTGATTTTACTGTGAGCCTTATATATTTTTAAGCCCTAAATATTGTCCTCAAACACTTCACGTATTATTTGGTATTGTTACTTAGAACAACCGTCGCACGTCATTGTAACAATTAAACTAAGGACATAGCCCTGCTCGAACAGTCCGAAATATAACGAAGTATGGTATTGGATAATAAGTCAGAATACGCACGCGCAGATCGTTGCAGATGTAACATAGCATGCTACTAGCTAAATAGGCAGGCTAAAAGTCGGCCAAAAGGTGAAGGAAATACTGCAAATGGCACGGAAAGATTCAAATTTAGCAAAATATTAGCATATTTTCGCAAAATGAATAACTATGTTATTATTTAGTTCTGGAAGGTAAAAATGACATAGATGAACATCATTTTAAAAATAAATACGTTTATTTATCCTGATATAAGGAAGGACATAAACTTGTATGGTGTTTTTTAACATCTCCTACACCCAATCTTAGATTTACACTCATCCCTTTGGTCAGATTTAATTTATCAGAAGGAGATACATATTTCGGGCATGTATATACCTTATGGAGATTATTACACAGTGCGCACCGTTTGGGGAGGAGGAAAGGTAGGGGGTTCCATGCTAACCTTATTCCACCTATTACCTTGTTAAGTGAGATTTTGCTCCCTAACGCTAAACGTTGCTCTTTTTTTTACTAGGGGATCTAAACGTTTTTTCACATCCTAATTGCTCGTACTTAGGCTGTAACAATTTAATCTCTTCTTTCAACGCCTCTCGGAAGAGATTCAACTGCTAATACTCAGATTCATTTTTAAGCGACCTATTTATTTGATCTCTTACGCCAGATGGCAATTTACGCGTCATTATCCCGCAACTAAGGACTTCCATAATTCTTGAAAAGCCCATGTTCAAACTAGGATTAGTACATAGTGAGGGCTCCACTCCTCTTCTACGGTGACTGGCCGATAGCACTTTTGATGACTGGCTCGCTCTAAGGTGTGTCACCCACCTTGATGTCACATTTACACTGCTTCAAACTTTACTTAGTAGAGCTGGAATTGCTCAACATTACATTTTGGAGTTGTGGTGCCCCCTCACCTGGTTTAGCACATCAGCTGAGATGATTGACCGGGATGTGGCCGTTGTTCTTAGGTAACAACTACTTGGAGACACAGGTGAAAATTAGGGTGAGAAATAGGGTGAGTATCAGTAGTAGGGTAACTTTCCAGGCTCTGCAGGAACGGCTGCTGCGGTCTTCCTTCTCTCTCTGGCCTCAGTGACACATGAGCGTCTCTCCTCTTCAAAGCGGCTATGGGCCTTCTTTATCAGAGCACGCCATAGATTCTGCCCTGTGCACATTCCTTCAGTTATTTGGCAGCGATTCTGGCAAGGGCTTTGTTCGCCTTCACGCAGTCCTTGAAACGCTTGCTAGGGCTACCCAGGTTTCGCTTTACTGAGGACATCTTTCCGTACACACGCTCCTGAATACATTCAGGAGCGAGGAGTGACGGGTAAACACGTCTGTTCATAATGCCGGTTATTTGTGTTTTGCTCACCCAACAATTTAATAACGCTAGGGTAGTCACCGTTAAAAACCTTTAGAATGAGACCGCGACTACTGAACCGACAGAAGTAGAATGAATAGATTCAACCAAGTATTATATACCAGGTAAAGAATAAATCGCTATTACTAGAGCCTAGCCAACCAAATGATACAAGGAATAACAATAGAAAGGAAGGCCCTCTGAAAATTCCTTTTTGCTCCCATCGTAAAGGGATACAAGGAAAAGGAAAAAGTGATGATTGTTTCGTCTTAGCTAAATCGTTAGGTAAATAAAAAGTTTCATAAATTTGCCACAAGTGGCTCTGTCAGAAAGAGAGAGTAAAACCTCCACGAGGAACAAGATTCTCCACGAGGTCGAGGAATGCCGATCAAGATCGTCAGTGAATTGAGATCCTTCCAATGATAAAATAGAAACATGGGTCGTCAAGAGCGCGGAGAAAACGCCGTGCGCCTCAACGCACGATATCGAAAACCTCGCGAGGATTTACCCTTTCCTGGCATTGTGTCTGATTAATAAGAGGCCCATCCGGGACCTGAGGCAAATCGCCTCCGATTGGGCCATATTTAACCTCAGTCACAGGCTTTGCAAATTCAGTATAGCCCGACTTTTAGATCGAGACATGACTATTTCTCGATTCGGCTCCGTCTCTCTCCTCTCTCGAGCACGAAAGCAAGAATTCACTCCAAAGGAAGACAACCCCAGTCAATTGGCTATTCGTGGAATCGGCTTTGTTCTCGTTTGGGGCGAATACTTCCTGAAAACTTAATTCTCGAGGATAAAAGCATCGATTGCGAACAACCCGTGCAATCTCCCTTCCCCGCATCGATTGCGAACAACCCGTGCAATCTCCCTTCCCCGCATCGTCTTCAAAATGCTTCAAACCCCAAAGCTAGGGTCGCGACGACTTAATTCGTGAAGTGTTTGTTTGTACATTGGCTCATCATCAGCCACTCGCTGACTCCCAACTGAGTTTTTTCACTGCCCCGAAACCCTTAGTCTGAGGACTGTAAATAACGAGTATCCATTTTTATTGCATATCCAATTTCATTTTATTTGTATATTGTGTTTTTGTAATTAGTAAGGTTTATTTTTGTACTGCAACTTTCTATATCCAGAACCACTGAGCATTCATCATTATCCTAACAGCTAACTGCACTCGATCCTGTAGTTGTTTAATTCCACGCACGCGTCTGGGATCTCCATTCCCCCACTACCTAGCTACGTCCTCGTCTGGTTTGACGAGAGACGAGCTAAGGCCACGCATATGACCTAGATCTTCCACCCGAACTGAAGATTAGCGATCAGCTTTCGACCATTCAGAGAAGTCAGCTGCAGTCACTAATGAGTTATTTTGGAGACGTGATCTCTTACCACTTAGGAACCCATGCGATCTAAGCCGTATCCCATGCCCATCCATTTAAGAGAAGATTTTAAGGCCGAGGTCGATAATCTGTTAAAACTAAATATTATAGAACTCCCCGTATCCAGTTACTGCTCCCCCATTTTCATGGTTAAAAAGTCAAGCGAATCATAGAATATGTGCGTTGATTTCCAAAAACTGAATTGCGTTACAGTGTTCGACGCCGGGCCAATTCCCCTCATCCACCTTTTGAAGAAGTTAAATTAATTACTGAATTAGACCTATGTAAGGCCTACTATCAAATCCCCCTAAAAGAAGAAGTAAACAAGTACACAGCTTTTCCAACAAAGGGTGATGCAATTCCGCCGGCTCCCCTTTGGCCTGGTGACGGCTTGTAGTAACTAAAACCATAGATGCAACGAATATTGGATGGATTATCGAACGTAAACTTTTACTTCGATAATATCTATGTGGCAAGCCAGGATTGAGACCAACACGTGATTGCCATCCAAGCGCTGCTGAATTGACTACGCGAGCACTACCCCACGATCAGCCTCAGGAATTGCTACTTCGCCTTTGGCACTATAAATTATCTCGGATTTCACAACGGGAAGAATCAATTGGCCTCCAGGAAGTTAAATTCCGTGCCATTGTGGATACCCCTTAGAAGGAGTTAAGGTCATTCATCGGCTCCCCTTCGTTTTACCTCCGGTTTATCTAAAATTTTGCCTTCCTCTCTGCTCCCTTATGAGACTTGCTAAAAAGGAAAAACCCCGAGCACATTGTCTGGACTTCACTGTCAGTCACCAGCATAAATCAATTTAAGGGGAAATTTTAGCGTCCGCCCTTATTCTCCGGGTACCCAACCTTAAAAAGACGTTCGGTATTAGTACCGACGATAGAAACGAAAGGATATGATGTATTCTAATTCAATATGGACACAATGCTGAAAGTTTTCCTGTTGCTTACGCAAGTCGTAAGTTACCTCCCCGATGCAAAGTCGGGGGGGGTGGGTAAATTGTTGACAAGGATGAGCTAAATTGTAGTCTCGTACTTAAAAATAACATTTATGTATGAGACTACAATTTATCGCATCCTTGTTAAAAATCCCCACCCCCCCGACATGGCATTGTTTATTCGATAGGCTGCAAAAACTGCCAAAAATGTTATTATGGACAACCCCAGAAAAGAACTAGATGTCCGGGTTAAGCAACATCAATCCAATCTACGTAATCACAGTAAACAATCTACGCTTTTTCTACATATGTACAATCTTAACCATAGCATTAACTGGAACACTGCCAAACCAGTCATAAAATGCAGTAAATATATTTCGAGAAATATATTAGAATGTATCGACATTAACGCGTTCCCAAATTTCAACCTTATCCCTGGTTTGTTCATGCTAGACCCCGTTATTACTAAAAATGAGGGGCGGTCAATAAGTTTTGCGAATCGGTAGGGTAAAACAGAGGAAGAGGGATAGCTGTTTGTGGGGATGTTAGCACAAATTCGGAGGAGTTGCCCCGCCTGTACAACCAAGACCCGGCGGGATTCGAGTCGCGCATAGTGACAGGTGATGAAACGTGGAACCATCACTGGGATCCCCTAGTGACTACTTTTTATTCCGCCAGCTCAAGGCTGCACTGCGTGGACGCCGGTTTGGAGACGATGAAGATGTCCAGCTAGTGGTCCAGGAGTGGATTGAACAGCAGTTGGGAGATTTCTGGTTGTCGGTAATTCGAAGCCTCAGGGACAAGTGGCGCAAGTGCATTGAAATCGAGGGTAGTTATATTGAAAAATAATAAAACACTTTTCCTCATATCTCGTTTCCTTATATCTGATTGCAAAACTTATTGACCGCCCCTCGTAGATAAAATCTCAAATAAAGTTGTTTCAGGATTTTATAACCCCTAATTAAGATTCAGAGGAGGGTAGTCTCATCCCAACTCCCCCTTTTTAAGGTAATGTATGTCCAGCCATCTGTTAATTAATTGAAAAGGTCTTTAAGAATAAAGACAAAAGTGCTCGGAATCGTTTATCACTTTTCCTTTGGGGGTGTATCTGCATAACTTTGACTCAGGTGAACTTTGTGAGCTTTTTTCATATATAAATATATATATATATATATATATATATATATATATATATATATATATATATATATATATATATATATATATATATATATAGACGGATCAAAGTTAGCAGTAAATAAAACAGTGTTATTGGTGAAAATTTATTGATTTCACTATTGGATCATGTTATTGCGTCATGGCAATTATGTGTGCAAAATAAGATCGCCTATATGTCTGCCAAGGCTTCGGCGGCACACCTCCACTCGATGGTTAAAATATCTGATGACCTCTCTGCATAGATGCTCCTCGATCTCACCAATATGCCTTATTATCTCATCCTTCGGCTGTTTAATTGTTGTTGGCTTCTTGGCATAGACCTTACTTTTGAGATGACCCCAAAGGAAGAAATCTAAAGTCACACGATCGTGGTGGCCAATTGACCTCGCTGTTTCGAGGGATGATGCGACCTGGGAACTTCTCATTCAATAAAGCCATTGTTGCATTGGCTGTGTGGCATGTGGCGCCGTCCTGTTGAAACCACAAATCTTCGGCATCGATAGAATTCAATTCAGGCCATAAAAAGTTGGTTGTCATGGCACGGTATCGCTCGCCTGTCACCGTAACAGAATTCCCGACATCATTTTCGAAGAAATACAGCCCAATGTGGATGTAGTGGCTTTTCAACAATCTTCCTGGGATTTTCATCAGCCCAAATCCGACAATTCTGCTTATTAACGAATCCATCACTAAAGATGATTTTTTGAGAAAAATCATTATCGGCTTGTATTTGCTTGTGCACCCAATTGACGAATGTACGGCGCTTCAAATGGTCTGCAGTCTTTAGTTCTTGAGTCAATTGAATTTTGTAAATTTGTAGAGACAAATCTTTTGTCAAAATTCGATGTAACGTTGTTGTGGAGAGGTTCAATTCCTGCGCGCGATGACGAATAGAAGTGTCTGGATCTTCGGCCACATTCTCGCACACTGCAGCAATGTTTTCAGCTGAACGGCGTAAACGAGCACGCAATAGCATTTTAATATCTGTCACCGACCCCGTTTGTTTGAATTTACCAACACTTTTCCCAATTGCACTCTCGGTTGGTCGATTATGTTGACCAAAAAAATCGCGAAGTGCCCGAAATGCGTTTCTGTTTGAACGTCAATTTTCGTAATAGGCTTCGATAACTTTAACACGTTGTTCGATTGTTAATCTTTGCATGGTTGAAATTGATAAAGACTGAAGTTGTTAAATCTGAAAGAAAAAGAAAAAATCATTAGACGCCTAAACTTAACTCGCATTTAAAATCGGTCCTACTTATTGGAACACCCTTTATATATATATATATATATATATATATATATATATATATATATATATATATACCACCGGTCAATCTACGACAGGCTCCAAGCAAAACCACTTTAAATTTATAAGATTTCAATAGTAAATTTTCCTGGATTGGATCAATTGGCCACAAGAAACCGAGTCACATCCCGATCTTTTGGATCTAATATGATCATGAGATAGGCCTTAGAAATATCAGAGATGCAAGCATAGTCTCCTAAACGGAATCGAAGAAATATTTGAACCTTCTCATGGTTTAGGGATAGACCAATGGTGAGGTAATCGCTTAAACATGGATTGCCAGAGGAACAATAAAAAAAAACACATTTAAGGGCGTGGTAGACTAGTCCTCTCGCCAAGTCAGGAGACGACGTAAATGATGAAATTTACCTATAATCTTAGATGTGGAAGAAAGGACCTCTTTAATTAAGTCCTTTTCTCTATACTCCTTGAATACCTGAATGTAAGATTCTAGTCCCTCCGGAATCTTCTTAAGTTCTTTGATAGTAGCTCTATCTCTATCCATCGCCAATCCGAAATCATCTAGTAGGATGTGGCAATCCCAATTCCATAGTAACTGTAAGTAGTACTTTCTATCTTGGTACTTAATTTGCTCCTTGAAATAAAATTTTCAAGTGCCTCTGAATCATCTATCTTCAGATCACGCTGCTGAATGATCAGCGCTTCTAATTCCCCTTAGGTGGAATATGGCTGCTCCAGAGCATTCCCCCACCTTACATCGGTACACTGAAATGTAGTTAACTTTGGAGGAAACCGATACTAGGGAGCTTGCATAGCTCTGGTGATCAAATCTCCGAAAATAGATTTTAAAAGATAATTTTCTTGATCATACCAAGAGGATTTGAGAAAGGTGTTATAATAATCAGCCTCTCCCCCGATTATCAAGGAAATATGATCCGTCCAAATATTACGATCAGCCAACTTTACTTTAGCTTCGAGCTTCTTAAGGGATCCAGTTAGCCCCGATGTGGTAAGGGAAGTAAGTAAATTGTCCACCACTATACATTTAAACTGGATAGCTCGAGGGTGCCAATCGGTCTCCAAACCCGCTAAGAAAATGAACTTTATACATTAAAATTCTCGAATTTATCTCCCGGCATGATCATTTACAAAAAAAAAGATCGGTGAGCACCTCGAGCAAACGACGCGCTATTGAATTATGGCCCCGTAAGGGGCACGGCGATTTGCCTTCCTAGCCGCCGTGATGATGGAACTCAGCACCCCGTCAGGCCACAGCTCAGCTTCTTTTCCTTCTTTTCTGAAACCCTGTTTCCTAACCCTGCTTCCTCACTTTCCCTACAACCTCTCCCACAACTTTCTCTGGTCGGCCTCTAATTTCACAGGGTGGATGCCTACTAGCTTTCTCTCACCAAACCATCCCGGATCGGGGCTGAAGGTCGAGGGGACAACTCCCCCTCGCCCCTGAGCTCCGCTCTAGGGTGGTAGGTTTTTAGCAACTTGCTTCATCCCCACCCATACCTTCCTCGTATACCCTTTCTTTCTTCTTTCACTGTCTATCAATTTTACGATGTGCCCAAGGTGGAGCCGCCATGCCGATGAGCTCCCAGGTCACTAGGCGGGAGGAATGGCCCTAAATGACGGCAACTGGGTCTGCCGGCCCCGTATTCACCCATTGCAAAGTGGGCTATGCGTGGGGTGATTAGCACATGCATCATATGACATAAATAGGGTCACCATGCCAAATGATGAGTGGAAAAAAATACTCCCCCTCTATCTTCCCACCGACCATCGCTGGAGCCGCCTTCAGGCAGCTCCACTGAAAAAATGGAGGTCCCCCACTGTGCTTTAACAGGGTATCCTCCAAAATGCTTCGACCGGAGAGGAAGCTTACTCCTCTCATATGCATACAGATGTAGGGGAATACTCCTCGCCCCCTTCTCTGGACTCACACTTGGGTAACTCCCTCTTACTAAAGGCAGTCCCTCCTTTACTTTCCCAGGGGACTGCCAATAAAGCACGCCATCGGCCCAGAATTGAACGCTCCTGGCAGGAGCGGTTCAATAGGCCCAACCTCCTAAAGGGGGGGAGGGGTAACAGTGCACGTCGGCCCCTGCCCTCTAAAGGCTGTTTTTTTTTGTTGTTTTTTATTTAAGGGGCTATCTGGCGACTGCCGACTTAGGCATAAGTCGCCGTAAACTCTAAAGACTGGTAAGTGCCCCCCTCTCTTCCTAAACGGATGCCTGCTCGCCAGCCCAGAATAGAATAAGAGGTACCTCAAAGAAGACCCGTGATGTCTTTGGTGTGAATGACGCCATGTAGGCCCTCGTGAGATAGACATGCTCCCTGAGGTGACCCAGACCCAGGCGGTAGAATCGTTCATAGGGCCGAATACGGGTTCGGTGCAAAGCACAGAACCCGAATCCGACCCTGTGAAAGCTTCTCCTTAGACGGCACGGGTGCCCTAGGGCTTACAAGGGGGGGAGGGATCTCCTTCCCCGGCTGGGGCCAATGTGACACCCAAGACCTTCCATATTTTCAGAGAAGATCTTACTGAGGCCGGCCCATCTAGCCTAGGGGCTCCTGCCACTGGAGGAGAGAGCCGGGTTCATTCCCCACCCTCCTCTCCTAAAAGGAAGCGAAACAGGAAAAAGAGCAAAAAGACTCGGGGCTCCTCTCCCTCCGCTGGTGCTAAAGGAAGGGACGCGGCCGCTTCCGTTTGGGTATGCGACCAAAGCAAGAGCAGAAAGTCTGGCCTTGTGGCTTCCCTGGTTGGGAAGTCCCTGACAGAGCCCAAAAGTGCGCAGAGAGGAGCCTCGATTACGTCAAGGCCCTTAATTCAGAGGCTACCTGTGCTCCATTGATGACAGCATGTTGGCCAAAGGCAACATGTTCCATCAGAGAAGAGTACTAGCTAGCCTGATTGGTAGAGAGCCATAGGGAACCCATTTGTCGAACGAAGGCCTTCTGGCGAATGCATCGGATTCCTCCGAGGTGGCCAAGATTAGTGCACTTTGGACACTTGATAGCATCCCGTTTAGTGTAACGCCGCACTCTACCATGAACTTTGTGAAAGGACTTTTTTATGCAAGGAAACTCGTGGACTACTATATAGATGACATCACCTTAGAGGTGGCCGACTAAGGAGTGGTCAAAGTCGTGCGTGTGATGAGAAAACAGGGAGGGGCCTCGAGACCCATCCCTACACCTTTCGATACATTCAACTATGACAAGCTCCCTGAGTCGGTGCGTGCATGTTGGTATCGCTACCGCGCTAAGGCATTCGTGCCACTATCTCAG
Organism: Ceratothoa steindachneri; assembly: GCA_963969495.1. Taxonomy (NCBI): domain Eukaryota; kingdom Metazoa; phylum Arthropoda; class Malacostraca; order Isopoda; family Cymothoidae; genus Ceratothoa; species Ceratothoa steindachneri. Next base: position 75,931,838 of record OZ018317.1, read on the forward strand.
TGGTACTACTACTGCCACCGCTTCGGCCATACAAATCGCTCCTGTAGACGTGAAAAGTAGGGGTTACCCGAAGTCTGTCTAAGTTGCTCTAAGGCCGCACACGATAAGTTTAAATCATGTGTGTCAAAGTGTGTCAATTGTGGAGACTAATCACGCTTCTTCAAATCAATCTGGTACTTATCTCCTTGAGAAGGAAATCCTGGCTGTTTATGCCCAAGATCGTCTCTCATCTCGCAAGGTTAAGCACGTCCTATACCTCATTGTTAAAAAGACACCTTTTACTCCTTTCCTCTTCAGGCCTACGAGCACGATCATTTCCGCGCTCATTTGGAACCCTTCTGTGGGTTATACACAACCTGGGTGCTCGCCTGGTAAAAGGGTTCACACCTAGCCCCAGCTAAAGCCAAGGCTTCACTCCTTCGCCCAGCATGACCGTTTCCACCGACTCGTTAGACACACAGGAGACAACACCTCTGAAGTTGGTCGTCAGGCCATCTTTTGGGGTACCTAAAGCTGCCCCCTAAAACACCCAGTGGTATGCTGGGTGGCTCGGAGAGGGTAGATCCTCCAAAAGAGGGAACACGCCACTGAAACCGCCCCGCCTGCCTCAGATTTCGAGGCAGAGAGAGGAAACGACTTGCATGGCGAGCCCAACATTCCCCGATAAGTCCTTGAAGGTGACAGCACCTTCAACGCATTGCCCAGCCAACAGCGCCCGGAGTTCATCCTCCAGGAAGCGTATGGCCATTCTCGCGAGGGCCTTCTCTTAGAGGAGGGCATCTGCATCTCCTGCGAGCTAGGCTGGGAGGAAATATTATTTTGATGTAATTCAGCGGACTTCAGGCCACCTTGGATATGCTTCAGAGTCTCGTCTCCTCCGTTTAACGTTAGCTATCTATTTGTAGGAAACCATGCTGGGCCCCACTAACACTACGGGATGGGGGCAGGGCAGGAAGATAGATAATTTACACCCAGGATGTAGTCTACGTTTTTCTCTTTGCTTTAGATACCGCGTTACCGTCAGTAGCTGTACAGCTTCACTTCCATAGTAGGTATACTGTTATTTCTGCGTACATTTCCCCCTCAGCCGACTTCAACGCGAGAGACTTCCGCCAAGTCGTGGTATGGTACTGATCACTTTCCCATTCAAAATCATTTTCTGGGCCATTTCTGCCTGAGAGCCCGCCCCGGTAGTGCTATGCGCGGGCGCTGTGGTCCGCATTTCAGGAAATGACTGATTTATCTGTCTAAATCGAGGAGTTTAGGTCGGTAGATGAGGCCATTGAGTTCTTCTCCGGCAACCTCATTGCCATTAGCCTAACTACTATTCCTTTGAAGACTGGCCGGTTTACACACCGAACGCTCTCCTTTTGGTCAGCTGAGTGTAAACCGGCCCTAAAACAGAAGCGTTAGGCCTAGATGCACTATAAGTGCCGCCCGAACGATTTGTCTCTCTGTGAATTTCGTTGTGCTAGGGCTAGGTTCCGGTATATTTCGAAACACGCACGACGCTTTTATCGGCGGGTATACGCGTCTTCACTTAACGGGAAGATCCACCTAGAAGAGGTGTGGAAGCGAGGCAAAATAATTCCATCCAAGTTATCGCAGGACCCCCCTCCCCCTTCTCTAGGAGAATGGAACCGCAATGTTGGACCCCGCATCCGTGGCAGAATCCTTCGCGACTGCTTTCTCTGCATTCGCTAATCGGGATTTTGCTCCGCCAGCATTCAATGCGCGTCGTCATGTCGAGAAAGGCCGCCGATTGGACTTTATCTCCAGAAGAGGTTAACCCTTCAATCACAGGTTTACTTTGATTGAGTTGCGTTCCGCTCTCGCTTCGTGCGCGGACACTAGTCCTAGTCCGGACGATGTCCCATATGCCATGCTTCGACAACTGTGTGAACGAGACATGACTTTTCTGTAAGATTCTTTCAACAGGATCTGACTAGGGGGTACCCTCCCAGATTCCTGGCGAATCGCTAATGTGCTTGCTTTTCGCAAACCGGAGAGAAATCACTCTACTCAGGCCGGTTTCCGCTTAATATCTCTAACCTCCTGTGTGTATAAGTTGATGGGGAAATTGGAAAATGTTTGATTAGCCTTTTTTTCTGGACAGCGAAGGCCCTCTGTTTCCTGCGCAGTGTAGCTTCCGCAAGTTTCACATCACGTCGAATGCTCTGCTCTGAATGGGAAATGCCGTCTACGAGACTCTCCTTCTTAGACAGCACTATGTAACGGTGTTTATCGAACTGGAGAAAGCCCATGCTACCTCATAGCGATACTGTAGAATGGGCACTCTCTACACGATGAGGGCGAGAGCACGCTTCCCAATCTTTATATCTGAATTTTTGCGATATCGTCGATTCCATGTACGGGTAGGGTGAGCCCTCTCCGGCCCCATGGAATAGGAAGAGGGTGTCCCGCAGGTAAGTCTCATAGATGTCACACTCTTTGCCCTGAGCATCAACGGCATCACTTCGGTGCTGCCGTAAGATTGAAAGGTGTTCTCGATATGCTCTACGTTGACGACGGTTCGATCTCTTTTGGCGCGGCCCAGATGCCAACTTTGGTGCATCGACTACGACAGAAAGTGAACCGCGACCCTCGCTATGCCGTAGCGCACAGGCTTCAGTTTCCCTTGGCCAAGACTAAGGTGGTGCACCTTTGTGCCGCCATCCATGGCGCCACCCTAACCCAGACTTGTTACTAAATGGGGCCTACTTAGAATTGGTGGATTCGAACAGTTTCTTTGGTCTTGTATTTGACCGACGCCTTACTTAGGAGGTTCGTATTCGCAGATTAGGGTCTCTTGTACTCGCGTTATTGATATCCCTCTTTCCCTGACGTTCAGCTTCTTGGGCGCTGAACGCCACGGCTAAAAAGGTGAGCCTACTGCCTCACTTTTTTATTGATCCTTTTATTCGTTCGAAGCTCGACTATGGATGCGAGTTTTATGCATCCGCAGCCGAGCGTGTATTGCTTAAGGTGGACTCGATCCACCATATCAGCCCTTGCCTGGCGACCTGTGTCTTTCGCACTTCCCCCATTAATAGCCTAATTGTCGAAACTGGGGAGATACCACTCACTCTGCGCCAGGGAAAGTGTATTATTCGCCTGTACGCGCGAGCCCGGCGCCTCTTTCACTCGCCAACATCCTTCATTGCATCCGTCGCTGATCTTAATTGTGCCTATACAGCCGAGAGACGCCAATCATTCCTTAAACCCTGATTTAGGGCTAGGGAACTCCTTCTGCCCAGGACATCACCCTGGCGGGTACCAGCTTTGACTATTTGTCTCGACGCCCCTGCTCGTAATTCTTTTACAGCGCCGGGTGTATTGCGTTCGACCTTTTTTGAGCACGCTTCGTGTCACGCTGGAACTGTGCCAGTGTATACGGATGACTCCAAGTCCCAGGAGGTGGTCGGTTTCCACACCATATCCCCTCGGCGTCTGTCTTCATGGCCGAGCTGGTTGCAATACCTCGCTCGTTACGGTATATAGCGTAACGTGCCTGGTTCGGAGATCAGATTGTGATTTATAGCGACTTACAAAGCGCTCTGAATGCTCTCGGGGCAATGGAATCTCCGCATCCACTGGTTCGCGATATCCATGATGCCACGGTCTTGGTGAGCCTGGTGGATGTCGAGATTATCTTCTGCTGGGTTCCTGGACATGTGGGAATTGGCGGAATGACCACGCTGATGTGGGTGCCAAAGATTCCGCGAAGACAGGAAGACCAGACCAGCTTTTTATCCTTCCTCACACCGATTATATGGCAGGAATACGGGCAGCTCTCTGGGATGTTTGGTAAATAATATGGGAGACGGTTGAGGGGAACTTAAAGTTGCCTGCAATTGCGCCGCGACTCTTCCCATGGACCTACCCCCCTCCCCAATGCCGCGACAGCTTCTGGTTACTCTTTGTCCTCTACAAATTGGACACACCCACGGGAGATACCGCAATTTGATGGAGTGCTCGCCTGCGCCTTATTGTCACGACTGCTTGGTCCCACAGACTGTTCGGCACATTTTTGTTGAATGTCCTAGTCTGTTTGATCTTCGTGCATGTTACCTGTCCCCGTACCGGCAGGAGCGGGATTACTAAAAGCTTGTCCCTTGTACTCGAGACGAATTCGTGCACACGGATTTGCGGACTTCAGGATGTTTTGGAGGAGGCTAGCCTACTCTACTTTATTTGACTCTCTGTTGTAAGTCACAGGTTCCTTTTTTGTTGTTGTTTTTATCGTTATTTGTTATTTTTTTATTTATAATATAGTCTAGTAGTAGGTTTTGGTGAGTACGGCGACTTATGCTCCAAGTAGGCTGTCGTCAGATAGGCTGGTAAAATAAAAAAAAAAGAAGATTTATGACACGGGATCTCATGATGGGAAGCATAGATGTGTTCAAGGCAGCATTGCAATCGATTTGACTCACCGTGACTAACACCTCTCCTGCATTACGAGTGGGTTCACCGGCTTTGTTGTTTTCTGTAGGGAAAAGTTTCCCTGTGAGGCTTCTAGGTTATTATTTCGCTGCTTATTTTTACTTTTTCCTATTTAGCTAAGGCTGGAGCTTGAAAACGAAGCAAAAAGCCATGTACATCGTCAAAGAAATTAAAAGAGGGCCTATTACAAGGAATTGCAACTCCGGAGTGCTTAACTAAGCAGCGAACGGAGCATAGTTCCACTTATGGCAACCTATTCTATTTTTTGGATAATTTTTTGTGCAGTATTTATACAAGGCCTCATTTTATTATTTCGAATTAGGCACTCTTCAAAATCGGCCATAATGCAGATTCGCCTTCTAATATTAAGTCTTGATTCTCTTCGTCAAAATTCGTGAATTTAGTAAAAAAGTCTTTGTAAGACTTGAAAATGGCATTTGAGTTCAACACCGTCGATTTCGGACCTTCGCAACAGCTCTTCCATAGAATTAATCTATTTTGTGGCAGAAGTTCGCACGCTTTTGCGTTTATGCCCCAACTTTCTAAGTTCTTCGGCCAAGAAGTAACTCGGCGATTAAACAACCAAACATTGAAGACCGGGAGTAAATGGCGACGCGAATAGCATATCGAGATACAACAAAGAAGAGAGAGACTTTTAATTTATGGAACGTGCCAGATTATCCAGGTGAAAGGAATATTTATGTATGATTTTTTAATCGAATAGCGGCTTAGATTAAAATTTAAATGTGTAACACCCTAAGCATAATCTCTGGCCCAGCTGGCTGGGAGCTGAGCTAAAATCCTGCCTAAACAAAATTTGGTTAATGGGAAATATATAATATTCACCTTCGGCTTCCCAGGGATCAATGCTGCAAATTCTGCTTCCATTCTCTCATCATTCCTCCATCAACAAACCGTAGAACGGTAATATAGCAGGATCACGCCAAGGCAACCCTGAGTAGTTGCGAAGGTCAGTTTGAGATCGTGAAATGAGCGAAGGAAAGCTCCAGGGAACTGCTAGGCGATAACTTTCGACAATTAAGTAGTATAAAAAAGAACTGAGTAAGCCTGTTACTGGTAACAATAACTAAACAACGGCAGATACGAAAAAAATCTACCTAATGACAAAGGGGCTGGACTCCCACCTTCATGTATAATTATTAAGAAACCCCGCTAAGGAGAACTAACAAATATTTTAAGGGAGCCTGTATACAGTGAGTCCTCAACTGAGACTTTCTCAACTTGCTTATGAAGAAAGAAGAACGAGGGGTTTGCCCTGAGGAAAGCTAGATGAGTATGCCGTACTTTTTCAACTATTAAGAATGAATTCTGACGCGATAGTGGTATTATTACTACAGGGAGATCGATTTTCATTTGGTAAACACTTCTTCAATGCTATATGAACCCACTTCTCACCGGTATCCAAGTATTTAGTATTACACTAATTAATAAATGAACGCAATGCAACGATCGATGAGCAAAAGCAGATTGATTTCTCACGACAGCGCTTTAAACCCCGTGTCTCAACCCTTCCTATTTAAGGCTAACGGCTTGGTTTTGGCTGAATCGGGAGGACGAATAGAACTTTGAAATTTGAAAAATATATTAGCCAGAAGGGTTATAATTTAGATATCATTTTACGTAACGTTACTGTTTTTACTGTTTATATATGATAAAGTAGCTGCTTTGCAAAGGTTCTGTTGCATGCGTTTGTTTTTTAAAGTTTTGAGATGTTTACATGTGTGATAGAAATATTTCAGAGTGTGTCATTTAAAGGTCTTTTCCATTGTGTGCAGATGTTTTGAGAGGGAAGTGAAAAGAATAAAGATATCCGCTCTCCTGCACCGGACAACAACCAGTGTGACATCGCCAAGCGGCCCAGCGTCAACCGGATGACCGTTCAAAGAGTCGCAGAGAGGCTCAAGAACGGAAAAGACCTCATAGATCGACCTAGTTCAGGCAGACCTAAGGTTTTCCACCGTTTGGCCTCAAGTAAGGCCTTTAAAAGTGCTCCGAAGCTAAAAAGAAATGCGCTCGCAAAGAAGAAGTATATCTCGATGGCTATGGTGTCCAGGACCGTCAAGGAGGAAGGCCGCAAAAGCTGAGGTGTGTGAAAAGGCCTCTGCACATTGAGTGTATGCACGATTCGTTGCCTTCTCAATGACTTTAAATTTCATGGCAATCGAATTCTCATGTTTCTGATGAAAAAACCTTCACGGTTGATCCGGTTATCAACAAGCAGAACAAGCTTGTGGTAAGCTTCCGCCAGGACGTCTCCAAATCGGCTACGTGTCACCGACCAAGCGCCGAGCCTCCAAAATGATACTCGGCGTCGTGGCTTCAATTGACGATCAGATGCCGCCGATGTGTTTCGCGGCGGGTTAGTGTCTTCCCGCAGCCGAATACAAGGACATTTTGGCCAGAAAAGTCCTTTCCTGGGAGAGAAAGATTCCAAAGTTGGCGGAGTACATCTTTCGGCAGGACGGTGCGCCGGCCTACACAACCAAGTCCGTGCAAGAGTAGTTGGGGTCGAACATGAACTTCTCTTCGAAGGATTTTTGGCCACCGCAGTCGCCCGACCTCAATACCCTCGACTATACAGTGTGCGCGCATGTTAAGGGCAAGGCATGTACGGTCCGTCATAGTAAGGTCAAGGAGCTGAACTCCTCCGTCAACCGCGATTAAGCAAACATGAGGCAGAACTTCGTCCCATTGCGCTGAAAAGAGCGGCCACATAAATTAATATTACAATTTAAAAACATATTTATTTGTTAAAACACTAAAAACTAGTGTAACTGCATCGGAATGAGTGTAACAAGACTTTTGCAATATCCGGTAAAGATAAGACAGTCAAACAAAAAGGGAACGTTTCAGAAATGGAACCCTATGCATCAACGGCGTCTTTTCAAATGTTTAATATTCAAGAGGGTCTGTTTCTAAGATCATGAATACTTATGCAAATCAGAGAAAGACAAGTTCCGACAAAGTAATAGAAGAAAAAATGAAAAAGCTTAGCGATAGAGGATGTTGAATTCTAAAACGCATAATGTCGTAAAATCATATGACTACAGCTTCGAACAAGACTTGTCGTCAATAGTTTAATGAAGCTGGGTATTATGGAAACGATGCAAGTGCAAAAGCTCTGCTTACCCAAATCAACACGAAACGTCGTGAAAAAGAGGTGTATAAACGTTAGAACTGAATAATGGATCAATGGAGGAATGTAATTTATTCACACGAATCAATCTTTACATTAGTTCCATGTTCTGGTCGAGTTTTCGTCTGAAAAACATAGAAAGCCGCTTATCATCATAGTTGTTTCCTTCCGAAAGTTAAGCATAGATATGCATCATTGATGGTTTGTGTTGAAATATAATGGAATTACCTCTGTCTAGTAGTAGTACCTTAGCAGTGCCATCTTTCAAGAAGATATGCAGCATAAAGCATCAATGTGGAACTATTGTAACTATCCGTTCAATAACTATTTTTTTTTAAATATTACAAAAGAGTTTTGCTAATTTGCCTAATATTTCTGTAAGGCGAAATGGTTAGATATTATTGGGGCCAAGTTTGGCCATTTTAAATTTTGAAATATTTTACAAAAATAGCCATGTATCGTAGAGTAGGTGGAACTTTAACTGCCCATCATCATCATCACTACTCTATAATTTAAGAACGGGATTTTTTGGAGTATTTGAATAATAATTTCATCTTAGTTTGGTTATGACAAGTATATTTTAATTTTTTATCAAGGTAATTTCTAAGATTTTCTTTATAGAGTTTGAAAAAACAAAATAGTTTAGTTCATAAAAAATAAATATGATTATCCAATGATTTATAATGTTTTAAAACAAAATGAATTACAATTGATGAAGTTCAGAAAATTTATTAAAATTTAAGTAAGGCTGCTTTTTTATTTTATCTATAACTATTTTTAGCAACGTGAATTTTTGAAAGTGGGGAAAGAATTTAGAATTCCATTTTTGAATTATTATAATTGGCGAAGTTCAGAAAATTTATAAAAATTTAACTATGGCTGCTTTTTTAAAGATTGTAATCTTAATAGTGAAGCTATTGCCTGGTAATTTCAAAAGTATTTTAATTTTTGTATTGTTTAAACGCAATTTTGTTTATTAAATACTTATTTATAAAAGTTAAAATCTTTTTCAAGTTTGCTTTAATAACGGTGAAGCTTAATTAAAGTTAGTGAAGCTAACCCAAAATTACCTTTTCTAAAGTAAGGTAATTAATAAAAACTTTGTATCTAATATATGATTAGTTTGTTACTTTTGTTAGCAATAAAACTAAACACGATTAGAAGAAAAGTAACCAGAGAAAATGTAAAAGATTATCCAGTACTCCTGACAACTAAATTCCCCCTTGAATAATATTTCTAGTTTCTTAGTACCCATCTCTAAATTAATCCCTATCTTAACCCTATCCCACAAAGCATTAACCAGGTACAATATTTTTTAGGTTACGTTTTCACAATAGTCATTCTTCGACTAAATGTACCATTAGGAACAATGCTTAGATGTTATAACGGAGGTGAATAGTCTAAACTTAAACAAAGGTCATTTTGGTCAACGCAAGACAGTAAGAAGCGAAGAAATTGTTGAAGATGTCAGAAGATAACTTTTTAAAAATCCAAATATACCTGCAAAAGGGAATGCAAATGTTCTAATCATCATTTAATCGTGTTGTTAAACTTGATTTGGTAATTGTTAACTTTTGCGGCGGATGATTTTGCGCGCGATTTTGGGAGCTATTTTATTAACTACTTTTTTGCCTCATTCACTTCATTGTTTTGAGTCAATGGAAGCTACTTATTTTAGAAATGGGGGGGATACCCTTAAAGGTGGGGATTACACCCCCCACACTATCTTTCATAATCTGGTAGTAATTGCTAACAAAAATCGTATAATTTACTTACTTCAGGCGCCTTTCGTTCTTATCCAATACGCCAACAAACAATTTATCACAACGGAAAAAAACCTTTGTGAACTGTAAATTTTAAATTAAATTTTATGCCCTCTTTTTAGTGCTTATTAATGGATGTTAGGCAAAGAAAATCGAGAGGATTGAGCGCTGCTGATTAAACAAAAGACGTTGCAGTACATGTTACACGCATTTGCTATTGTGATAAAAATGCATGACTAGGCCTACCCACGAGTATTCATAACACTTATGCCAAACTTTTCGTTATAAAACAGTCTATACGGAATGGATTATTTTTCAATGCGAATCAGAAATACTACCGTATAAATAGTTTATAAGAAAACGTCAAAAAAATAAAAAAGGCGGGTTTTTGATGTTTTCCTCGATCGTGGAGACCTGTCTCCTTGGGTCGCATTGCTTCCGTGTTGGATGTGCGCATTTGTGTGTCATTTGTATCGGCGGTATTTTTCCTAGGAGTTGCGGGCGCTTGTTTTGGTGTTTGTGTGTTTGTCTGTTTGTTTAATCTCGGATCGTGTTCACTCACTGTGTTTTGGGAAGAAGGTGGAACTTTTTTGCACGAATCTTCGCACTGAGGGGCTATGCTGATTCGCATAGGGTGGGTTATCCGGAAATCACATCTTCTGCATGCCGTTTTTTACCAGCATGCGGTTGACCTCCGTTGCAAAGGTGAGTAATGTTTACTATGTATGCATAATAAATGCAATACATTATTTTGGTGGAATTCTCGTTTTATATGTGAAGATATGTCCGTTGTTTTTTGTTTGTTTGGCCGATAGCGGCATTAGCCACACTAGCGTAAGTAGTGTTGGTCTTTGTCTCTTCACTCTCTCTCTTTTTTCTGTTTGTTTCTATATTTCCTTGCTTTTTTATTGGGCATGTTATAGACATAGTCCGGTGGTTCCCCTCACAATTAAGGCATTTTAGGGGGCTGCTTTTGCAATCACGCCAAAAATGATCGCGGCTGGCACAGAGGGAACAGAGGGCAAGGTCATTTTCTGGGCAGTTGGTCATGGTGTGTTTGTCGTACTTGTAGCACCGAAGGCGCAATTGCAAGTCGACAAACTCTTCGCGTGACATCTGCTCTGTGCAGACTCTTACGCTGAAGAGAAGCAGGTTATTCTCCTTAGATTTCTGTGCCTTCGACGTATCTTCGAATATAACCTTGAATAAGTGCGTGTAGTTTTTAAATTGATAACTTCCGCTACCTATGCCCATGGGTGGTTCCGTTCGATTTCTGCTTTTATTTCATCCACCGAGTTGCAGCCGACCCAGGAGTCGAGCTGCCTGCAGATTAAGCTTCGAGGGGATCTAATTTGGGGTGGTGGGGTCGGTTTTAGGTTCATTGTTTAAAAGCATTCAACAGCCTTGCTTGAGGTCAAGGCTTTACAGTCGGCCTCCCTCGCGCAGACTTTTTCAAACACTTTACCTCAGTACGGTTTTGGGCCCTCCCAGAGGACCGGAGAGTTATACGTAGCGTCTCTCTCATTTTCCCTGCATATCCTATGATAGCTGCAAGTGAAAGGGGACTGGGGGCTGCCGGTGGTAGTGTGTTGAGGAAATGTATATGAATTAATAAATGCGCCAGGGAAAAATATTTAGAAAAGAAAGGGAAAGAAAGGAGTGGAATGAGGAGGAGGGAGCAAAGTCCAAGTATATGACTCGCACTATACCTTTAGGCTTTATTTGGGGCTTGTGAATAGACCTGGTGACGCTCGAGTCCTTCTAATCCAGCAAAGCTGTGAAGATTCACCCTTCACTTTCCTCCGATCGAGAACCAGTGGTCCACTTTCTGAAGGAAATATCGCTCTTTATCATTTTCGTCAATTTTTACTCACTACTCTAAGCGAGTCATAACAAATTCACGTTTAAAAACCAGAAAAATAAATAGGCACAAGGCAATCCAATAGTAGGAAGAGGTTGAATTTATGCCGGTACACCGAGCAGTCATTGAAATTCGTTTTCATTCTTTGATTCCTTTTATAGGTCGGAGTCAGAATACGGTTCACTTTTCTTTTAGCAGAGAATGTGCAATACTCGCTCCGAGCTGGATCGCTATGTGTTTTGGTTCGAGCCCATCTCTTTGAAGAGAAGAGCCTCCAGAATCTTCAGGTTGCGGAGATCCGAGTTATGTCTGATGATGGTAGTGTTTTCAACAAGAATCTTTATTATAATTTGTTTGTTGTGTTGTTCATTGTAGTGTGTTTTGATTCCTCCTTCTTGCAAGTGCATTGTTAGGCATCGGCTGAGGTTAGTATTGTTCTTACTACTACCCTATATTGGTTGTTTGGATGAGGCTCGCAGTCTCCATGTGGGAATTTAAATTTGTATACCATATTAGTAGCTTTTAAGATGGATTCGCTTTCACGGAGGTTGTTTTTCATTAGTAGGTCGCTGACTTCTTTGTTTTTATAATATATTCGTAACGATAACTTATTGCGTTTTTCTTGGAGGGTGTTACTTTTTATGATATTTTCTAGTATTTGTTTATCTGTTTTGTAGACATCCGTCATTTGGTTCCTGTAATAGAGTGGTATAATTTTTTTTTCATACTCTACATCAAACTTTGAATTGAGAATTTTCTTCTGTAGTTTGTCAAATTCTCTATTGGGCAACCATTGTTTATTAGGATCCGTTTGGATGGATCGTCGAAATTCTTCGTCAACTGCGGTCCACGTTGAGCAGTTCTTGATAGCTTTACTTATGTATGAGCTCATTACCGAGTTTTTACATTTCTCTGTGCACTCACTTTTGGCGTTAAGGCATCGACCGCAGTATGTTTCTTTTCGATAGACGGTAATGATATATTTTCTGTCGCTGTTCTGTTTTACGTCTCCCTCCAGGAAGGAAATAAAGCCTTTTACACCCAACTCGGATGTGAATTTGAGAACGAAATGGCATTCTAAATTTCTGTTGTGTTGTAGTAATTGATATTCGTCCGTAGTTGTAAGGTATATGTCATCAACACATCTGGTGTAAATTTTCGTAATTTTTGTTAAGAGCGTTTTCTCTAGGTTTCCCATGTAGAAGTTCGCAAAAGTAAGTCCCAAATGGGACTATATTGTTACTCCATCAAGTTGATGGTAAAGTTTGCCATCTGGGCTTCAGAAGGGAACTTTAGTTGTGCAGATTCTTAAAAGTTGCTTCAATATTTGGGGTTCCATTCGTAGGGAAGGCATTTCGGGGTTTTTGTAGACGCACTTTAGAATTATTTCGCTTGTTTCTTCTATTGGGACATTGGTGAATAGACTCTCAATATCTAGAGAAGCTGGATGTGACTGGTGGGTTATCTATTAATAAGATATAGTCTTCCATCAGATTTTCATCATACGATCTTTGATAGCGGCGTTCAAAGTTAAGTAAATCTTAGTGAAAGCGCTAGCCATGCTTCCTGGGGTACGCTCCCAAGTTTTCCTTTTATTTATCACGATTGAGGGTCAAGAATATGGTATTTCAGGGACATCCTGCAATCCATCTTGCCGTAGTTTCTCACTAAGTTCTCAACAGGTTCTACATAGTTTTCGACTTTGTGATTACCTAGTAAGCCCAGAACCAATGCGATAAAGCTGTCCCATGCTGCTTTTTTCGTCCTAGTGAGCTTCTCGGGAAACTCCTTGCACTGCATGATCTTTTTTATTTTGGGAGTGATGAAGACACCAGCTTCCACCTTGGCCACAGATAGCTTAAGAAAGAAATCCTGGAGATACTTGAAAACTGCAGACTCCTTATCTAGAACTTTGACAAATTGTTTCATAAAGCCCAATTTTAAGTACAAAGGAGGAAACAGTGCTTTTCGGGGGCTCAACAAAGGCTTCCATTTGACGTTTCTCCCCACACTAAACTCGGTTCCTTGTGGCCCATCTCGCTGATGGTAGTGTGACACGGTCTCACTGCTGATCGAAAGGAAAATATAACACGAAACTTGGTAAAATAGCCTTGGAGAACCATCAAGAAAGCCACCATTTTGAAGTCTCGGATAACACCCCAACCGTACTCTTCATATTTCAATGCATCTAGCAGGATCTTGATACTGCTGTATTTCTCTTTAAGCTGGACCGAGTGAGCAAGGGCAAGAACTGGATATATATTCCCGTTATGAAGCAGCACTGATTTGAGGTTCATGGACGAGCTGTCAATGAAGAGGCGCCACTCGATGGGGTGACAGACAATTCCGATTGCCTTAAACAGACCGGCACATTGTTACAAAAACAAAGCTCATCTTGGCGTGTAATAAAGCTTGAAATACACTGGTGACGCTTTTTATAACCTGATATTTGCACACTGTCATCTAACAAATCCCACTGCTTGAGTCTTGAAGTTAAAGGCTCGGCATTGTACTTTGTGGGACCAAGATCTCTGACAAGGTCATTGAGATATTTCTGGTTGGGGTAGTATGGGTTTCTCTCCTTAGTTGAACCCCTGTAATCTGCATCAATGACATCATCCTCTTCTGAACTGCTTTTCCTTTCTGAAAACTTCTGCTCTCTTTTTGGAGGAGTGGGTACGGGCAGCTCAGAACTGTTTGGAACTGGCTCAATTGATGACTGTAGGTCTGGATACATCATAACAGGTGCATTTTTGCCTGCTCAACGTTTAGAAGGGTTTACCATGCAGAAGAAACAATTGCCAGAATGGTAAGTTGGTTCCCTCCAACTTCGTGGGATTGCAAAATTTACAGCTCTTTTCTCTTCTGTATCCCCCTTAAAATAACCAAAATCACAACATACGTATAAATATACAAATACTTTTCACTTAATATTATTATTACCTTCCAGAGTTCTTTTGCAGAGCTCGGAGGTGAAATGAGGTGCCCAAGGTTTGTCTTGATCTCCGACTGGCATGCCGAAATATGCCTTTTAGGCCTTACACATTTTAGCAGATCTCTCTACAGAGTACTTTTTCACTCTTGTCTTAATAAATTCGCCGAAGTCATAGCAAACGGGTCTATCGGATGCTTATAACCTCTTGTTGCCATGTGTGACGAATGCTTCTATCATTGACGAGTTACCATGTCTGCGCTGTGACGGGTAGAGTTAAACTGATCTATTTAGTAGACATTCTTTGTATTTATATAGTCATCTACGTTGCCAGAATGTTCTTGGAAATTCTTCAAACATAAAAAATTCTCGAAAGTTCTAGAAAGCTCTACAGTTTATTTTTCACCAAATTGGTGCTATTTCTATATGGAATGTAAGAGAACAGCCATTGCTGTCCAGGTCATAAAAAACAAAATATAAGGAAAATAATAGCTATTACTACTGTATTACTGTTTCTATAACTTCTTAAATACAGTATATCATGTTTATACCATAACTGAATATACATAGCCCTTGAAACTTTTTATATATTTTTACTATTTGCATTCAAGTAATGTTATTTACCATAAATGGGCTAATTTAAAAACTCAGTGTCCTAGTGACAAAAGCAAAGTTTTGGTATTAAAATTGACTCTTTTTTATTTAATAGAGCCACAAACAATTGGGAAATTACACTTTTAACCCAAGAACAAGACAAAAGCGAAATTTTGTTACACAGTGTTATTTTTCGCGGTTCGTCCCTACGTTGGTGCACATATTATTTTCTCCCTCTTTTTTGGATTAGTAATTTATACACAACGTAAGAAGGATCCTATGTGCGATGATATCATCCCTAAAGTATGATCGCGTGATACGACACGAACGTGTATATCTATAGGAGTGTAGTGTGAGTGTAATTCATGACATATTTTTATATCTACGTGTTATTCTTTACGCATTCATGTGCTTTCGTATGATTTATATTAGGAAATATGTGTTCATGTGATTAGTTTATGGGTGTACGCGTAGGCTTATTATTATATTTATTATTCTTAAAGGAAATCAGAGCAATGGTCTAGCATTCGGTTCTCACGCGTGACGTTGCAGGTTTGACCGCCACCAGGGGCATACAGGGGGAATGGTTATATGGAGAAAAAAGAAACAGGAATGGGGGTGTAGAGTGTGGTGATAGCGCGATTATGTAATTATGTAAGAATTTAACCTCAAGGAGAGGATCGGTGTTGTGGTGCTAGACATAGGAGGGGAGTGGCGAAGAGGGAGGACGGGGGGGGGAGTAAGGGAGACCGATCTGCATTTGACGCTCTCAAAGGGACGTACATTAAATCTAATAGTAGGTATTTTATCTCTGATCTAAACTTATTTAACTTAGAATGACTATTTCTCAGTAAGGAATTACTGATTAACGTGGGATCAGAACTATGGCTAGCTATAGCGTGTGGCAGCTGCCGAGAAGTCGATCCGAACCTGAATTCTATCCGGCGAAAAATAAAGGGAATCCGGAGAGAATAAATGATGAAACAAATAAAAAATAGGATTAAAGGATATGTAACAACAGGTATGCATGCGTGCATGTGCGGTCGACCGCAAAAAGGATGTCAGGCTTATCGCTAATCCCTTAATCCTTCAGATCAGGAGCTAAAGAAATCGACTGTTTACGTACAGCGTATACATAAACACATAAAAAATGTGTCTACGTACACGAGGGTGGTCTGGCAAAAAAACACAAACAAGATAGATCAAACTTCCTAAGTTAGCCCCACATCTATTAAGGATTGAAGTGAGAAAGAGCTGACATAGAACAAGTTTATACTTTGTATGAGAGATCTGCAAAGAAGGGTCCATGTGAAGCTTTCTCTACCTGGGGCCTTTTGCCATGGGATTAAACAGGACTGATCGAAATGCTACCGCATAATATAGTACCCACCCCAATACTTTACATCGCTTTTTGTGTGAGAAAAATAAGATGAGGGGAATGATGCTTGACAGATCATTAAATGGTTTTAAGGTTAGGCGAAGTGAATTACTGGCGTGGATGCGTCCGAAAAGCTATGTAGTCTCGACGTGCCCCTTCCCTGGCCAGTAGTAGTTGTACTGGGAAGATAACGAAGGTAGGTAAGTAGGCAGTCGTTCCAATGGAGTTCCTCGTGTTAGCCTAAGGACAGGCCGACGTTATGGTGCACGATGCAATCTAACCTGATACTTGACAGCTTCTTTCGGAAAAATGATATCTCGTAGAAGGAAAGCGTGTGGCCCTAAGTGGGGACATTACCTTGAGTGTGTGCTTACTCTTCTCTGGTTCTGTCTTATGCCTCTTCCTTCTCCCTCTAAATACTAAAAGTCGGAAGTTTTTTAGAAATTTTAGAGAGAGGCGTTTCTTTAATTTTCGGTCCTCTGAAGATATTACTCATCTCAATCAAATTAGTTTTGGGGATGGGGGGGATGGGGACTAAGGCTATGTCTAGGAATAGGCCAAGGCTTGGTTGGAGTTTTCTCCGACTCCTATATATATATATATATATATATATATATATATATATATCCTATTATCCCGAATGCGGAGAAGTCGTCGTACTACTCCTAATACTTCGTTCGGCCCGTGCCCTGAATGGGTTTATTGACTCAGAGTGCTTAGAGGTTGGCTACGGAGGGATTGGAATGAACTTTGCCAGCAAGCGACCCAAAGGAAGTTAGATACACAACAATATGAAAATAAAGTTTTAATGAACACTAAACAAGAAAATATATATACAAATAATGTGCTTTGAGAGATAAATCAATAAGTGAATCTCGGATATCTCACTTGGCTTGTAAATAACTATTCACTATGCAAAGCCCTATACACTTGTCATGCTGGTAAGCTTCGCGGTAAAGTTGGGGAATGTAAAAGGGAAGGGTTATCTTGGAACCTGATGTTCGGCTGGCGCTGGAGAGTGAAGGTGGTGAAATAAGGGGTGGAGACGATGAGGTAGGTTCTCCAGGGACAGACCTGATCCCACAATTCCGTCACGATTATTCTGAAAAAAGGCTTAACCTCGGATGATGCCGGAATCTCCGCTTGGGTAAGAACTACGGCCCCAGAAGATTCCGACACATTAGTGGGCGATGCCTCTTCTAGGCCTTGAATGTGAACTGCGTGAAGGGCTTCGAATTTCTCCACCTTTCTCTCAAGAATTTGAGCTCTCTCCTCTGAGTCTCTATAGAGGTCTCTTAGTTTCTCCAACTCTTGCATCAGTATACAAGTCGTGCAGATTCCTTCCGGGCTGCATTTTGAGTAGCAGCTTTCGGAAAGTCAACGCACCACTTTTCTAACTGGCATGTTGCACACTTGTGTTTTAGACGAACGGGTCCTTTTTTGCTTGTCATTTTGAGCGCTTTCTCTCTCGGAAAACTCGTGACCAATCAATCATAAAATGGGGGGTTGGTGAGTTCTGCCCGCGTGAGTCGCTCCCGCCTATCCAACGGAGACGTTTCGGATCTTTAAGAAGGCACGCTCCATGTGCTGCTGTTCGTCCGACCGAGTCATCAACCTCGGCGTGCCGTGGCTCCCAACCAAGCAGCACCGACGGTCCCCGAAGAGGCCATGGATTTCAGACCAGGTGAACAACGGAGCACGCCCCGTTCTAAACTCCTATTAGTTCCCTTCACGACGGCCAGCATCTCCGAGTAGCGTTCAATGGATATCTGGCCACACCAAGAGACTCGACTCAAGGATTTTATTGGCCTGGCAACCACCTGGGAACAAAGGGACGTCACCTCGGACTGATGCTACCAGAGACACTCGTAAACGGTCATTGGGAATGGTCAATAATTACGCGCCAGGGAAGGGGTTTACGGGGCGCTACCCTCATCCCATTCATCGTGCCCAAACGCCTAGAACACCTCTAGTCCTAGTCTCTCGCAACCAGTGAGCGTCGATTGGCGTTGTTTATAGAGGTTCCAAAGCCTCTCTTCTAACGCATGAGGTACCTGCCAGGTCCTTATATATATATAGAAAAATGGAAATATGGTAAGAGTCACTTGATAGTAGTGTGGTTTTGTTTTTTTTAGTTGTTTTTTCTGTTTATATAATAAGTGCAAGAGATAGGATAAAAGTGAAAAAGGAGAAAGATAGAGTAGAAAAAGAAAGGAAGGACGCACTTAGTCTGGTACCTCGTTTCCGACCAAATCGACAAGGGAAGCCCTACCAGGGGTACCCAGAAGAGAGGCACCCCAGCCGACATAGCTCGAAAAGTCAAAGGTACACACAAGCTCTCTTCTGACGATAAGGGGGCGTCATCTCTCCCTCTACTTTCTTAGAGAGAGAGAGAGAGAGAGAGAGAGAGAGAGAGAGAGAGAGAGAGAGAGAGAGAGAGAGAGAGAGAGAGAGAGAGAGAGAGAGAGAGAGAGAGAGAGAGAGAGAGAGAGAGAGTGAGAGAGATGAGAGAGAGAGTGTGTATGTGTGTGTGTGTGTGTGTGTTACAAGGAGTTACAAGGAATATTAGTACCTCAAAAGACTAGATTGTCCATACCGAGGAGGTATTTTTTATTTTTTTCTTAACTAATAGCTTTAGAGAAAGTTTAGACAGTTCAAGGCTCTTCCTTTCCCACCTCTCCCACCCGAGTCAATCGGGCATAGAAAGTATGAAAAGACACCTGCTGTCCGAAAGAAAGTGTACAGTCAGAATTTTTTATAGTAAAGCGGAGCCTATCACTTTATTTTATTATTTAGTTAAGAATCACTTATTTAAAACAAACAAAAATATTATCTTAAAAAGTAATCGTCCTTATAATTTTATCTAATCTCTTTTTGAAAGTAATAACGGTAGGACTCGAGACAATCTCTTCCGATAACTGGTTTCATGCATTTACAATTTTGTACGAGACAAAATTTTTACATAAATTGAGACTATTTTTTGGGGACTAGCTTCATGCTGTTATTTCGTGTGATATTTTTATTGAATTCGAACCAGGTAGTGTTGTCTACATTTTCAATTCATTTTAGGATTTTAAATACTTCAATTAGCTGACCTCGCATACGTCTAGTTTCTAGTTTGTATAGATTTAACTTTTCCAGTCTTGTTTCGTAATTGTATTTTCTTAATGATGGAATCATCTTCATAGCCGTGGCTTGAACTCTCTCCAATCTTTCTATGTCCTTTCTGAGGGAGGGTGACCATACCTGTGCACAGTATTCTAATCGTGGTCTTACTAGTGCATTGAATAAGTTAATTAATACCGTCTCGCTTTTATAGCTGATCTGTCTCTTAATGTATCCAAGTATCTTTCGCGCTTTCTTTTCTACATCAACACAGTGCTGTGTGAACTTTAGGTCATTAGATATACAAACACCGAGGTCCTTTTGGATTTCTGTTTCTGCTATTATTTTGTTATTGAGTTTGAATTCTGTCTTCGGATTTTTGTGGCCAACGTGCATTACTTTGCATTTGTCAAGATTTAGTAGGAGATTCCATCTTTCAGACCATTCAGATATGTGGTCAATGTCCTTTTGAAAATCTATTATATCTTGTTCGATAACTATGCTTTTACCCAGTTTGCAGTCATCAATAAATTTTGAGATTTTAGAGATTAATCCCATGTCTATATCATCTACATATATAATAAAAAGCAAGGGGCCTAAGACTGATCCCTGAGGAACGCCGCTATTTAGTTATCCACTCGGACTCTTCTCCATTGATCACCACCCTCTGCATACGATTACTAAGCCAGTCTTCAATCCAATTCGCTATTTTGCCTCGTATTCCTAGGGCTCTAACTTTGGAAATTAATTTCCTGTGTGGCACCTTGTCAAAAGCCTTTTGAAAATCTAAATACAGGATGTCGACAGATCTCTTACTATCATGAATGGTGTTAATGTAATGAAAGAACTCTAGCAAGTTTGTAAGACAAGATCTGTGTTTCCTAAATCCGTGTTGCGTTTCTTAGCAGTTCTTTGGTTTCTAAGTGGCTTACTATTTTTTCTGCTATAGTACTTTCCAGTATTTTGCCAATTATTGATGTCAGACTTATTGGACGATAATTGCATGCCAGATCTTTGCGTCCTTTTTTAAATATTGGAATGACATTAGCTAATTTCCAGTTTTGAGGAACAGTATTATTTTTAAGTGATAAGTTAAAAAGGTAGGTTATCTGGTCCACCACTGCATCCTTTACTTCTTTGATTACTCTTAGCACTATTTTATCAGGTCCTGGGGATTTAAATTTATTCATTTTATCTATTCGTATTTGTACATCCTTGCTCGTGCATTTGAACATTTCTAGTGCGTTATTTCCTAAATATTCATTATTATTATTTTTATCATTGTTATTTTCATGTAAGTTTTTCAGGAATGTATTTGTTTATTTGTTCACCATAGTGTTTGAGAAACCATTATTGATGAGGACTTGTTTGATTCTTTAAAATTCGATATGGAACAATGCCCATGTACGTTCTTATGACCCTTTTTTTATATCTTTCTGGACATTCGCCATCTCCATTGAGACAATTCCCAGAATTCGTTCGTTTAGTATATAACTGGGTTGTGTATTTATTTTTACTTGCTGTCAATTCAATATCAAGAAACGTAAATTTTAGTACAGAGTGCTCTTTCATTCTTGTTTTAAGTCTTTTCAGTTGATTTTCATCTTTAATTACAAGATATATATCGTTGAACAAACTTAGTTCCCTTGTACCTTCAATCAAATTTACCCTTGAAATTGAATAGAATGGAAGTATTCCTTTCCTTGATTTATTAATACACCACACGCCTTCTGTTTTCAAATTCTCTGTCTATCGGAAACCAACTAATTCTTCTTCTTATATTCACTTTTACTCCTCTCACCATATTAAAGTCAAAAGATCTATTTTTATTTGAATGTTTCTCCGTGCACTTCGTGTTGTTAGTCCTGAATTTTTTGACTCTGAAGTTTCCAAAATTTTGGACATTGGCCATAAACTTTGCTATCCTTCTCATTTCATTGATAAATGCCTTCAGTTAGCAAAAAGTCTTTTTATCGTTTTCAGCCTCGCGCGTCTTTTAATAAGAAGAATACTCTTGTAGTTCCTCTTAATTTACCCTTTGCTTCTCTCCCTCATATTTTAAAATCTCTAGGCATTTGTGTAATATTTAACTATAATAATACTATCTCTAAACTATTAGTCAAGAACGCCCCTGCCCTATTAGTAATGTATATTGCGTAAAATGTAACGATTGCTCTAAATATTACTTTGGCTAATCAGATAAATGTTTAAAGTAACGAATTTCTCAGCATAAATATAGTGTCCATCGTGGCGAAGAAAGCAGCTCATTTTATGTTCATATGTCATATCTTAATCACAAAATTGATTGGAATTCTGCTAAAACCATCTATCATAATAACGATACAATTTCCCGAAATATCATTGAATCAACCTTTATTAGTAAATTACGAACTTTTAATTTAAGTCCTTGCTTATATAAACTTGATGGTTATTTTTTAAATTATATTTACAATGTACTGTATAAACTTTTAATTTGAGACTAAATATTTATATTAATCATAATAACCTATTTAATTTTATTTTGTGTGAATCTATGTAGCCTTATGCTTATGTCTGTGTATTTATTTCCATTTGAGTTACAAGGGGCGGTAGGCAAATCAGAGGAAGGGGGATGGCTGTTTGTGGGGGTGTTAGAACAAGTTATGAAAAGTCAGGACCTGCAGCTGCACGCTCCTGCCTCGTCTATTTAAGAAGCAGTAGCTGATTGCAGATCGTCAGTCACAAATTTATCAACAATGGAGAAGGTTGAGCACCGCACACTGATCGAATGTTTGACCAAGAAAGGCAAGAATGCAAAAGAGATCCATGAACGCATGGTTGCAGTGTACACCGACACAGCCCCTTCCTATGAAACCATTGCTCTCTGTAATAGGGTGTTCCGCCATGGTCGTGAGTCCCTTGAAGATTTCCCCCGTCCAGGAAGCCCGTCAGACGTGATCTACGAGGACAATGTGGCCAGTGTGGAGAGGAGGATCCTCGAAAATCGACGGGCGAAAGTCAAGGAAATCAAGCGAGAACTTGGAATATCACATGGAAGTGTTATGAACATCATTCACGACAATTTGTCCATGACCAAGGTCTCTGCCCGTTGGGTCCCTAGAAACCTCACGCCCCATGATCGACTTCAACGTCGCCATTGTTCACAAGGCCAGAGTTGCACAAGCTTCCCTGCGCGAGTGCGGATTCGAGGAGCTCAACCATCCGCCCACCCCCTACAGTCCAGATCTGGCCCCTAGCGACTACTTTTTATTCCGCCAGTTCAAGGCTGCACTGCGTGTACGCCGGTTTGGGGACGATAAAGATGTCCAGCTCGCCGTCCAGGAGTGGATTGAACAACAGTCAGGAGATTTCTGGTTGTCGTGAATTCGAAGCCTCAGGGACAAGTGGCGCAAGTGCATTGAAGTCGAGGGTAGTTATATTAAAAAATAATAAAAACCCTTTTCCTCTTATCTCGTTTCCTTATATCCGAATTGCAAAACTTATTGACTGCTCCTCGTAAGTCTTTAGAACATTTATATTTATTTTCCCTTTGTTTTTAGATCCTGACCTCTAACGTTAATCTCTCGCTCAGTTTTTCTCCCTCCCTAATTGATAAGGCGGTATTTTAATCCTCTTGTCAACCTTTAGTCTTTTAAATTTACCTGATTTAACAATTTTCTTTTTTATTTATCCCGGCTCCTCCTAAGGTTTCCATTTGATATTAATTCATTTTGTGATAATTTTTTTGCTTTTTTTGTGTGCGTTCCCTTCTCCTTTGTATCATCCTTATAAATATTACAGTTTTCAATACTTTTGTCATTCCTTGATAAAGAACTCGAAATAAAGTTCGAAAGTACTTGGAATCCTCGTATTAATTTTTCCTGTGGGCTTTGTTGCATATATATATATATATATATATATATATATATATATATATATATATATATATATATATATCCTAAAAATGACATGTTTAGCATTTCTATTATTTATTTTTTGTTTGTCACCTAGTTACTACCACAATACATACTTTATTATTTTCAAATATTACAAACACATACACTTTTGAAAGATTACAAAATTACATTATTTTAAAACATAACATAACATAATTTCACGGATGACAAAAACCACAAGGGCCTATTAAAGGTCATCTGCATCCGTCAAAATCCACCAACAAAAAGCACCATCGCCAGGGGAAGACAAAATAAAAGTCCCCCACAATATGAAAATATTACAGATGACAAAAGCCACAAGGGCCCATCATAGTTCATCCGAGTCAAACGGCCTCTTTTTTAAGGCACCCAAACTCCCCAGAAAACTACATCCAGAGGATTGCCTCCAGAAACAAGGGTATCACCAATCAAGGCTTTTCAAGAACTAAATCATGCAGCTATAGATATATACCAACAATATTAATATATACAAAACTTAGGAACCATCACAATCTTCCCTCCCCTTAAACTCATCCAACCTACTCTTAAATACATTTAAATTTGGAATAACTACTTTCTTCCGCAGCAATTTGTTCCAGAAGTCTACCACTCTATTGGTGAAAAAATATTTTCTTAAATCCAACCTACACCCTTGCTTTTTTATTTTCAAGTGGTGACCTCTAGTCCAATTTCCATCATCTAACTTAAAAAACTTGCTAACATCGAATTTATCTATCCCAGAAAATTTTTTAAACAGCTCAATCATATCCTCTCTCACACATCTCCATTCGAACGAGAATATATTTAATACCCTCAGTCTATCTATATATTCAGGGAAGGAATAATCTTTGTTGCCCGCCGTTAACCTGACTCGAGAAGGTTAATATCGTGTCTAAAATGTGGGGACCATGCCTGTATACAGTACTCTAGATGTGGCCTAACATAAGAGTTATAGAGTTTAAGAATAACCTCCTTACTTTTGTAACTGACATTCCTCTTAATGAAACCCAGCACTCTATTTTCCCTATTTCTTGCTTAAATACACTGCTTAGAAAACCTTAATGACTTATCTATTGCTACTCCTAGATCTTTCTCATCCTCTACTGAGCTCAGCCAATGCCCATCCATTTCATAGTTAAATTCTCTATTATCTTTTCCCATGTTAATAACTTTGCACTTATCAAGGTTTAGAGTCATTTGCCACTTATGTGCCCAGGATAACAATTTATTTAAATCGCCCTGCACTTTAAAATTATCATCAATATCTTTAACTACAGCTGCTAATTTGGTATCATCCGCAAAAATTGACACTTTATTATTAACTGCCTCCCATAGATCATTTATATAGATGACAGATAATAATGGACCGAGAACTGATCACTGAGGAACCCCACTGATAACATCCCTCCACTCTGATTTTAAACCATTTAGCACTACCCTTTGCTTCCTATCTTTCAGTTACTCAGCTATCCAATTTGAAACACCCCCACATATCCCACTGATTTTTAATTTATGAACTAGTCTCCTATGTGGTACCTTATCAAATGCTTTACTAAAATACAAGTAAATTACATCTAAATTCTATCCCTTATCTACTTGATTTGTTACGAACTCCAGAAAGTCTTGTAAATTAGTCAGACATGATCTACCTGATCTAAACCCATGCTGAGCATCGCTGATTAACCCCCCCTCCTCTTTAGATGTTGGCAAATCCCTTTTTAACTATTTTTTAAAGAATTTTACAGACGACAGGAGTTAGGCTAACCGGTCTAAAGTTATTTGGATCCTCTTTACTACCGTTCTTGAAAATGGGAACTACATTCGCTCTCTTCCAATCATCGGGTATTTCTCCATATTCCAGTGACCTAGTATAAAACTTCTCCAGAGCTATTGAGATACTTTCTACCCCTTCTTTAAGTATCTTAGAATGAATATTATCAGAGTCGGAGGCCTTGGTAGCATCTAACTCACCTATTAGTACTTTGATCGTCCTCCAATCCACACTAATGGTAGTAAACACCTCTTTGCCTCACCCATGAGTACTATACATTAGACTATTTAGTTTCTCCTTTGTAAATACTGATGCAAAATGACCATTCAGTACCTCAACTATTTCCTCATCAGTTCCTCTCACAACCCCTTCATATTTGATAGGCCCTTTTTAAACTCTGCCAGACTTGTTATTAATTTTATAGTAACTAAAGAACTTTCTGGGATCTTTGTGGCAATCCTGAGCTAATTTAATTTCTGACACACTTTTGTTCTTCTTTATAATCTTATTTAACTCATTCCTAGCCATTCTATAATCACTTAAATTTTGAATATTATTTTCTACCTGTAATTTTTTGTATGCCCTTTTCTTCTCTAGGGACCCAAAGGGCAGAGACCTTGGTCATGGCCAAATTTTCGTGGATTATGTTGAGAACACTTCCATGTGATATTCTAAGTTGTCGCTCGATTTCTTCGACCTTCACACGTCGATTAACGAGGATCCTCCTCTCGACACGGGCCACATTGTCCTCGTTGGTCACGCCTGACGGGCTTCCTGGACGGAGGAAATCTTCAAGAGACTCACGACCATGGCGGAACTCCCTATTTCAGCAAGCAATGGTTGCGTAGGAAGGGGCCGTGTCGGTGTACACTACAACCACGCGTTCATGGATCTCTTTTGCATTCTTGCCTTCCTTGGTCAAATATTTGATCAGTGCGCGGTGCTCAACCTTCTCCATTGTTGATAAATTTGTGACTGACGATCTGCGATCAGCTACTGATTCTTAAATAGACGAGGCAGGAGCGTGCAGCTGCAGGTCCTGACTTGTCATAACTTGTCATAACACCCCCACAAACAGACATCCCCCTCCTTCTATTTTGCCCTACCGATTCACAATACTTATTGACCGCCCCTCGTACATTAGTATCATACAGGCTATTCCAGAGTACTGGATTCCTTGTTAAATCATGGGAGGATTTATATGTTCTATTATTTGATTTTTGCTTTCCGTCAGCTGGTCATTTTGAGCATCTTCTAAATCTTGTTATATTAAATTCAGACTGTTCTCTCCTAATACCCCTACATCTTCAGTATCACTATCATCAAATGAAAATAATTGCTGGACTTCATTTTCTCGAAGAACAAAGTGTCTACTTTGATTTTTTAAATACTGTAACTGTAATATAATAAGGATTTTGCGGGAAACTAGATACTAATAGTGATAAGGAAATTATGAGGGGACATTATAGTACTGAAAGGAGAATGGACTTGGCAGATAACAGAAATAGGTTCCAAGGCGATAGAGGTGAGGTCATTCAGGTTGGAAGAGGTGATTCAGGGATAGGAGGGTTAAATTGTTTCTATACAAATGCTCATAGTTTTAGAAACAAGAAGGATGAGCTATTTAGTTATATTAGCGATGAGGATATAGATATATTATGTGTTACTGAATCATAAGTTAATGAAATAGAATTTAGTGACACTGTAAGTGAATTTGATTTACAGGGTTATAATATGTACATTAGTCAAAGGACAGGTAGGATTGGTGGAGGAATAATTATCTATATAAAAAACAACATTGTTTTAAGTTTAAATACTTCAATAAAGCAGGATGGATTTGGGAGCTTTTTACAGATCAGCGGGGCAGACTGATGATATAGATGAACTAATGATAAGGGAAATAAGTAAGGGATGTGAAACAGATGCAGTTATTATTGGGAACTTCAAATTAAACTCTGTGGACTAGGAAAATATGATAGGTAGGGATAGAACAAGTCGCAGGTTCATAGAATGCTTTGAGGATAATTTTTTTAATCAATTTGTTAATGAGCCAACGAGGGGGAACTATATATTAGATTTAGTACTTTCTAACAGTGATCATTTAGTTCAAAAATTGACTGTTGGGGAAGCATTGGAAAATAGTGACCAACAGATAGTTCGTTTTAACTTGGGAATTGAGAAGGGTAAAATAAACGAGAATGCTGTAAAAGTTCCAAATTTTCATTTGCGAGATTATGTAAAACTTCGAAGCTTGCTAAATTTGGTAGACCTGGGTGTAGAATTCAGAGGTAAAAATGCTAATGGGATGTGAGATACTTTCAAGCATATAATAAATGTAGTCCAAGAGCAATGTATCCCAATGAAGGCTATTAGGAATGTCGTAGAATGACTCCCGACGATACCATATATGACACTATTCGTTGAGGGAACTTCCTTAATTATCTTTAGAGTGCGTTTACTGTCTGGCGGCTGATATTATGTATCTTCGATATGCTTAAGAAGTGGAACTGAGCTCAAGGATAATAATATTGCTATCATTAATAAAATAGAGTTTTATTAATAATAACTATAAACAATACACAAAAACGGAAAATATTGACATAAACAGAATGGAAAGGGTCGTGGAGACTCGGGCTAATCCAAGGATTTAAGGGATTAAAAAAGGTAAAACAAATATAGAGTTAAAGAGATGGGATGGTTCGATAAACAATTTAAAGCACAGGATAGAATTGACAAAAGGGATCAATACTCAAAAGGTGACGTTTGGCTTACGTAACTTTTCATTAGGGTGCAGTGGAAGGTACTTGAAGGAATATTCGGTCCGCTGGCGAGTTCCAGCCGAAGGGGGGGGATAAAAGGATCCTGACGAGGCGTCTTGGAAAGGAGAACCGTTACTCGACGAACGGCTTGAAGAACAATGGCTGTTTTCCTTTGTTCTCTTCTGAACAAAGGGGGGGAATGAGAACCGTCTCTTGTCTACGGGCTCAAGAACAATGGCTGTTCTAATGTTGTTCTCCTTTAAACAACAGGGGGGGGGGATGAGAACCGTTTTTTGGCGAAGGGCTCAAAACTAACAATGGCTGTTCTAATGCTGTTCTCCCTAGAACAACAAGGGGGGGGGGGATGAGAACCGTTTCTTGGCGAAGGGCTCAAAACGAACAATGGCTGTTCTAATGCTGTTCGCCCTTTAACAACAGGGGGGGAGGGGGAGAGAACCGTTTCTTGGCGAAGGGCTCAAAACGAACAATGGCTGTTCTAATGCTGTTCTCCCTTGAACAACAGGGGGGGGGGATGAGAACCGTTTCTTGGCGAAGGGCTCAAAACGAACAATGGCTGTTCTAATGCTGTTCTCCTTGAACAACAGGGGGGGGGGATGAGAACCGTTTCTTGGCGAAGGGCTCAAAACGAACAATGGCTGTTTTAATGTTGTTCTCCCTTGAACAAAAGGGGGGGGGGGAAGAGAACCGTTTCTTGGCGAAGGGCTCAAAACGAACAATGGCTGTTCTAATGTTGTTCTCCCTTGAACAACAGGGGGGAAGGAAGCCTTGGGACTTGGCGTCGGAAAGGCTCGAACCTTTGGCACTCAAGGAATATTGTCCTCCTTCTGGACAAGTGATGGTGAATCTCGAGGTCGAGGTCCCTTGGCGCACAAAGGGAGAGAGGGTCGTGGTGATGTTTCGCGACGAAAATCTGGATCTCCAATCTGATCTTAGTGGTAAAGTTTCTATATAAATAGCCAGGACATCTCCTTGGCGTGGGGGAAAATGGAGTGGAAGCTTGGAGGGAACGCACAGCCGGGCCGGGGAACAATGCCTTATCTGTTCATAAGCTTAACTCGATCTGGCGAGGTCGGCGTATGGGGGCGAACGGGGGGACGATAACCTCCTTGTTTAAACATTGGCATCCGGTAGCTGAGATAAGACTCCAAGCCTCGAATCGAAGATGCACGTGGGCAGCATCGTGGTTTTAAATAATACGGGGTAGGAGTTGAAATTAAACGCAGCTTCAACACGTTCTATCACAAGCAACAAAAGTAGGAAACCATTATGGTGGATCAGGAGATACGAAGGGCGGTCAATAGGTTTTGCCAATCGGCAGGGCAAAATAGAAGAAGGGGGATGGCTGTTTGTGGGGGGTTAGGACAAGTTATGACAAGTCAGGACCTGCAGCCGAACGCTCCTCCCTCGTCTATTAGAGAAGCAGTAGCTGATCGCAGATCGTCAGTCACAAATTTATTAACAATGGAGAAGGTTGAGCACCGCGCACTGATCAAATATTTGACCAAGGAAGGCAAGAATACAAAAGAGATCCATGAACGCATGGTTGCAGTGTACACTGACACGGCCCCTTCCTATGCAACCATTGCTCTCTGGAATAGGGAGTTCCGCTATGGTTGTGAGTCCTTTGAAGATACCCCCCGTCCAGGACGCCAGGCAGACGTGACAAACGTGGGGTGAAGGTAGAAGAAATCAAGCGAGAACTTGTAATATCACATGGAAGTGTTATGAAAATCACACACGACAATTTGTCCATGACCAAGGTCTCTGCCCGTTGGGTCCCTAGAAACCTCACGCCCCATGATCGACTTCAACGTCGCCATTGTTCACAAGGCCAGAGTTGCACAAGCTTTCCTGCGCGAGTGTAGATTCGAGGAGCTCAACCATCCGCCCACCCCCTACAGTCCAGATCTGGCCACTAGCGACTACTTTTTATTCCGCCAGCTCAAGGCTGCATTGCGTGGATGCCGGTTTTGGGACGATGAAGATATCCAGCTCGCCGTCCAGGAGTGGATTGAACAGTAGTCAGGAGATTTTTGATTGTCAGGGATTCGAAGCCTCAGGGACAAGTGTCGCAAGTGCATTGAAGTCGAGGGTAGTTATATTGAAAAATAATAAAACCCTTTTTCTCGTATCTCGTTTCCTTATATCCGAATTGCAAAACTTATTGACCTCCCCTCGTACATCATAGTTCAAGCGAGCTTGCAATTTTTAGATGGGAAAAGGTATCAAATAACGAAACAATAACATCTTAGGGACCCTGCTAATTCAGAAGGCTATGATTTTAGAAAAATCATTCCAATTTGAGTGATGATCCAATTCCTTAGGAAATATTTAACAGCGTAGCAAGATGTGACGTTTCTCTATGCCGTCCGATTAACGTAATCTCTCTATTCTGCACCCTGTGTGGTAGATTACGATGTATCCATTCAAGACGTCCAGAATTCGGATGAGCGACTTTTCTCGACGGTTTTTAAGGGTAATCGGAGGCATTCAATTCTGCCCTTTACCTTTGGCGAGAGGCTTTCCTGTCATTGCTTCATTTTTACCGAGCACCCCAGGCGCTCAATATTTTAGAAGCGCTCTCCTCAATCAATATTTTATGTTTGTCCTTCTGTACAATCTGAATAAGGATTGTGTCAAGTCAGTTTGTTGTATTCCTTTCTCACCACTTATGGGACCATAACTACCTCTTTTCTATAGAAGCACTCTTCGACCACCCTACCTAAATATGTCTACTACTATTAGGCGCATCCATTGATTTTTGGTCTTGTGGTCCTAAGGACCCCCTTCTTCGTGCCTCCAAATAGGGCTTCCATTCTGGGTTCACTCATCCTGAGCACCCTGATGGTCGAGTTGTATTAGTTTGTGATAGAATGAGTTAATTTCAACTCCTATCCCATATTATAAAAAAACCACGATGCTGCCCACGTGCATCTTCGATTCGAGGCTTGGGATCTTATCTCAGCTACCGGATGCCAATGTTTAAACAAGGAGGTTATCGTCCCCCCGTTCGC
Source organism: Ceratothoa steindachneri (assembly GCA_963969495.1). Lineage (NCBI taxonomy): Eukaryota > Metazoa > Arthropoda > Malacostraca > Isopoda > Cymothoidae > Ceratothoa > Ceratothoa steindachneri. The sequence goes on from OZ018317.1 coordinate 75,962,550, forward strand.
CCCCATACGCCGACCTCGCCAGATCGAGTTAGGCTTATGAACAGATAAGGCATTTTTCTCCGGCCCGGCTGTGCGTTCCCTCCAAGCTTTCACTCCATTTTCCCCCACGCCAAGGAGATGTCCTGGCTATTTATATGGAAACTTTACCACTAAGATCAGATTGGAGATCCAGATTTTCGTCGCGAAACATCACCACGACCCTCTCTCCCTTTGTGCGCCAAGGGACCTCGACCTCGTGATTCACCATCACTTGTCCAGAAGGAGGACAATATTCCTTGAGTGCCAAAGGTTCGAGCCTTTCCGACGCCAAGTCCCAAGGCTTCCCCCCCCCTGTTGTTCAAGGAGAACAGCATTAGAACAGCCATTGTTCGTTTTAAGCCCTTCGCCAAGAAACGGTTCTCATCCCCCCCCCTGTTGTTCAAGGAGAACAGCATTAGAACAGCCATTGTTCGTTTTGAGCCCTTCGCCAAGAAACGGTTCTCATCCCCCCCCTGTTGTTCAGGGGAGAACAGCATTAGAACAGCCATTGTTCGTTTTGAGCCCTTCGCCAAGAAACGGTTCTCTCCCCCCCCCCTGTTGTTCAAGGGAGAACAGCATTAGAACAGCCATTGTTCGTTTTGAGCCCTTCGCGAAGAAACGGTTCTCTTCCCCCCCTGTTGTTCAAGGGAGAACAGCATTAGAACAGCCATTGTTCGTTTTGAGCCCTTCGCCAAGAAACGGTTCTCATCACCCCCTGTTGTTCAAAGGAGAACAACATCAGAACAGCCATTGTTCTTGAGCCCGTAGACAAGAGACGGTTCTCATTCCCCCCTTTGTTCAGAAGAGAACAAAGTAGAACAGCCATTGTTCTTCAAGCCGTTCGTCGAGTAACGGTTCTCCTTTCCAAGACGCCTCGTCAGGATCCTTTTATCCCCCCCCCTTCGGCTGGAACTCGCCAGCGGACCGAATATTCCTTCAAGTACCTTCCACTGCACCCTAATGAGAAGTTACGTAAGCCAAACGTCACCTTTTGAGTATTGATCCCTTTTTGCCAATTCTATCCTGTGCTTTAAATTGTTTATCGAACCATCCCATCTCTTTAACTCTATATTTGTTTTACCTTTTTTTAATCCTTTAAATCCTCGGATTAGCCCGAGTCTCCACGACCCTTTCCATTCTGTTTATGTCAATATTTTCCGTTTTTGTGTATTGTTTATAGTTATTATTAATAAAACTCTATTTTATTAATGATAGCAATATTATTATCCTTGAGCTCAGTTCCACTTCTTAAGCATATCGAAGATATATAATATCGGCCGCCAGACAGTAACGCACTCTAAAGATAATTAAGGAAGTTCCCTCAACGAATAGTGTAATATATGGTATCGTCGGAAGTCATTCTACGACATATATATATATACTATTTAAATTTTGGTCCCCTCCATTCCAGGGGAAGTTGTCACTTCGAAAAAAAAAGAGAGAAGGGACAACGATAGAGCTCCGTTGTGGGGAACTCGTTTTCTTGTACCAACCGTACCTTCCTGCACCTAACTAGTATTACCTCAATACATATGATTATTTTGATCTTTTAGATTACAGGGGAAAATAACCTTTAATACAACTTAATCAAAGAAAAAAAAAGGGCATGGAACAATGAAATGATATAAACTTAGTACATACGGGACAAAATAATTTATACGTAAATTAATAAGAACATACAAAAAATTAGACATTGAGCGTTACAAAATTCAGACATATACATTAATTAATTATATTACAAAAGAATCTTAAATTAAGTCGTACAAGACGGTATATACCTACATGGAGATACTAATCCTATGAATACAATTATTCTACGCTATTCGGTAACGCATTTCTACTGAGGGCGTCAGCGACCTGGTTATCGGAACCTTTGATATAATTTATTTTGAATTGATACTCTTGCAAGAGTAAACTCCAGCGCATGATGCGGCCGTTTGAGTGTCTCAAATTCCTAATATAGGCTAACGGACGGTGGTCGGTTCCTATTTGAAATTCTTTACATATCAAGTACAGCTTGAATTTGTCTATGACCCAGATAATTGATAGAGCTATCTTTTCTCTAGTGGCATATCTCTTTCCGCGTGGTAATAATTGACGACTAGCATATGCAACTGGATGACTCGTTCTGTCATCCACGTATTGAAGGAGTACACCTCCAATGCCCTCGTTGATCACGTCGGTCTTAACCCCAAAGGATTTTTCCGGGTTGGGCAACTTAAAAATGGGGGCAGAAATGAACTTACTTTTGAGCTGATTAAAATGGGAAACAGCGACATCATTCCAACGTAAACGATCGGAGAAATTATTTTCCTGAAGGGGGCATAGGGGGGCCGAAATTGCAGCGAAATTCGGAACAAATCGCTGATAGGGAGAAGCTCATCCTAGGATCGATCTTAATGGCTTCTTTGTAATCGGGAGGGGCATGTCGGCGATTGCCTTAATCTTGTTCTCGTGGGGACCTAACTTGTTTTGTCCTATTTTGAAATCCAAATATTTGATGGTTTCGTGGGCAAACTGGCATTTGCTGGGGCCAATGGTGAGGCCATTTTCACGCAGTTGCTCGAAAAGAGCTAATAGGGTGGGTAAATGGTGATTCCATTTAATTAGTTCTTGTAGCTGACTCTTCTGACGTGGTGTCAGCTGCGCGTCACTATCCAGGTCAGAGGGTTCTAAAGACTCGCCTGGTAGGGAGGGAGGAGGGTAATCGGCATCAGGTTGGATGCACACTGTCTGGATTACATTAAGGGACTCCGCGGGGCAATCCTCTTCAAGCGCCGATGCTTCGTCCAGTTCTACGAAGGTATCTCCATGGGCGCGTTGGGGGTTCTTTTTTTCTTGGGGTCCAGGGACAGTCTCCGTGTCCTTGTCTGGGGCCTTATCACCTAAGGGTTTTAGTGGTTCACACTCCTCTTTTGCCGTCCTAAAGTCCTGGTTAGGGGTCTCCGAGAAATCGGACGGTATCGGGGTTCTGATGGGGACGGGCTCCTGGGCTTCTTTCTTATCTCGGCCTTGAGGAAGGGCGGCCTGAAACTCAGGGTCGAAACTTTCTTGGGGGCTCTGTTCTATAAGTACGGAACAGAATTTTATGGGTGCTACAATGACTTCAGCCCAGCCATTATAATATTGACACTGCAGGTAACATCTAGCGACGGGGAATCTGTTCGCCCGCCCAAGTTGGTCATGTACCACCGCAAATTTTTCGTGGTTAGAGGCCACTGGGAGGAGTTCGTCGGACACGATGAAGCACGTACATCCTGTGTCCCTGACGAGAGTCAATACTCGACAGCTGTCCACGCTGCCCTCCTCATATTTCAAAGTTCCCGATGAACTTTTACCAAAAACAAAATTTACCTGGTGGCCTGACGGAGGGGGAGAAGTTTCTGCTTGGGTCTGCACCACCGGGGGAGCCGGGGTTGCATTAATCTGGTGAACTTGGTGGGCTGGTCCGCTTTTAAGCCTAGAATTTTTGAGGCAATTCCAGCTCATGTGGTTTTCTACACCACAGGTGAAGCATATGGTTGGTCGCTTCGGGAAGAGAGATGGAGGAGAAGTCTTAACGGGAGGTTTGGAGTCCCGTTGTTGGTTTTGGGGAAAGAAGTTTTGGGGTTTTACGGGGCTCGGAAAATTTGTCAGCTTTCCTGGGAAGGAGCGCGAATCCGTCCTTCTTTCTTCTCGCTGGATTTCTTTTTCTCGTTCTTCTCGTTGTATTTTTCCTTCTCGTTCTTCTCGTTGGATTACTCTTTCCCGTTCCTCTCTTTCTCTTTCTTTTTCTACCTTTTTTCTTTGAACTTCTGCTTTAATCTGAGCTAATTCAATCTGAAGCTCAGCTTGTCTTATCCGTTTCTCTCTTTCTCTTTCTTCTCGTTGTATTTCTCTTTCTTCCTTTTTTCTTTGTATTTCTCTTTCTTCCTCTTTTCTTTGCTCCTCTTGAATGTACTCAATTAGTTCTCTTCCGGAAAGTCCACAGGATTCTCCTTGCGCTTTAAAGATTTCGAACGGAGTCATCTTTGCACTTGGGGGCGCACTAGTCAACCAACTAAATTTCCTTGCAACAAGAATTATGCCTCTATAGAATTAGCCTACCTAAATATGGGCACTGAACTATTCGTACTTGGTTTCTCAATCTAAATAACCACTGACTAAAATCACAAAAAAAAATACAAACAAATTATTATAACCGTTCCCTGAGCTACTCCAGCTTCTTAAGTTTAAAAAAAAGGGGGGGAAAGCAATCGTTAAAACAAAAGGGAACTGCTATATTCTATTATTATAACGAATAACACTATGCTTTACTCGACTGAGACCAGTGTTTGCAAAGATATAGCGTTAAACCTTACACACCTGATACCAAATTTAAATAGTATATATATATATATGTCGTAGAATGACTCCCGACGATACCATATATTACACTATTCGTTGAGGGAACTTCCTTAATTATCTTCAGAGTGCGTTACTGTCTGGCGGCCGATATTATATATCTTCGATATGCTTAAGAAGTGGAACTGAGCTCAAGGATAATAATATTGCTATCATTAATAAAATAGAGTTTTATTAATAATAACTATAAACAATACACAAAAACGGAAAATATTGACATAAACAGAATGGAAAGGGTCGTGGAGACTCGGGCTAATCCGAGGATTTAAAGGATTAAAAAAAGGTAAAACAAATATAGAGTTAAAGAGATGGGATGGTTCGATAAACAATTTAAAGCACAGGATAGAATTGTCAAAAAGGGATCAATACTCAAAAGGTGACGTTTGGCTTACGTAACTTTTCATTAGGGTGCAGTGGAAGGTACTTGAAGGAATATTCGGTCCGCTGGCGAGTTCCAGCCGAAGGGGGGGGGGATAAAAGGATCCTGACGAGGCGTCTTGGAAAGGAGAACCGTTACTCGACGAACGGCTTGAAGAACAATGGCTGTTCTACTTTGTTCTCTTCTGAACAAAGGGGGGAATGAGAACCGTCTCTTGTCTACGGGCTCAAGAACAATGGCTGTTCTAATGTTGTTCTCCTTTGAACAACAGGGGGGGATGAGAACCGTTTCTTGGCGAAGGGCTCAAAACGAACAATGGCTGTTCTAATGCTGTTCTCCCTTGAACAACAGGGGGGGGGGGAAGAGAACCGTTTCTTGGCGAAGGGCTCAAAACGAACAATGGCTGTTCTAATGCTGTTCTCCTTGAACAACAGGGGGGGGATGAGAACCGTTTCTTGGCGAAGGGCTCAAAACGAACAATGGCTGTTCTAATGTTGTTCTCCCTTGAACAACAGGGGGGAGGAAGAGAACCGTTTCTTGGCGAAGGGCTCAAAACGAACAATGGCTGTTCTAATGTTGTTCTCCCTTGAACAACAGGAGGGGGGGATGAGAACCGTTTCTTGGCGAAGGGCTCAAAACGAACAATGGCTGTTCTAATGCTGTTCTCCTTGAACAACAGGGGAAGGGGAAGCCTTGGGACTTGGCGTCGGAAAGGCTCGAACCTTTGGCACTCAAGGAATATTGTCCTCCTTCTGGACAAGTGATGGTGAATCTCGAGGTCGAGGTCCCTTGGCGCACAAAGGGAGAGAGGGTCGTGGTGATGTTTCGCGACGAAAATCTGGATCTCCAATCTGATCTTAGTGGTAAAGTTTCCATATAAATAGCCAGGACATCTCCTTGGCGTGGGGGAAAATGGAGTGAAAGCTTGGAGGGAACGCACAGCCTGGCCGGAGAAAAATGCCTTATCTGTTCATAAGCCTAACTCGATCTGGCGAGGTCGGCGTATGGGGGCGAACGGGGGGACGATAACCTCCTTGTTTAAACATTGGCATCCGGTAGCTGAGATAAGATCCCAAGCCTCGAATCGAAGATGCACGTGGGCAGCATCGTGGTTTTTTTATAATATGGGATAGGAGTTGAAATTAACTCGTTCTATCACATAGTTATATCCTTTGGAAAATGTGTAGAAGATTAGAATTTAAGTAAGCAAACATAAGGATAGACTCTTCCCTTTAGGCTCGCTACTCTGTCCACCCTAAACAGAAGGCATCTCCAATCAGTCGATTGGACGAATATCTCTCTTTTAATTTTATTTCCTTAGGTTCCGGCGAAAAAATAACTTGGCCTCTCATGTGTTAGCCCTAACCTTCTTTATAAGTCGCTCAGCTCTTCAGACGGAGTGCGTTGAAAGCAAACAGATTGAGTCTTTATCCGAAGATTGAGCGATTTTTTCTAGTAAGAGAGAAAGATTCATCACCGGAACAGTACTCTCTCTACCCCCTCTCTTGAGTAGGAGAGCAGGGTGTAAAGTAGACCCGATCAACGACCCTTCATTAAAATAATTCTCTCTCTCTAAAGGATCCAAGTGGACCTAGATAGGGAAGGGGTGGAGGGAGGCGGTGAAGGTAGAGAGGTGTAGGAGGAGTAAAAAACATTGAAGTAAGAAAGGGAGTAGTAAGAGAGTTGAAGTTTATCTAAGGTTTGGCTCCCGCCTTTTATATTCGCCATTAGCGCATGCATAATGTGTGTATACACACGACAAAGGATTTGCCGTGAATTGCGTTAAGCGCCGACTTTTAAATCCATCTAATATCCTATGAATTAAAAAATCAATTTTCTGTCCGATTTTCTATTAACTAAATACTAATTCTACTTACTAAATTTACTTAGACATATAAAAGTTAATATTAATTAAAGTATATCATTTTTAGTTAACTTATCGCTGATGATAATCCTTCCACACGATGATATTTCCTACGATGATCTTTCCGACGATCACATTTCCCACGAAGAAAGCCTGGATTCCTCAGCCTAGTAGTACTAGGACGAAACAACAATACGGAGAGTGAATACTTCATCTTTCCTCTCCCGTCTTCACAACACAACACACTCTCTTCTCTGTTCCATGGAATCCTATCAATGGTTGTTATACATGTGTGGAAGCAATTTTAAACATAAGTATTTGTTTGATATAAATAAATAACATTTTGAGTTTAAGGAGTTCAAATCTGAGGAGTTTAGTATTAATGTTCCAAACAAATTTATCTTTATACCATCATGGTTGTTTGTCTCCTTTTCCTCTGAGTCTCGGACGACCGATCCTTGACGCATAGGCGTTTTACTCAGTGCAACTTTTCTTTATCGATGGGTAAAAAAAGGGTATGTAGGAGCTAGATAGAGGGGTTTATACTAATTGGAATAAATGTATCCAGATTTATTCCACAACTATTTGAGGGATTCTTCTCACAGAATCATATAAAAAAAATATCAAGGTAAATTCTTTTTTCTAGACTGGCAGTAAGGTACATATGTATTAGGAAGTGCTGACATAAGACCCATGAAGCATTTCCAACAGAATCTGAGCTCTAATATGTTTAACTTGGAGCATAACATACAATTTTGAGCCGTCTCACATCATATATTGACAGCTACCTTAACTCCATAACACAGTTTGAACTGTCTCATAATGCTCAATAAGCTTTCCCTTATCCCATTTTAGTTCTTCCATATACCAAGACACTTTTTAGGCAGAGAACATACGGTTGTCACGCCTAATGTGGTTTAAGCCCTCCCTGAACACCCATTGAGTCCTTCTAATTCCTCTTAAAACTGGCGTCAGTCCGCCTTGTATTTCCTCCAGACTACTAGTCGCATCTTCAAACTCTCTCATACTCGTAAATCTCCTGCTTTCCTCTTCCACCCTCCAGTCCTATTCAACTGCCTCTAGTTCTTCACCAAGAGTAAAAAATAAAAAAAATGTTATTTCAAAAGCCATTGTAATTTACTTAATGGTAATGAGCTAGCAATTTACTATAGTTTGTACATAGTCAATGAATGTTTTTGTATTTTATAATACAGCATTTTACTGTAGAAATTACAGTAACACACTGTTTAAACACTAGAGTAACGTGCTTGTTAGTTATTTTTTAAGGAAAGGTTATTGTAATTTTGCAGTAAAAATACAGTAACTGGCTGGCTTCTTTGCTGTCAGTAAATTACTGTGACGGTTATAATACAGCATTTTACTATAGAAATTACAGTAACACACTGTTTAAACACTAGAGTAACGTGCTTGTTAGTTATTTTTTAAGGAAAGGTTATTGTAATTTTGCAGTAAAAATACAGTAACTGACTAGCTTCTTTGCTGTCAGTAAATTACTGTGACGGTTACAATAAATATTTTACAGTGTAAGAAATAGATTGCACGAGTAAGGAATATGGATCTCAATTTCATGTCTATAAAAGAATGGCATTTGCGCGGCTAACTTATTAAAGTCATAGAATATTAATTGGTCTTACTAATATAAATTATGACTACATGAGTAAAGTAGGCGAGGCCAAATGAAAATAACTGTTTCAAACTTGTAAACCAAAGATTTAATACAGCAAAGGATCAAAATTTATTTTCTTATAAATGAACACAAACTTGGAATGGTTTCTCTAAGAATGTCGTTGAAAGTAATGCAGTTAATATGTTAAAGAATAGAATGTATAAATGTTACTTTAAATGTGACTTTGCAGAAATAAGATTTATGAAACTAATGTTTTGTCGATAATCCCTCTCCTTTACTATCCTACAGCTCTGACTTTCATCTTTTTTCCTCTTTGTTTAGCAGTAAGTGGATTTTAAGCTTCTTTGCTGAGTTGTAATTCTGTAAGTTCAATTCTTCTCTAGAGCACCATCTTCTTGGAGACAATACATGGTGCGGTGGGTAAGTTGTTGGAGTAGACAACTCTAAATTTTGTGCCCGCGTGTTGTCTGGTGTCGGTTTTTCCTCTATATATCATAGTGGACTCAATTGTTCATCATCTCTGAAGGAAGCAATACCATAACTGAATTCAATCGTCCAAATATTTGGAAAAGGAAAGATGTGCTGCTTGGGATTCACGCCGGAAGCTCAAATGCAAAGATCTTCGAGTGTTTGGGTGTCGATGTGAGGAGGGTGAAGAGAATCAGGAAATATGTTGGATGAGTGAGGCTGTGTTTTGGAGGGTACAATGGCTCTGAGAATCTACCTCTAAGCGTTTGGTTCTTCTCAGACTAAGAGAATTTCTGCTAGAACTAGGTAGTCAAATCGCAAAACAACCGGTGGCTTACTGTATCCACAAAACATGTACTGAAAGACACAATGAGCAAGTTTGCGGTCCAGCTCATAGTGTTTTGGGTATTTAGAAGCGAGGTCCACGTTATTATTCTGTTTATCTTCTCGGAGAGTTTCATAAAGTTCCTGGAGGAGTTGATGTTGCCCAGGATCTAGTAAGTGACAGCTGGAAGGACGAACTTGTGGCACCAGGACTCTGGATCATGCCACAAAATTAAGAGGACTCAGACTTGGCTGTCAGACAACAGTTTTGAACACATACTATCGAACATGTAGCCTTCTTTGACTTTCCTGACTGCATCCCCCTAGATTATTAAGTTTGGAGGGTGATTGAGAAGAGACCAAGAAATGATCTTGCATTACCAAGGTGGAGTTTAGTTCCAGGATCACCACAGTTTACACACTGTTATACAGGAAGGTTGTCGAGAAGGCCTGGAGTAGGTACCAACGCCAACTGGAGGCCGTAGTTGAGGCCGACTCGAGAGCAATTTCATTTAATAAAATGCATAGTACAACCCTTCCTGTCTAAAACATGTATCATTGATAAATATATCCGTATAAATGAACTGTGTGTGTGTGTGATTTCTTTTATATTCTCATAAGGCGACCATTTACTTTCCTTCTCCTCTACATTATGTATATGGTTAGAAATAATTATGGAAATTAATTGTTTTTGATCGAATGTTGGCAATTCTGCGATTGGACTGTTTAAAATCGAGAGAGAATATTGTTAATATGTAGGTATATAACTTCAATGGAGTTAATTGGAGCAATTTGGATGTAAAACTAGAGATAATTTTTATTCATTCTCTGGTGGAGATCTCCATAAACAACAACATTCCTTACCGCTCCAAACAGGATAAAAATTTAATGGGAATTAAATTATTATGGTTTACCGATGCGTAAATCTCCGATTCAACGTAAAAGTCTTGACTCGTTCACCCATACTTATTGTTGTTTACGTTCTATTAATCTGGTTCATGTTTCAAAGCACCCCATGTCCAAACATTTCTCTTTTATGTTATTTTCTCACGCAATGATGTCTCAGATAAATTCAGTTAATTTATTGACTTTAATTTTTAATCAAATAATGTGAAAAACCTTTTAAAGTGTTTTGTCAGATTTTGGTCTAAACACCAGTTTTACCTTTCACCAAATGACCATTAAATTTCTTTAATTTAGGTGAAAGTAGAGATACAATGCAACAAACATGACTTCTATCAATTTTACTCAATAAAATTAGCAGTGCAGATACTATATAATAAACAACAGCTCAGCAATGAGATAGTGTTGGTTCTTAATACTAATTAATATGTTAGGTTGGTAAGTAAGGAATAAGCCGGCTCTAATTGCTTCTCCCACACTAGGAAGTTTTTTAGCTTACTCGTTGGTGGCTCTGCCAAATGGTCCACCTTTATACTTTTATGTTCCTGTAATTATAGTAACTGTTTTCTAAATGGTTTGAGTGGTGTTTCTGTCCCCATTATTTAGGTTAGATGAAGTGTGCTATGGCAATTTTTTATCTCTTTTAATCTAACTTCTCTTGTTATCAGTTATTTTCTCCCTTTCTTTATTCAGACCCGTGGATACATCTACCTGTGTAAAAGAGAGCAATAAAACCATTATTAAAGCCCTAATATAAGAAACCATACCTAATTACAGGTACATGAAGAAGAGAAAGGAAAAGACAAAAAGAACTGCACAGGACGACGAGATTGAAACCCATTAATAAAGTCATAAAAGACCAGACAAAAAAAAATCAACATTGCCAGCGAAAAAATTAAGGTTTGTCAGACCAATTATGCGACTCCAATGTTTAAAAAACGCGATAATATCTATTATCAGCATGCCCGAGACTAGAATAATTTAGATATTTATTTAAAACTCTAGCCTATCTGCTTGAGGTGCTATTTAATGTATGTGGCTGCGACCCGCAAACTCACGTTTGCCTGCCCACTCGCCTGCCAGTCCACGTGCTTGCTCATTCTGCCACACTACTGTAATGTGAAAATTGTTCTCTGTTAGTCTTTCATGGTACACTACTTGTCGTAGAATAGGGCCAAGTTAACCCTTTCTGCGTTTCGAGTGCGTGAAAGATTTATAATATAAGCAGGGTGCAAATTAACTGAATGTAGTCGACTATCTTGGAGGTTCTGGAATAACAGAAAAACGTGTGCAAAAATAACTTTACTAATATTCAAATGCGTATACGAAGTCGAGAATGAAGGCTTATACTGGAGGGGGGGGGGGGGGGGGTAGAGAGAGCACTGGCACAGGAGAGTTGCGCGTTGCTGGTCCTTCGAAGATTTGGTCCAGGGGAGTGATCCTTGCTTTGATGCAAAGTTCAAATATTAGTCTCTTGATAATGACTATTAACGAGGTGGACTAACGTGAATTAACTAGAATACCTGGAGCTTGAGGGGGGTCTGCGAGAATTGTACAGAGTCCAACCCGACGTGAATAGCGGGTACCGACGGGGGGTTGGGCAGAGGATACTGACGGAGCAAGGCGGGCGGTGGATACAGACGGGACAGGGCGGATGGCGGATATTCACTTCCAACTCTGGTACCAAACGATTGATAGTGAGGTCGAATGGGGGTTTCCCCCCCTCCGTCTGAAGAGAAGGGTTCCTGGGTCAGATGCATCGGCAAACGAGAATAGTCTCACTGGAAAGTTCTTAAGCAGGTAAGGTGCAACTTTGCCAACTTTATATGGGATATTTTTGGCTTACAAACTTGTCGCAGCTTTCTGTGATGGCGAAATTTCAGGTAACCGCGGCTTTTTAAGTCGTCTCATAATTTCGCACGTCCATTAGCGAAGACAAAAAGGGTCGCCTAGGTGTTTTTTTTCTCTCTCTCCATTGAAGGCGCGTATCTTCCTCTCTCTCTCATCTCTGACACTCATCCATCCTCAGATGGAACTTAAGGGGAATAAGTGACATAAGGGAATAATTAGTGGGGGAGAAATATAACTTAAAGTCGCATGACAATAGCGGGTTAAAGTTGAGAAAACGTAGGACTAATTTTCAAAATGGAGCCAAACTACCAAATAGTGGAGCTATTGGAGGGAGGGGGGCGTACCATACACATACACAAGATTATTCAATGTTACGGCATGGTTACCAAAGGATATTTTTTTTCTATATGATACCATTAAGTGGGGCTCACTGGCCCGAGGGTGTGTTATCCTACGATTATACAAAAAACCCCCCAAAAATTAAGGATATATTTGGTTGAGAAATAAGTTCTTGTGGTTTTAAGTCGTCTCATAATTTCGCACGTCCATTAGCGAAGACAAAAAGGGTCGCCTAGGTGTTTTTTTTCTCTCTCTCCATTGAAGGCGCGTATCTTCCTCTCTCTCTCATCTCTGACACTCATCCATCCTCAGATGGAACTTAAGGGGAATAAGTGACATAAGGGAATAATTAGTGGGGGAGAAATATAACTTAAAGTCGCATGACAATAGCGGGTTAAAGTTGAGAAAACGTAGGACTAATTTTCAAAATGGAGCCAAACTACCAAATAGTGGAGCTATTGGAGGGAGGGGGGCGTACCATACACATACACAAGATTATTCAATGTTACGGCATGGTTACCAAAGGATATTTTTTTTCTATATGATACCATTAAGTGGGGCTCACTGGCCCGAGGGTGTGTTATCCTACGATTATACAAACCCCCCCCCCCAAAATTAAGGATATATTTGGTTGAGAAATAAGTTCTTGTGGTTTTATCAAATATATTCATTACCATTAAAATTTTTAGAAAAACTTCATTTTTAATTCGATAACAATATGCAATTTAATCAATAATGTATTCTCCGTTGTTATTTGCGACTATGTGGTTGGGGCCATTCCAGTGGCTCAACAATTTGTTGTTGTCCGTGGGGATGAGAAGCAAAACTTCGCTGTTCGAATTCCTTTCTTTGGACTTGCAATCGAAATATGTCTTATACTTGTCAAAGTTGAAGTCGGCGTTCTAAGACGAAATTTTGGCGGACTCTTCCAGCCTCCTTCTTAAATCTAGTATATACGAATAAGTTTGGATAGTTTCATCCAATTTTTGATTGGAATAAAGTTTCTTTAGGATACTCAGGGGGCGTCTGACGTTTCTACCATATAAAAGTTCAAAGAGGGTGAATCCTAATGTACCAAGGGGAATTTCACGGCGAGCAAAAAGGGCTACCAGAAGGAAGCGGTGCCCTTCAGTAGGCTGATCTGCAAACAACTTCATGAGACTGCCCTTAAGGCTTTCATTTAGCCTCTCGCACATTCTGTTTCACTTGGGTGAAAAGGAATGGTAAACAGGGGCTTGATCATCAATAATTTACCAACCTATTCCATTAATTCGGAGGTGAATTGACGACCACGATCTGAGAGGATTTCTTTAGGCAGGCCCACACGTGAAAAGATGGAAATAAGGGCTTCAGCGCAGGAGATGCAATCAAGTCTCTTGAGGGGTACAGCCTCGGTGAATCGAGTGGCAAAGTCGACCAGCGTTATAAAATTACTATAGCCTTCGCTCGACGGGGGGTGGATAAGTCCAATTAGGTAGATAGCTACTCAGCAGAAAGGTTCAAACATTAGTGGTCCCTTCTGCAAAGGCGCAGGTCTGACTCGTTATTTTATTGCCGTCTTTTGGCAAATGTCACACGAACGACAATATGGCAGAATTTCGTTGGTCGCACCAGGCCAATAAAAATATTTGAAGATCCTCCGTGCTGTCTTCGTGTGACTAAAGTGACCAGCAAATAACCTATCTTGAGGTGTTTTCAGGATTGCAGGGATATGGGAGTGGGTACACATAGTGTGCGGGACTCGGTATCGTTTTCCTCACTACACACTCGATAGAGGAGGTCGTCCTTGATGAGGAAGGAAATCATCTTATTCCCTCTGACGGTTTCGCGTATTTTGTTCTGGGTTTTAGACCATAAGGGACGAAGAGATTCACATTCCCTCTGGCTTTTGGCAAAGTCACGGGTTATCGCATTTTGGAATTCGGAAGCACATGGTGTTCCAGGGGTGTAGGGGCTTCTAGTTCCTTCCTTGCGCGGGAACGGGTAATTTCATATTGAGCTACAGGGGAGGAAGAAATCTTGGGGGATTGAACAATTAAGAGAAAGCAAAACATGATGGGGGGCTGCCACGACCTCAGCCCAACCAGTAAAATACGCGTAGTCAATGTAGCAGTGAACAATACGCCAGCAGTATTCAGCGGATTTGAAGGAGAGGGGGCTTCATTTTTCGAAGGTGGGGGCGTAGAAGTGGCACTGACCTGGAGTACCTGGTGAGAAGGATGGATGCTTCTAAACTGCGAGTTTTGAGGGACAGTTGGACCTCACGTGGCAAGAAACTCCACAGGAATAGCACACAATGGAACGACGAAGCAGGAGGTTGGGAGGAAAGGGCTTAACATTACAGTGGTCCGACGAGAAGAGAGGTTTGGGTTTGTCGGGCCTAGTCACCTTACGAACTTATTAACATTATTAAGAACAAATCTGTTATTGCTGGTTTTGGATTTAGGAGATGAGGGTTCTGATTTCTTTCCTTCATTCGAATAGTAATTGAGACTAACCGCGTAGACGTCTGCCTCCTCGATGCATTCCTTGAGAGTACGGCAACTCCGGTCCTTCACGAAGGAAGCGACGCAAGTAATTGGTCTTTGAGGACGAAATCGAGCAGGGCGTCGTATTCATGAGGCCCCTTAGACGCTTCCATCCTTAAATTAAAATGACGGTGTAGGAAGTAGCCGAACTCTCGGCAAGTCTGGTTCGGGTGAATGAGACAGTGCCTAAATTTAGCTAGATAAAAATTCGGAGTCATTGTGAGCGGCGAGCAACTTGGCTTTTAACGATGAGTAATCGATTGTTGCTTCTGATGGCAAGAAGATAAAAATATCACTGATTTGATAGCTCAACAGGGGCAATAATTATGCTACGCCGTCCGTCTCGATGTCCTACTGGTTCAAATCGAAGATTTTTTCGAAGTTGGTGAGATAAGACCCGAAATCTTCGCCTTCTCTAAAGACCCGGAGTTTTATGGCCGCAGAATGCGGTGCGTCTAGTCTAGCACTTGAGGAGTTTATGGAGAACGTCTAGTTTCTCGCTCTGCTCATTTCCAATTCGTGAGAGCGAATTGACTTTTTTTCTCGTTCTTTTTCTCTTTCTCCACTGTCTCTTCTTTCGACTCTTTTTCTTCCTTCTTCTTCCTGGGTGTAAGGCCATCATATCTTTACCACTGAGTCCGAGTGACTCATTGCGATATGCTGCTGGTTTACGCGATGGGCACAACAATAAGAATTAAATTAACGCATGACAATTAATATGACGGAATTATGGATTTATTTACTCACGAATGGGAATGCGATGGTTTTGCTAACAAATAAAAACACGAACAACAAAGCGACGAAACACTCACGAGAGAGCTTTTGCGGTCGAGATTTCACTGTAATTGAGACGATAGTTACAACACTGCTAGCACAGCAATACGAAGAATGATACTATTGTTCTATTTCTTCAACTTATAGCACGAGATGAGGCTTTGAAAGACAACAATTCAATTCCGTGGGAAAATAAAATTAATAGTTAAACACGGTCTCTCGATAATCAATTTACCAAAAAAAATAAATGCGAGCGGAAACAAATACACTTCGCCTCAAATAGGTATGCAATGGTTATTTCTCACCTTTTAAACTGCAGAACCGAGACCAAGATTAGCCAACAATTAACAATTTTAACTAAGGTTAACTAATAAATTGATCAAATTTGAATCAATTGATTGACCAAGATAAAACTCAATTACCTGATACCAGTTTAATATAGATGTCGTCGAATAGGGTCATCTTGCGAGATTTATAATATAAGCAGATTGAAAATTAACTGAATATAGGTTGGCCAACAGTCGACTATCTTGGAGGTTCCGTGATAACAGAAACATGGATACAAAAATAACTTTACTAATATGCAAATCAATATTATTTTACAGGGTTAAAAGGAGTTTTAAAACGAGCTATATACACATTAGATGTACACGGGTCTCCGCGGCAAAAAGGGTGGAAACTTGGTGGGACAATCCCTGTAAAAACAAACGAACAATTTTGACCGAGGGTCGCTCGAATGACCTTGAGTGTATACGAAGCCGACGATGAAGGCTTACGTGGGGGGAGGGAGGTAGAGAGAGCACTTACACAGGAGAGTTGCGCGTTGCTGTTACCACGAAGATTTGGTTGAGGGTAGTAATCCTTGCCTTGGCGCAAAGTTCAAATAATAGTCTCTTGACAATGACTATTAACGGGTGAAATTAGACCGTGCTTTCGAGTAAAACACAAATCAAGACTCAGCGCGCTCGTCTGAGGAGCAGGTGAAAGCTGGTATGAGGCAGACTCACGTGAATTAACTAGAATACCGGGAGCTTGAGGGGTTCAGCAAGAATTGTGCAGAGTCCAACGAGACGCGAATAACGGGTACCGACGGGGTTGGGGCAGCCGATACTGACGGGGCAGAGCGGGCGGCAGATACTCACTTCCAACTCTGGCGCCGGAGGATTTATAGTAGGGTCGAATGGGGTTTAACCCCCTCTGCCGGATAGGGAGGGTTCCAGGGTCTGATGCATCGGCAGACGAGAATAGTCTCGCCCTTTTTGCGCGATCGCAGGAAGGTTCCTAAGTCGGCGAGGCGAAACTTTGTCCGACTTAAGATGGGGCCTTCTGGGGTCTCAAACTTGTCGCAGCTTTCTGTGATGGTGGCATTTCAGGTAACCGCGGCGTCTCACGGCGTCTCTTAATTTCGCACTTCCATTAGCGCAGACAAAAAGTGTCGCCCAGGTGTCTGTTGTCTCTCTCTCCATTGAAAGGCGCGTACCTTCCTCTTTCTCTCTCTCTCTCTCTCTGATATCTGATACTACTCCCTTACTCAAAATTAAAATAAACCTTAAGTTTTATACCTATTAACTTTTAATTGCGTAATTTATCTCAAGCATGGAATTTAATTTGTTCAAGATAGTTTTTTATGCCTGGACAACGACGGGTATCTTTGCTAGTGTGTGAAAAAGTGTTAAAAAATACCGAATGAAGAACTAATGAACTCGATGAAGACGCCACTCGAACATGAAAACCCAACATAATATAAGAAGTAAACCCTATCATGGAAAAATAAGCCCGATAACGACCAATAAAACTCACGATTACGACAACCGGTTAAAGAAAAAACACGAAAACGACACACAAACCTGAAACAAACACAAAACACAAAGTAACTATGTAACAATAAATAAATAGCAATTATCACAAAATAATAACTAATGTTTACACAAAATTCAGGAAAATTAAGAAAAACAAAAGGCTAGAACGCCTCCACTCCTTCCCCAATCATCTCACTAATAACAAATAATAGGAAAAACATTGACAGCGTTAATATTGATCAAAGGTGAATTGCATCATTTTGAAATGTTATATTTTTTATATTTTCACCAATATTTTTCTTTCTATCTACCTATCACATAATTTAACCCCCCCTTCCCCACACACTATCACTTACAAGCTAAGCAAAGCAAACAAGTTCAACGCGAACGTCGAAAGGGGGCGAAAATCCAATAAATGTCTGAACGAGGAAGGAAATTCAGCGAGTAAACTGGTCAATGTTTGGACTTGAGTGGTCATCTGACAAAAAGAGAGAATTAAACTATCTGATAGTTCTCTTCTTTTTCCCCCTTTTGGATAGTAAAAATAAATTCCTCCCAAAAAGAAAAAAGGACAAAAGGTACCAAACGAAGGTCATTAATGATACACGAGAAGCACAGAATGGGAGAAGAAGGGTGAGTGAATTCAGATAAATGGTAGCTTGCGTGTAGCTCGAAGGAAAGATGAGCAGGAAGAGGATGCATAGGCAAAGAGCATTGAGAGAATCAACTAGACAAATGGAAGGCTTTTCCTTTATTGACAAGGAAAAATTTCCATAACTTACTAATTAATTTTAGGAAAGCTATGCGCACAGCCATTTCTCTCCCCAACCTCAAACATTCTGCTTCTTCACTCACTTGAGAAATGCATCTCCACTGCTCTTTTACTACCCTTAACTTCACCTATAATTCCTATATCTTTTCCCAAAATATAATGACAGCGAATTCCGCTATGCTGGCTTTTGATTTAAAATACTAAATGTTGATAATAAACAAATATTTTATGATGCATTGACTTATTCGTAATAAATACAAATTTCAAACGTTTCATGTTGCCTATAAGGTGACAACGATTAGTAAATGACGAAATAAGTATACAAATAAATAGAAACGATAATGATAATAAAAACCGCTCAAGGATAGCCATAAATACAATAAATCTGCACTGAAATTCGAATGGAAAGGATAATTTACTTTCTATTCTTCCATACGAAACGGACCTAAGCGAATAGGAAGGATTAGAGTACAAAGTATATTTTCCTGTTGCTAAATATATGAAATTATGAGTAAACAAAGAATAATAGAAGCAAATGTGTATCCTATTTTAGGAATAATTACAATCTTTTTTGTTCATACAACTAACATGAATAAGAATTTAAAAAGAAACGATAATCTAAATTATATAATCCTCTATTTACTATCTAAGATATCGTGAAAAGAATTGCAATTATTATTCTTTACAACTGTACGAAAGGAAAAACATGAATTCATAGGAATAATGTAAGAGGGTATTTTAAGCCTTAAAATAGCAGAGAGAAGACAAATGGCTAACAGATGTATATTTATACCATCTGCGGAGGAAGGAAGACACTCATAACTTCAAGAAGTAATTTAGATGAAGTTGCTTAGTGTTTGAATAAGAGAATTACGATATTTTAGGGTTAAAAATACCCCCTTGTATACATTTATTAATGGTGTATTCCTTACTTTTTATATTTTTGGTGAAAGAAAATATGTTAGAAAGGAGAGCAAATTTCATTTACGTCAACAGTGAGCTACTGGAGGAAACCTTGCAAAGGATGTAAAATAAGGGAGGCATGAAGAAAAAAAATAATAAATCCTTATTTCTCTTGAAGATTAGACTAAATTATCTCTTAAAATAACGAATTTCAACCAGAGAATAAAAATAGTTTCCGAATATTAAAATAATTGAAATGAATGTTTCAAAATTTTAATAATGCTAGGAATAAAGAGGTAAACAGGCGGCCATGAGGAAACATTGATATACCTGATAGCGTAGGGACTTATTCTACTTCGAACCAAACCAAATAGAAGTTTATATATGATAATTAGTCCGATGAATACCATTTATTTAAGAAAACCATACAAATAAAATACAAGGTTAGAAAGTCCATGTGTACAATGTTCAACCTACGCATACTTATCTATATTAAATAAATTACCAAAATTTCACAGCCATAAGCCTCATAATTACAAGAACATGTGTTTAATTACGTGATAAAGTTTTAGAAATAATCATGGATATTACATTTTTTTAACTTTTTTTATTTTCAACTCTTTTTTTATTATTATTATTATTTTAGCCCCTCTTCTCATTCGTATTGAATCAAAATTTCTTCGTTGTCTACGGTGAATTTGTTATGGTCAAATAAAATTAAAACGTCGCTAAGTCCGAGCTTGAACACTAACATCCGAGAAAAATAACCTCCAAGCAGCCGAAAAGTGTAATCGGAGATTGTTTCCACCAATAGCAGTGGAAGCATAGAGTCTTAACTGTGCACAGTAGGTCTTTGCTGGGTTTAGGTATTATGCTACTTGTGCAATACTTCCGGATGTTAGCTATTGCGTTGCGTTAGTAGATGTAGCCTGCGATGTTAGTGAGCGCTTGTAATCCATGTGGTCGAGGAGTCTTGTGTTTGTTACTATTGTCTATACCACAGAAGCTGAGTGATTAAGGTTATGGATGTTATTTGTTTGACTGTTTGTAAAAGCTGCGTTGTTTGGGTCCGTGGGAAGAGAATTTTACGTCGGGTAACTCAAATGATTGGCCAATAACGTGTTTTCTGTTCTCTTTTGTTTTTACGCAAGTTTAGAGCTTTTATTGGCCAGCTGTGTCTTGTGTTAGGGGTAGGAGGTGGGGAGAGTTGCGTTTTAGAGTGTCGCTTTGCGTAATCTCAGTCTTTTCTGGCCTCTTAATGGTTTTAGAACTTAAGAAAATCAATGCAATGGTTGGGAATAATCATATTTATGCTTATTTTTTCATCACAGTTTATATTCAGTCATAAAATTTATAATTTACTTATTCAGGAGGAGTTTCGTTACACTAATGGATAAAGCTTTAGATTTTCCTGCCCAGACACCGGGTTCGATTCCCAGCCAGAGCTGGCACAAAAATCTGCGGCACTCCTAGACGCCTAGACCAAATCACAACACCGCTGTCGCTTTCATCACCATTTCTTCGCACAGGTTACACAACATCCTTCCTCCGCCCAGTCTACCTTCACTACTTTCAATACAGATCTCTCCATACTTTCGCCTCCTCTAACTTCAATATTTTGTATTTTCCTACATCTCCCCGTACTTTCGCCTCTTCTACCTTCACTCCTCTTTATACAGATCTTCTCCTACTTTCGCCTCGTCTACCTTCACTACTTTCTATACAGATCCCCTCCCCACCCCCCTACTACTGTTCTTTGTGACTCTTCTGCCTAGTTTCTTTGGCGCTTTTAAATTTTGAAGAAACAATAATGTCGCCTTCGGACCACCAAACGATTGTCAATCTAATGTTTTTCGGAAATTTCCTTGACCGGTTGCGGCACTTCGTCTATAATTAAAAAAGTGTCGTAATTCATTACCTGCAATTAAAGAGGTGACGTGATTAATATATAATTAAAATATGACCCAACTAGCTACCTACAATTAAATATGTGACGTATTAATTACTTAAGCTGAAAAGGTTACATAATTAACCACCTAACATTAAAAATTCAAGTAATTATCTACCTACATTTATAATGGTGACATAATTAGCTACCTAAAATGACAAAGTTACGTAATTAAATACCAACAATTAAAAAAGTTAAATAATTAACTACATATGTACAAATAATATTGTAACCTTATTACTACATACAATATTATGTTGATAATTATTACCTAGAGTAAAAAATGTAAGGTAATTAACTACTTACAATTAAAACAGTGACTAATTAATTACACCAAATTAAAATTGTTATGTAATTAACTACCTAGAATTAAGAAGGCAAAATAATTAACTACGCACAATGAAATAATGTGACAATTAAATACTTACAATTGAAATCGTGACGAAATTAATTAACTACGATTAAAAAACTGACTCCTTACAATTGAAAACGTGATGTAATTCGCTACTTACTATTAAAAAAGTGAGGAAACAGACAAAATACAATTAAAAAATGACGTGACTAACTAAAATTAAAAAGATGAAGTAAGTAACTCCAGGCAAGATACAATTAAAAGTTTAACAAACAGACATTTTATGGTGTGTTTAGTAAGACATTGTTAACTTTTTTCAATACTTACTAATCCGATGTTTTTTCTTAAATTATTTATCATTACAAAAGAGTAATTGAATGGGAAATATTTATGCGAGATTTTCTTATAGTCGTTTAGATTGTTATTTATCATCTTCATATTAATGATAAAGGGTAAAGATTAAAAATAAAACATTGAACTATACAGAAAATCAAAGAATTGTCTTTTGAGCTTATTATTTTTGTAATGTTGATATCTCTTTATATACTGCCACTATGAATTAGGATTAAACATAAGAATATATTTCATTTTTTAATTAAAGATTAATTGAATTTCATGCTGATCTAGGATAGCTTGAAGTTGGACTCTCCCTTAGAAATGGCTTTGGCAATAGACTTTAGTGGAAGACTTTCGCAAGAGAGTGAATTGGCCAGATCTCTGGTACTATAAAGCTAAAAATATGACAAGAGACACCATCTTGAAAAAAAGACAGTCATTGGAATGTTCCATTAAATTTGGTAGCATTTGAGACATGATGCAACCAAAGCGACTATTTCAGATTTGAGAAAGGTGAAGGTATTTTTCAATGATACAACTAAAGCGACCAAATCAGATTTTAGAAAAGTGAAGGTATTCTTCAATGATACAGCCAAAGCGACAATTTCAAATTTTATAAAAGTGAAGGTATTCTTCAATGATACAACCATAGCGACCATTTCAGATTTTAGAAAAGTGAGTTCTCTAGCAGATGAGTTGATATAACTCGGTCATTTTGTCAGATTTTGCCAGCGGGCATGTTCATTCTGTGTTTCTGGGCGTTTTATCAACAATTTAATGTCAGAGAATCATATATTTTCTAATGCCCTATCTAATCCAAATATTTTTAAAAGTGTTTTAGCCACACCACACTACTTTTCATTGACTTGGATAAAGCTGTAAAGCTAGATTTTGAATTGTTCTTGACTATTCTTTAGATTAGACAGCGCGAAATAACATTCATCTTTGATATTTAAAACTGTTTTTTACTTCGATCTAGATTAGCTTTCTTACACAAATAAAAAGGTCATTAAAAATCTCAGTGTTACCCACTCCCGGAACCAATTTCAATATGGCCACTTTTTCGTTTTACGATAAAATGCGGCAAAAGTTTCTTTTCACAATTTCAATTATAATACACATTCAGGCTGTGTACCAAAGACATTTGATATTACAACATATTTAAAACAGATTCAAACCATTCATTATAGGGTTAACAAAGAAACTTCTTGTTGTATTAGGTTGAGGAATAAGTTCTTGCGTTTTTTTTAATGTTGTGTTGATTTAAGTTTTGTTGACCTGATTTGTGCACATATTAAGAAACAATAATAAATAATGAGAGCAAAATTTGCAAAGGTTAGGCTACATCTCTTCACCACGTAGACTATTAGGCTTTTTCTTAGGCTACGTCTTGAAGTTGAGTAATAAGTCATTGCGGTTTATTTAAAAGTTGTGTTTATTTAATTTTTGTTCTGTAACCTCAAAATGGAATGTCAAGTTGAAAGAAAGGCGCATTTTCGACACTTGTTGTTATTCAGTTTCAATCGAGACGGGAACAATGCAAACGCAGACAAAGCTCGTCGCGATATTTGTGCTGTGTACGGAAAAAATGCTTTATCAGAAAGGGAAGCTCAATGGTGGTTTTCACGTTTCAAAAACGGTCATTTCAATCTTAATGACGAAGAACGTTCTGGTCGCCCCATTAAGTTGGATCAAGATCGATTGAACGACCTTCTTCATGAAAATCTTTTTCAATTGACTAAAGAATTAGCTGTACAATTGGCGTGTGATCAGAAAACTGTAGTGAATCACCTTCATTCGATGGGGAAAGTTCAAAAACCCGGTGCATGGGTTCCGCACGCTTTAAGCGAAAGCAACAAACTTCAACGCTCCACGATTGCCCCATGTTTGCTTGCTCGTTACAAGGCTACTCGTGAAAATGAGGACAGATTTCTTCACAGTATCATCACTGGCGACGAAAAGTGGTGTGTTTTTATGTCAACATGAACCATCCAAAACAATGACTTAGCCCCAATAAAAAAACACTTCCGCAATTAAAGCAAGGACTTCATCCACGAAAGACGATGCTGTGTGTGTGGTGTGATTGTAAAGGCATATTCTTTAATAGCTCCTTGTGAACAACGAGATTGTCAATGCAGAACTCTACGTTCAACAAATGTATCAACTCGCTGAAGCTATTCGTGAAAAGCGACCTCATCGACGTTATGGAATCCTTCTGCCACACGCCCCTGCTCGTCCTCACATTGCCAATATGACAAAAGACGCCATCCAAACGCTTAATTGGGAAATCCTGCCGCATGTTCCATATTCGCCAGACTTGGCTCCATCGGATTTCCATCTGTCCCGATCGCTCTCTAAAAATTTGCGCGGCGTTTCTTTTAATACTGATGTGGAATTAAGAACCTGGTTAGACAAATACTTCGAGTCAAATTCAAGAGATTTTTATTGAAGAGACAGCGAAAAACTAGTTGAACGTTGGGAAGAAGTAAATAACAACGGAGAATACATTATTTATTAAATTGCATACTGTTATCAATTAAAAATTAAGTTTTTCTAAAATTGTTAATGGTAATGAATAAATTTGATAAAACCGCAAGAACTTATTCCTCAACCCAATAATATATAAAATAAAATCTTAAATTAGTCATTCATTAATATTTGTTTCAAGTTATTAGCATTAATTATTATAAAGATATTTGAATTTAAAAATTGGCCCCCTTTTTTGGGAAGATTATATATATATATATATATATATATATATATATATATATATATATATATATATATATATATATATATATATATACACCTATTTACATCTCACTACATTGCAAGCTAGAATGTGTGCATGATACCATTGATAAATACAACTTAATTTTCCTAAAGTTTCGACATTGAATTTCCCTGATTAACAAGTTTAATTATTACAGGAGTTTTTAAAATTTTCGAGACGGTCCTATTAGTTTAATTGCCACCATTCGTTGTAAATCTTCAACTCCAGATTCCATTTATATAACTTTTCTTGGTGAATTTCATAAAATTTTGCGATTTCTTTTGTATGGACCATCACTATTCAGGGATGTTATATACTAAGGTTTATATAATTGTGGTGAAATAAAAATAGTTTCGTTTCTAATAATAGATGATTAGATTTTATTAGGAAATACATTGTATAGAAAGAAAAATAATGGTGTAAAAACTGATACTACTGAATATTGTTTGGAAACTGGGCCCGATAAGAGATAAGACACAAAAGCAATAATTCAATGTAAATGACAAAATATTTAATCTTACATTTAGATTTAAATCAATGTGTTTCATGATGTAAGATGTTGTTATTTAAATTAAATTATTAATTTTGTGCCTTTTTTTATCGGGTTCAGATTCCAACCAGTATTTGGAAGTATCAGTTTTTTCATCATTATTTTTCTTTCTATACACTGTATTTCCTAATAAAATCTATGCTTTGCTATTTGTGACTAGAAACAACAGAGGAGGCATCTTTGTGGAAGAGCCCTGGCGATCGTGTATTATAATAGGAAAAGGTTCCGAAAAATATTCAGAGAGGATAGGAAGAGTTGAAAGGTCAGTAGCTAGATAATGATGCGCGGTATTTTTGTGCGTGCAAGGTAGTGGTATTGTGTTCGACTGGGGCGGCGGGAGGATGGAAGAAGTTGTGGCAGGAGAGGCGTTTGTTTGTGGAAACGAGCTTATCATGTTACTGTTAACATATGTATGGTTATATGTTTGCTGAGGGGGGTTCATGGCTACAGCTATCTTAATGCTATCGCAGTTCCTCCAACTGTAAAGTTAAGCGGCTGGATCAGAGCAGAGCTTTGAATGCGGTGTGCTTTTTCTGTCATGTTTGATTTGCAGCTACTAGTGTGATGGTGTGTATGTGAAGAGTGGTCTGATTAGTTCTTTATATATGTGTAGTTGTAGTGTTAGGCTTGCCAGAATGGAAACTGCGCAGCTTCTTAGTGATGTTTTTGGCTCTTGTTTGTATGTTGTTTTGATGTGTGAAATTTTAGGACGTCGTAGATTAGGTATGAGCTCCTTACCTGAATGCGGGGAAATGAGGCGAGAAGCAGGCACGGGAGAATGACCCTTTTTGGTGTGGGTCACAAAAAATTATATACGAACCACAGGAACCACATAGTCAAATGGCTATGTGGTTCATGGAATCAAACAGGGGAAACAAAAATAATCCTTACTACTATATATACAAGAAAATTTAACAACAATAGAGACAGTATGGGAAATACACCACGAAAATATTGTAAAAATAGAACGATATATAAGGTAGCGATCTAGTATTCGTCTCATTATTCTATTATAGTTGCTGCAGGCAGTGACGAGACCAAAGGGGAGCCGAAGAAATTGCATTCCTACCGTATAACAATTCAAATGGAGCGAACCCAAATGTGCGATCTGGCCGATTTCAGTTAAATGGCTATGTGGTTTTGGGAATCAAACAGGGAAAACAAAAATAATCCTTACTACTATATAAACAAGAAAATTTAACAACAATAGAGACAGTATGGGAAATACACCACGTAAATCTTGTAAAAATAGAACGATATATAAGGTAGCCATCTAGTATTCGTCTCATTATTCTATTATAGTTGCTGCAGGCGGTGGCGAGACCAAAGGAGAGCCGAAGAAATTGCATTCCTACCGTATAACAATTCAAATGGAGTGAACCCAAATGTGCGATCTGGTATTTCTCTATAGGCAAAGAGAGCCACCGGAAGATAACGATGCCACTCTCTTGGCTGTTCGGCACATACCTTCTGCAAGATGGCCTTGAGATTACCATTCAGCCTCTCGCACATGCCATTTCCTGCAGGGTGAAACGGAGTGGTAAATAAGGGCTTTACCATAAACAACTTGCCCACCTGCTACATCAAATATGTAAATTGACGGCTACGATCCGACAATACTTACTTTAGTAATCCGACACGGGAGAAAATGCTAATAAGGGCTTCGGCACACGATATGCTGTCGATCTTCTTGAGCGGTACAGTTTCGGGGAATCTGGTGGCAAAATCGACCAGAGTGAGTAAGTAGCTATGACCCTCACTGCACGGTGGGTGGATTGGTCCGATCAAGTCAATTGCACCTCAGGAAAAGGGTTCTGAACTTACTGAGCCCTTAAGCGTCCGATGCAGATGTTCGATGGCGAGGATGAGAGTTTGCGGTATGAAGGCGATTAAGATCAATAACTGTTATGAGTACATTTCATTAGTGAGATTCTAATTTACTACTACGGTCAGTCATAATTCTAAAAGGGGCCCTAAACCGAGCTATTCAGTCCCGAGCGACCGTGGAGGCTCGGATGTCTGGAATGGCGACAACCTATGGCCAACAAAGGAAGCATTCTACCTGGGTGAGAAGATAGTTACAACTACGATAGAGTAAAGCTTTTAGCCTCAAGATCGACGTGAATGGCGCTGAAACGGGAGGAAAGCAGTGCAAAAGGAACAAGAGTAGTTTATCTGTGAAGTTTTATCTTAGCATGTTTACAAGGCAGACCTTCCATGCAAGTAGCTCGCATGTTGAAATGAGAAAGACCGTGAGTTAGGTCAAATATATGTAGACGGTATGCGAGAAAAATAGGAGAACGAGGACAGTCTGGTAAGGAAAAGTTAACCAGGCTGCCCCTGGAAGGACTGTCTGGTAAGTCAACAACGCGAACGTCGAGTTAAGAAGAGTGACGCAGTGTTTGCGTGTTTTCATTCTGTTCCTAAGCCAACACTGTTTTCACATGATAAATGGACATATGAGAGAGTTTCGTGCCTGATATAAAGAAATGTGAGAAAGCGCGTCCGGTAGGCCGTTTAAAGTACCAGAACCATATTGAATGTCGCTTTTAAACTGCAAGATTAAGTCTAGATGAGAAGCACCGACTGCAGAGGGCATGGGAGAAATCCTATGGGCGGATAATGTACCAATTAATGTTTTGTGGTCAGTGAAGAGAGTAAATTCATGCCCTTTCAAACAATTTTTGGAAATGGCAGAATGCGAGATATATCACGAGCAGATCCCTTAAAAAAGGTGCTCTACCTCTTTTGAGATGGAGTTGAGATTTTGAGAAGAAATAGAAAGGGTGCTGTGATAGAACGAGTTAAAGTTGCGTTAATTTCAACTTCTATCACATATTAATTAAAACCACGATGGGCCCACGTGCATCTTCGTTTCGAAGCTTGGCGCCCTATCACAGCCACCGGATGTCAATGTTTAAACAAGGAGGTTATCGTCCCCCCCGTTCTCTCCCATACGCCGACCTCGCAAGATTGAGTTAGGCTTATGGGCAGATAAGGCATTGTTCTCCGGCTCGGCTGTGCGTTCCCTCGAAGCTCCCACTCCATTGTCCCCCACGCCAAGGGGATGTCCTGGCTATTTATATGGAAACTTTACCACTAAGATCAGATTGGAGATCCAGATTTTCGTCGCGAAACATCACCACGACCCTCTCTTCCTCTGTGCGCCAAGGGACCTCGACCTCGAGATTCACCATCACTTGTCCAGAAGGAGGACAATATCCCTTGAGTGCCAAAGGTTCGAGTCTTTCGTGATGCCAAGTCCCCAAGGCTTTCCCCTCGTGTTCAGAAGAGAACACCGTGGAACAGTCATTGTTCTTTTGAGCCCTTCGCCAAGAACGGTTCTCACCCCATCCCCTTGTTGTTCAGATGAGAACAACATTAGAACAACCATTGTTATTGAGCCCGTAGACAAGAGACGGTTTTCACCCCCTCCTGTTATTCAGAGGAGAACAACAGTAGAACAGCCATTGTTCTTTTGAGCCCTTCGCCAAGAAACGGTTCTCACCCTTCCCCCTTATTGTTCAGAGGAGAACAACATTAGAACAGCCATTGTTCTTAAGCCCGTAGACAAGAGACGGTTCTCATCCCCCCTTTGTTCAGAAGAGAAAAACGTAGAACAGCCATTGTTCTTCAAGCCGTTCGTCGAGAAACGGTTCACATTCCCAAGACGCCACGTCAGGATCCTTTTATTCTCCCCCTTCTGCTGGAACTCGCCAGTGGACCGAAAATTCCTTCAAGCCACCTTCCACTGCACCACTAGTGTAAAGTTACGTAAGCCAAACGTCACCGTTGAGTACTTAACCCTTTTGTTAATTCTATCCTGTGCTTTAAATGGTTTATCGAACCATCCCATCTCTTTAACTCTATATTTGTTTTACCTTTTTAAATCCTTTAAATCCTCGGACTAGCCGAGCCCACACGACCCTTTCCATTCTCTGTTTATGTCAATATTTTCCGTCTTGTGTTTGTTGATAGTTATTATTAATAAAACTCTATTTTATTAATGATAGCAATATTATTATCCTTGAGCTCAGTTCCACTTCTTAAGCATATCGAAGATACATAATATCGGCCGCCAGACATTAACGCACTCTAAAGATAATTAAGGAAGTTCCCTCAACGAATAGTGATATATGGTATATCGTCGGGAGTCATTCTACGACAGTTGCAAAGAGCCATAATCTTTTTGTTGTATTGTTGACCGTTCATGGGTGGATGACGCACCCGAAGCAACGTTTATAGAAGCCCTTGGGCAAGAGTGGGCTAAGAAACTCTTTGGAAAATATGACAGAGGAGAGCTCTTCTTGGTTATTGAGGGGAGAGTAGAGTGATTACATGCTTCTAGAAACGCAAGAAAGGAGTTTTGTGTGACACCAAAGAGGCACTTAGAAGTGTTGATTACGATAACATATTCTTTAAATCTAGATGGGTAAGCACTTAAACGAGAAAAATGCCCAGGCTATCTTAGCAACCTTTGTAGGAGCTCGCAAAAATGACAGGTGCTGCAATTGTGATATTCTGTAATGTGTATTTTTGTGTATGAAGAATGTAAAGTGTTTAATGCATGTGTATGTTTTGCTTAGTGTGTGTATGTTGCATCCAGTGTTTATTTTGGCCATGAGGTCTTTAACATTGGTTGTATATATGTTTAGGGTTAGTGTTCTGGAGGTTGAGTTTGTTGAGAGTGTTCATAATTATGTGTCCTTTGAATTTCTCCCAGTATATTTTACCGTAATCCTCTAGGAGAAGGAGAGGGGTATTAAGATGGGTGGAGACGATATTATGAGGCATATTTGTATGAGATCGAAGAGTACTTGAGGACCTAGGGCTATGTGGGTGTTAATGCGTTTGGCGTGTTCATTGCAGAAGACAATGTCTAGGGACCAAGTCCCTCCACGATGCCCGATGAATATGACGCAGGGCGGACTGATGTGCTGGCCACGAAATCGCTGCAAGGATCCGGTCCTATACTTATCTGCATCATTAGTGACCCCTCCACAAAGAAGAGTGAAGGGGTGCGACTTGAAAGAGCCCGGAGTGGGATGTCCACGTTTAGTTATTCTCGTAGTGGGCTCTAGTAGGTGGCCACTAAGAGAGGGTTAGTGCGCGTGTGTACCATTTAGGCTAGGTGGCAAATTTCTTCTGTGTTTATGAGAGTGTGGTGTATAGAGCACTGTGATAGAACGTGTTGAAGCTGCGTTTAATTTCAACTCCTATCCCGTATTATTTAAAACCACGATGCTGCCCACGTGCATCTTCGATTCGAGGCTTGGAGTCTTATCACAGCTACCGGATGTCAATGTTTAAACAAGGAGGTTATCGTCCACCCGTTCGCCCCCATACGGCGACCTCGCCAGATCGAGTTAGGCTTATGAACAGATAAGGCATTGTTCTCCGGCCCGGCTGTGCGTTCCCTCCAAGCTTTCACTCCATTTTCCCCCACGCCAAGGAGATGTCCTGGCTATTTATATGGAAACTTTACCACTAAGATCAGATTGGAGATCCAGATTTTCGTCGCGAAACATCACCACGACCCTCTCTCCCTTTGTGCGCCAAGGGACCTCGACCTCGAGATTCACCATCACTTGTCCAGAAGGAGGACAATATTCCTTGAGTGCCAAAGGTTCGAGCCTTTCCGACGCCAAGTCCCCAAGGCCCCCCCCCCCTGTTGTTCAAGGAGAACAGCATTAGAACAGCCATTGTTCGTTTTGAGCCCTTCGCCAAGAAACGGTTCTCATCCCCCCCCCCTGTTGTTCAAGGAGAACAGCATTAGAACAGCCATTGTTCGTTTTAAGCCCTTCGCCAAGAAACGGTTCTCATTCCCCCCCTGTTGTTCAAGGAGAACAGCATTAGAACAGCCATTGTTCGTTTTGAGCCCTTCGCCAAGAAACGGTTCTCACCCCCCCCCCTGTTGTTCAAGGAGAACAGCATTAGAACAGCCATTGTTCGTTTTGAGCCCTTCGCCAAGAAACGGTTCTCATCCCCCCCCCCCTGTTGTTCAAGGAGAACAGCATTAGAACAGCCATTGTTCGTTTTGAGCCCTTCGCCAAGAAACGGTTCTCATCCCCCCCCTGTTGTTCAAGGAGAACAGCATTAGAACAGCCATTGTTCGTTTTGAGCCCTTCGCCAAGAAACGGTTCTCACCCCCCCTGTTGTTCAGAAGAGAACAACCTAGAACAGCCATTTTTCTTCAAGCCGTTCGTCGAGAAACGGTTCTCCTTCCCAAGACGCCTCGTCAGGATCCTTTTATCCCCCCCCCCTTTGGCTGGAACTCGCCAGCGGACCGAAACTCCTTTGCGCCACCTTCCACTGCACCACTAGTGCCAAAGTTACGTAAGCCAAACTTCACCTTTGAGTATTGATCCCTTTTGTCATTTCTATCCTGTGCTTTAAATTGTTTATCGAACCATCCCATCTCTTTAACTCTATATTTGTTTTACCTTTTTAATCCCTTAAATCCTTGGATTAGCCCGAGTCTCCACGACCCTTTCCATTCTGTTTATGTCAATATTTTCCGTTTTTGTGTATTGTTTATAGTTATTATTAATAAAACTCTATTTTATTAATGATAGCAATATTATTATCCTTGAGCTCAGTTCCACTTCTTAAGCATATCGAAGATACATAATATCGGCCGCCAGACAGTAAACGCACTCTAAAGATAATTAAGGAAGTTCCCTCAACGAATAGTGTAATATATGGTATCGTCGGGAGTCATTCTACGACATATATATATATATATACTATTTAAATTTGGTATCAGGTGTGTAAGGTTTAACGCTATATCTTTGCAAACACTGGTCTCAGTCGAGTAAAGCATAGTGTTATTCGTTATAATAATAGAATATAGTAGTTCCCTTTTGTTTTAACGATTGCTATCCCCCTTTTTTTTAAACTTAAGAAGCTGGAGTAGCTCAAGGAACTGTTATAATAAATTGTTTGTGTTTTTAGTCAGTGGTTATTTAGAGTGAGAAACCAAGTACGAATAGGTCAGTGCCCATATTTAGGTAGGCTAATTCTATAGAGGCATAATTCTTGTTGCAAGGAATTTTAGTTGGTTGACTAGTGCGCCCCCAAGTGCAAAGATGACTCAGTTTGAAATCTTTAAAGTGCAAGGAGAATCCTTGGGACTCTCCGGAAAAGAACTAATTGAGTACATTCAAGAGGAGCAAAAAAAAGAAATACAACGAGAAGAAAGAGAAAGAAAGGAACGGATAAGACAAGCTGAGCTTCAGATTGAATTAGCTCGGATTAAAGCAGAATTTCAAAGAAAAAAGGTAGAAAGAGAAAGGGAAAGAGTAATCCTACAAGAGGAACGGGAAAGAGTAATCCAACGAGAAGAACGAGAAGGGAAAATACAACGAGAAGAACGAGAAAAAGAAATCCAACGAGAAGAAAGAAGGACGGACCCGCGCTCCTTCCCAGGAAAGCTGACAAAGTTTCCGAGCCCCGTAAAACCCCAAAACTTCTTTCCCCAAAACCAACAACGGGACTCCAAACCTCCCGTTAAGACTTCTCCTCCATCTCTCTTCCCGAAGCGACCAACCATATGCTTCACCTGTGGTGTAGAAAACCACATGAGCTGGAATTGCCCCCAAAATTCTAGGCTTAAAAGCGGACCAGCCCACCAAGTTCACCAGATTAATGCAACCCCGGCTCCCCCGGTGGTGCAGACCCAAGCAGAAACTTCTCCTTATCCGTCAGGCCACCAGGTAAATTTTGTTTTTGATAAAAGTTCATCGGGAACTTTAAGAATATGAGGAGGGCAGCGTGGACTGCTGCCGAGTATTGACTCTCGTCAGGGACACAGGATGTACGTGTTTCATCGTGTCCGACGAACTCCTCCCAGTGGCCTCTAACCACGAAAAATTTGCGGTGGTACATGACCAACTTGGGCGGGCGAACCGATTCCCCGTCGCTAGATGTTACCTGCAGTGTCAATATTATAATGGCTGGGCTGAAGTCATTGTAGCACCCATACAATTCTGTTCCGTACTTATAGGACAGAGCCCCCAAGTAAGTTTCGACCCTGTGTTTCAGGCCGCCCTTCCTCAAGGCCAAGATAAGAAAGAAGCCCAGGAGCCTGTCCCCATCAGAACCCCGATACCGTCCGATTTCTCGGAGACCCCTAACCAGGACTTGAGGACGGCAAAAGAGGAATGTGAATCACTAATACCCTTAGGTGATAAGGCCCCAGACAAGGACACGGAGACTGTCCCTGGACCCCAAGAAAAAAAGAACCCCCAACGCGCCCATGGAGAAACCTTCGTAGAATTGGACGAAGCATCGGCGCTTGAAGAGGATTGCCCCGCGGAGTCCCTTAATGTAATCCAGACAGTGTGCATCCAACCTGATGCCGATTACCCTCCTCCTTCCCTACCAGGCGAGTCTTTAGAACCCTCTGACCTGGATAGTGACGCGCAGCTGACACCACGTCCGAAGAGTCAGCTACAAGAACTAATTAAATGGAATCACCATTTACCCGCCCTATTAGCTCTTTTTGATCGACTGCGTAAAAATGGCCTCAGCATTGGCCCCAGCAAATGCCATTTTGCTCACGAAACCATCAAATATTTGGGTTTCAAAATAGGACAAAGCAAGTTAGATCCCCACGAGAACAAGATTAAGGCAATCGCCCACATGCCCCTCCCGATTACAAAGAAGCCATTAAGATCGTTCCTAGGATCAGCTTTCCCCTATCAGCGATTTGTTCCGAATTTCGCTGCAATTTCGGCCCCCCTATGCCCCCTTCAGGAAAAGAATTTCTCCGATCGTTTACGTTGGAATGATGTCGCTGTTTCCCATTTTAATCAGCTCAAAAGTAAGTTCATTTCTGCCCCCATTTTTAAGTTGCCCAACCCGGAAAAATCCTTTGGGGTTAAGACCGACGTGATCAACGAGGGCATTGGAGGTGTACTCCTTCAATACGTGGATGACAGAACGAGTCATCCAGTTGCATATGCTAGTCGTCAATTATTACCACGCGGAAAGAGATATGCCACTAGAGAAAAGATAGCTTTATCAATTATCTGGGTCATAGACAAATTCAAGCTGTACTTGATATGTAAAGAATTTCAAATAGGAACCGACCACCGTCCGTTAGCCTATATTAGGAATTTGAGACACTCAAACGGCCGCATCATGCGCTGGAGTTTACTCTTGCAAGAGTATCAGTTTAAAATAAATTAGATAAAAGGTTCCGATAACCAGGTCGCTGACGCCCTCAGTAGAAATGCGTTACCGAATAGCGTAGAATAATTGTATTCATAGGATTAGTATCTCCATGTAGGTATATACCATCTTGTACGACTTAATTTAAGATTCTTTTGTAATATAATTAATTAATGTATATGTCTGAATTTTGTAACGCTCAATGTCTAATTTTTGGTATGTTCTTATTAATTTACGTATAAATTATTTTGTCCCGTATGTACTAAGTTTATATCATTTCATTGTTCCATGCCCTTTTTTTTTCTCTCTGATTAAGTTGTATTAAAGGTTATTTTCCCCTGTATTCTAAAGATCAAAATAATCATATGTATTGAGGTAATACTAGTTAGGTGCAGGAAGGTACGGTTGGTACAAGAAAACGAGTTCCCCACAACGGAGCTCTATCGTTGTCCCTTCTCTCTTTTTTTTTCGAAGTGACAACTTTTCCTGGAATGGAGGGGTGTGATAGAACGTGTTGAAGCTGCGTTTAATTTCAACTCCTATCCCGTATTATTTAAAACCACGATGCTGCCCACGTGCATCTTCGATTCGAGGCTTGGAGTCTTATCACAGCTACCGGATGTCAATGTTTAAACAAGGAGGTTATCGTCCCCCGTTCGCCCCCATACGCCGACCTCGCCAGATCGAGTTAGGCTTATGAACAGATAAGGCATTGTTCTCCGGCCCGGCTGTGCGTTCCCTCCAAGCTTTCACTCCATTTTCCCCCACGCCAAGGAGATGTCCTGGCTATTTATATGGAAACTTTACCACTAAGATCAGATTGGAGATCCAGATTTTCGTCACGAAACATCACCACGACCCTCTCTCCCTTTGTGCGCCAAGGGACCTCGACCTCGAGATTCACCATCACTTGTCCAGAAGGAGGACAATATTCCTTGAGTGCCAAAGGTTCGAGCCTTTCCGACGCCAAGTCCCCAAGGCACCCCCCCCCCTGTTGTTCAAGGAGAACAGCATTAGAACAGCCATTGTTCGTTTTGAGCCCTTCGCCAAGAAACGGTTCTCATCCCCCCCCCCCTGTTGTTCAAGGAGAACAGCATTAGAACAGCCATTGTTCGTTTTGAGCCCTTCGCCAAGAAACGGTTCTCATCCCCCCCCTGTTGTTCAAGGAGAACAGCATTAGAACAGCCATTGTTCGTTTTGAGCCCTTCGCCAAGAAACGGTTCTCACCCCCCCTGTTGTTCAAAGGAGAACAACATTAGAACAGCCATTGTTCTTGAGCCCGTAGACAAGAGACGGTTCTCATCCCCCCCTTTGTTCAGAAGAGAACAACCTAGAACAGCCATTGTTCTTCAAGCCGTTCGTCGAGAAACGGTTCTCCTTCCCAAGACGCCTCGTCAGGATTCTTTTATCCCCCCCCCCTTCGGCTGGAACTCGCCAGCGGACCGAAACTCCTTTGCGCCACCTTCCACTGCACCACTAGTGCCAAAGTTACGTAAGCCAAACTTCACCTTTGAGTATTGATCCCTTTTGTCATTTCTATCCTGTGCTTTAAATTGTTTATCGAACCATCCCATCTCTTTAACTCTATATTTGTTTTACCTTTTTTAATCCCTTAAATCCTTGGATTAGCCCGAGTCTCCACGACCCTTTCCATTCTGTTTATGTCAATATTTTCCGTTTTTGTGTATTTTTTATAGTTATTATTAATAAAACTCTATTTTATTAATGATAGCAATATTATTATCCTTGAGCTCAGTTCCACTTCTTAAGCATATCGAAGATACATAATATCGGCCGCCAGACAGTAAACGCACTCTAAAGATAATTAAGGAAGTTCCCTCAACGAATCGTGTAATATATGGTATCGTCGTGAGTCATTCTACGACAAGCACTTTAACATGATCGCTGATCCCAAATGCGGGGCCTGTATACTATGTGTTGGGAGTGTGTATGCTCGTAGAATTCAAGAGTAGGATTTTAGTTCACTGTGTATTGAGTATCCATTTGTAGACGGTATGGGCAATACTATGCCAACTGCGTGGACCACAATTTGCTGATCTATGGTCGAGAACGAAGTGCGAGTGAGGCTGTGTTAGTGATAGCCGCTTTCTTCTACTTGATACCCTGTCATTTCATCAGGAGCGTAGAGTCGGGAGCGACTACCTTCATACGTTCCTGTGATGATGGGGGTAGAGGGAGGCCTGGAAGTGGAGGATGGAGTGGGTTTTGTGTTTGTTGGAGCTGGAGGGTGTGTGGTGGTTGTGGATTTGGAGGAGGAGGAAACAGTATTAGGGAGGTGGAGACAAAAGGGGGGGGGGCAACAGTGGAAGGAAGAGAGGTATTAGTAAGAAGATTGGTTGCGACAGTGGAAGAGGGGGTGGTGACATTAGGGGCGGGCTGGGTACAGAAGTTTGAGGGTGAGGACAGTGGGATAAATAGTTGCGATAGTGGAAGGGGGGGGTGGAAAAGTAGAAGGAGGATGGTTGTGGGCAGTTTGAGAAAGGGTGGCACCAGTAAATGCGGTGGCGATTGTGGAAGGAGAAATAGGAACAGTAGAAGGGTAGAGAAATAGGGAGGAGGTGCTGGAGCCAATGGAAGGTCGAGAGCTAGATAGGAAGCAGGGTTAGAGGTGGAATGGACAGCCTGGATAAAGTGGTTAGGTGCGGGTTCGTGGTACAATCTGTGGGAAAGAGTGCTGGTCTTCGATTTTTATGTTTATGTAGAAGGACTTTAACGTATACGCGGTGTCGTCCCTCCTCTATCTCTTTTTAAACCTTGGAAAGCACGGCGGCCAGTTGTAAATTAGGGTTGGTTGTGGCGTTGGTTGGTACTGGGTAGGTCGTGGTTTCGGTGACAGTGTGATAGCTGTGGGGTCTGTGGCGGCTTGGTTGTGTGTGTGTGATGGTGGGTGGGTGTGGTTGTCATCAGTGACGCTGACAGCAACGGCTATTATTCTTGTAAGGGGAGGAAGGAATTAGAGAGGATGCGTGATGTGGTTGTTGTGGTGAGTATCGGGGTAACTTTAGCTCCGCGACAGCGTCCGCGTGTGCCTTGGAAAGGTGAGGACACCTTATGCTCATGGTCACATTGTCAACGCCGCAATTAATGCATAGAAGAATGGTCCATTTACACTAACTGTAGTGGTGCACCCATTCCCATTACACTATAATGAAGACACTAGTGTCGTCTTAAGTTGTGTTCGTGTTGGATGTTTCGAGCGTGTGATAATGTGCCGAAGACATCGATGGTCTGGTCCAGCAGCGTATTCTTGTGGTGCTCCTCCGATAGTGTAATAACGGACCATTCTTTTCTTGGTTGAAGTAGGGGTCTTGGATGGCTTCTTAGCCGTACTCATTTCTGAGGTAGGTGAGAAGGTCCTTAGTGGGAAATAACAACCATAACTCGTTGGTCCTGCTAACCCGTATTTGGTGTTTATTAGTGAGAGATTCTGGTTGTTTGGTGTGGTGTTGTTGCTCGTCCAGTGTCTTTTGAAAGGTTAAATTTTTGTGCGTCTTTTGCAGATCAAAATATGAGTGAGTGGCCCTTGTGTGTATTTAAGATGTTTTTTAATGGATGTGTCAAATGAGTTACACAGTTTCAAAATGGCTTGTGGTGTTAGTTGGCATTTTTTTGTTGTCTGTATGCAGTAAACATAGTGCTGTTTGCGTCTCCATATCATTTAAAGTGTGTATTGTGGTGATGAGCTTTTCGAACCGAAAATAAAGCTCTTCACTCCATTTTATGAACGACCCTCCGTATGTAATGGGCGAACTTGAGCATGCACCTGGATGGGCTCCTCATAGGGTGAAAAAACATGCCAGACTTAATGAAGCAAGTAGGTCGAATCAACAACCTCGCCCCACGGGTGCCGCCCCCTCAACCAGTTTTAGTTATTCAGAATTACTTCCAACATGTACAGAGACAGATGCTCGTCCCTTTGTGGCCCTGGCTGGTAACGCAGAGTATGGTAAAATAGCCTCCCCGAAGATTTAAATCACATTCCATTTTAAAATGCCTCTTGACTTCGGGTTCTGCAGTGTGCTAAGCCTCAAACCTCCTTTTCTCTAAGCCTCCCATTATGTCTTTACAAGCAAAATAAATATTTGTAAAGAAGATTATGTGTAGATTCCACGTTTACCGAGCAGCTCACAACGGGGCAAGGGATGAAAGGGAGGGGGTTTGGTAGACAGTCATGTTAAAATGAAAAAGCTGGAAAAATATCTCTTTACAATATACTTCCTACAAAAAAAAGGCCTTTTTTGTGAGTGGGGTGGAGTATATGGCGCTGGTAGGCCATCCTTGTGGTGATTGTAGTGACCGTATCTTTGGAAAACGTTATTCGTGATAGCTGTAGATTCCACAAATGTAATACGGTGGCGATTCACTTCAACATTCGTAGACCGTTTCCTCCTTTATCGTTCGGTGAGTAGGAGTGATGAAGAAACTCTTATTATCCCCTCAAATTAAGGACCATAAGATATTAACGTCACCAGTATTCTATAAACCTTAGTATGTGGCATCTCTGGATACCGGTTGGAATCTGAACCCGATAAGAGAAAAGGCATAAAAGCAGTAATTTATTTAAAAAAATCGCAAACTCTTATATCATAAAATACATTGAATTAGATCTAAATTTTTTATTCAAGTTGACACTTTAGGTCTAAAATATATGTGTATATGTATATGTATGTATATATATATTTATTAGAAGTAGGCCATTTTTATGCAGGATTCATTAAACTCCACAACGACGGCTGCATTGTATAACTTAAATTGTAGCTTCCTTATAGCTTTAACTATATTCTCAATTGATAACTCGAAAAAGGCATTTTATTTGCCTAGACGTCTTCCGACCTGGTAGTAGGTCATCTCTGGGGTAGAAAGTTCAACATGATATTAAAGG
Source organism: Ceratothoa steindachneri (assembly GCA_963969495.1). Classification (NCBI taxonomy): domain Eukaryota; kingdom Metazoa; phylum Arthropoda; class Malacostraca; order Isopoda; family Cymothoidae; genus Ceratothoa; species Ceratothoa steindachneri. The sequence goes on from OZ018317.1 coordinate 76,001,539, forward strand.
TTATATGTAGGAAATATCTTGAAAATAACCGTGAGATAACCGACTAATCAACTAACTCAAAAATGTAAGGCTAATTTCTTTTTTAGAGTTTAACGTAGAATTTAAGACTAGAATCTTATGTTCTCTTATGTTGAGAATATACAAAAGGATGCAAACGTTTAGGTGAGTTCTGGTTGCAATCGGGGGCGTTGCAAATTCTGGCAGCGACTCGTTGGGAGGATATTTTCTGACTGAAGTTGTATGTTGATTGAAGGTCTGCGTTGGGAGATCATAAGCGCCCCAGCGATTGGGAGCCTTCGGTGGTCAGAATCACGGAAAATAATGGAGGTGTTCTGGACTAGTATTTGTCTTGTAATTGACGTATGGTGCGTTGTAACGTGGCGCTTGATAGCCCCATCCTGGAGGTGCATTGTCAACCTGCGCAACAATGGGTTCCGCATGAAATGGCCGAATCTGCAACAGTGTGTTTGTTGTTTGCCGTAAACAACTGCTTTCGGACAGCTGGAGGTACCATTTTTTGCAGGCTTGTTACTGGTGATGAGAATTGGATCCTTTATCATAAAGTTAAACCCACCGGTCGTGAATCAGGTGAAAAAGCAGAAATTTTCAACAAACGAAAAGAAGACTTCATCCAAAATCGATCATGTTGATTGTAAGGTTGGATATTGAAAGAATTATCCATTATGAGCTCTTAGACAACAATCGAACAAATACAGCTAATATCTCCTGTAACCTTGTCAACTTCGTCGTTTGAAAGCCGCTTTAGGCCAAAGGCAACCCTTTTTATTTAAGAAAAGGGGTGTCATTCTCCATTACGATAATGCCCGTCCTCACATAGATCGAATGACCAAAGATCTCTTTGACGAGCTCGGTTGGGAAATGGTGCCTCATCCTTCACATTTTCCTGACCATGGTTCTTTTGGTTGTCACTTGCTTACGAATACAGAACTATTTGGATCGTCATAGTTTGACATGAAAAGAGGAATTTGAAAACGAGCTAAATTCATATTTTCCATCAAAAGCTAAATAATTTTACGAGCATGGCATTTATAAACTTGTTGACAGATGGAATGAGGTTCTAGGAAGCAATGGAGGCTATGTTTATAATTAAATAGTTCCATAGTCCTAACTTTTGTTATTTTTAATATATACAATAAAATCGCACATTACTTTAGTTCCAACCTGATATATATTAAAGTTTTGCCTTTAATGATTTTTATTTAACCTAGTGCCTACATGCTCCAACCTGTCAATTACTACGATTTGCCTTGCTAATATGGAGTGAAAATGACAATTTACCTATCCCAGTCAAAAGTAACAACACTGTTAATAATGACAGTCATAGAGTTAAGAATAAGAGTACAATGTTACGAATAGAGTATAAATAAATAATACTGCAAACTAGTTCTACTGGGCGATCCAAAAGAAATGGGATATATGGAAAAGGCCATATATTCTTAATATTTAATTTCTTTCATAAAACACTATATGAACTAGTACACTCAAGTTAACAAAAATTACTATAAATTTTATAGTTTTCTTCCAAACAGAATACAAATAGGGCAATAACATATGTTTATATATATACATTCTTTTAAACTACAACCGTTAAAACTGCTGAAAGTTTGGATACACTCTGTAGATATAATGAAAAAAATTAAATGAAATCAGATCATCAGTTTTTGTTTACTAATGATTATAAAACTTATTCTCAATAGTTATTTCCTCAATAAATAAGGCCAATTTTGATTTTAATGTTGTTTAATAAGTATCTCAATGAAGAAACCTACACTAAACAGGTCATCAAATAAATATAACACATGAATGTGTTACAAGTCCTCGTTACAAGAACATTTAATATCATTTGAAATGTATAAAACGGATGAACGAAAATAGGCTTACTGAATCCATCCGTATTCATGAAAAATTCAATATATAGACTGAACTTCTCTTGTTTACCCCAAATTTCACTGTTGTTAATTTATCCTTAATCAAACTGAATAAATTATCTTCTATTCCCATTTTGATCTGTTAGTTCCCCACAAGCGTGCTGGAAGCAGATGTAGCTAATCCAGCAGCAATACGGTTGGAGAGATATCTTTTTATTCAAAAAACAACAAAAGCGTGTATATGAATAGTAGATTTCCGCGGGGAATGGAAAGGGAAATTGAAGTAGGAGGAAAAATGAAGGGCAGAGTAAAGAATGAACATCAAAAGGGCCAATATTATAGATGAATTTGGGAAAACTGGAATAAAATTTCTCAACTCAAGAAAGGAACTTTATTAAATATCGTATAAAAGAATTAAGAAGATAAGGGATTAGTATAATCATAAGAAGGCAGACATTAATGAACAAATTTGCTTTTCTGAAATCATTGGTGAATTTTCCTCTGTAAGATCTTTGATTAGCGATGAGTGGTTTGGACTACAGTCATGGTAAAAAGTTCTGAAACTAATATATATTTTTATATTTTCCCATGTTTTAAAGTTACGTGCTTTAGTCCTGTACTTGAAGGACATCATTGTAAATATTGACTGCGGGCACCAATTGAGTTCATGTTTGATTAGTTCTATTAATTTGTTATTATGAAAAAATATAGTAGGCTCGAAACATTTGGCCATGAATGTATTTTGAGGAAGATGAATAAAAATAAGGAAGAGACATCGAATACCTGCCAGGAGTCTAGTGTTTTACGCAGAGAAGACGAGTGAGAGAAGAAAGAGAATGAAAAACAAGAGATGGAAAGTGATATATAAAAGAATAAAGTTTTGCTTTCAATAATTTGGGAGCAAAACCAGAAGCAACTTTCTCCGATTCACTGATCTTAAGTTCCTTTTAATAAATTTGAATCCCTATTCATTAACACACGTACCTATTTCAAACGTGAAGCAGAGTGAGTTAAGCAAAAAAGTAGACTACGTCAGCAATAATAAGAAAAGAATGAGGTTGTGTTTTACCTCTCAGCAATTGCTTTTATTATTACATTCTCTTCTCCAATGGACTATGGTCATGGAGAGACAGAAACCTTCGACAATCACGTTTAGTCAGAGTGCTGGGTTTCTTCAACCCTTGGAAAAGGTAATGTGATGATAAAGTAACTTGGACGAAACATCCGGCACTTAATGCATTCAATACAATCTACAATTTCGTTAGAATGCAGTGAGCAAAGTTATTCAGAATGATTATGAAATACTCGTCACTCTCTATGTTGTCAAATTTATTCATTTTTTATATATATGTCAATGCTTCGATTATTTCTTTTATCTTTCCCCATTTCTTGGATAATCATCTCCGTTTCTTAATTATTTTCTTCATTTTCCTTTTCCTTTAGATTTTTTGTATATCCATTCTTTTTTTTTATTTCCTTTCAACTTATCACAGTACATTTTATCCGCATCAGAGGAGACCTGGTGCTTTTAATCGTCGCTGAATTTGTATAGTAAATATCATAAGAGGGAGACAATGAGGGGGGTGCTAAACCGTGCGTGACGATACTGGCTCTAGAAAGGGGCAGAGAGACAATTTGGAAAGATTAAATAAACCATTCTTCTTCTCTTACCGCAATGCTTAATTTTGTTAATTCGCTCGGAATGAAGTTTGGGCATATTAGAATGGCTCTTATCTCTCGAAAGAAACTCTCTTCGCAGTCAAGAAAGTAGACATTTTAGTGATTATTTTTTAATATTGGATGCATTCATTTTTTTTTTTTTTACATGAAGCGATAGACATCACTTGTCAGAAGGAATTTTAAAAAATATTTTGTGCTTGTTTCCCACGGAATAAGCAAAATAGTATTTAGAGGTGTATGACAGGACGAGAATTCGGATGTATTTCCAATCGGAAATAGTCCTGCTTGGAACTCCCCTACATCGATTATTGACCCACACACTTCCAAAACCATTTTTGAATATCAGGGAACATGTCGGTCGGAAGCACAGAATTTGGGAGTGAAATACAAAAGGGAACAAAAATTGGCTTAGAAGACATTAATGCTCTTATGCGCGCAATACAGTGAATAAAGAAGATAATAATACAATGTAATTCCGACGCTAAGCGAGTTTTCTTAAACTCATACTTTTTACAACGAGTAGAATTTTAGAAAATCAAAATAAGGCTTTAAAATTGTAATGCACATTAAAACAATGATTAAATTAATATATTTTAGAAAGCAGTGAATTTGTTTGAATGTTACCTTAGTTGCGGTTAATTAATTGAGGTTAATGTGGTTTCCTGCTTCATCAAATTTCCGTTGTCACTTTGGGCGGATTCAACCGTCTATTTTTTTCCGAAAGAAGTATTGTGGTCCTTTGACTTTAACATCCTATCTTAACTTTAAGTTATACAGAGTTTGGGAGCTAGACAGTTGTATAAAGTTAGAAATAGATAGAAAGGAGAAAGAGAGTTAGAGATAAAATTAGAGAGAGCTTGAGGGAGAAAGTATTATAGAGAAATAGAGTTACAAGGGGAGAAAGTTAGAGCGGTAGAGAGAATAGAGCTGGAGAGAGTTAGAAAGAGCGTTGGGGAGAGAGGGTTAGAGATAAATATGGAGAGAGTTAGAGTGAGATAGAGAGGAAGTTAGAAAGAATGAAAGTTGGAGAGAAATAAAGAGATATAGAGTTAGATAGAGACTTAGAGTGTTCCAAGACAAGGAGAGATAGATGTAGATATAGACTTAGAGTGTTACAAGAGAAAGCGCGTTATTGATACAAATAGAGTAAAGATAGTATTAGATAGAGAGAGAATTTGAGAGGGGCGGAGACATAATTAGAGAAAGAGTTAGAGTGAAAAAGTGTTAAAGGGGTAGTTAAAGTAAGAGAGAGAAGGAAAGTTAAAGTTAGAGAGATTGAGAAAGAGAACGAGAGAGAGTTAGAGATAATAGACATAAGTTAATATATATTTTCAAAACCATGAACAATTTTAAATAACTATCATGTCCCCGTTCTTGCGTCTCTTTCTAAGATATAATAGATTTATAGCTTTAAGACTGTCCTCATACTTTTTTTGTTGTCAATTGAGGCAATAAAAAGATAGTTAAAGAGATAGATATAGAGCTAGAGAGATAGACACTTAAAGAATTAAGGAGAAAGTTACAATAGAAAGAGTGCTTTTGATAAAGAGACAGACAGTTCGAGACTAAGGAGATTGTTAAAGAGAAAAGAAAGAGTAAAAAAAAAAATAAGAGGGATATAGAGTTAGAGAGAATTTGGGTGAGTATGGGAGAGATAGAAAGAGAGAGAAAAAGTTAGGGGAGAAAGAAAGTTTTGGAGAGGCAGAGAGTAACAAGGAAAGGAAAGTAAGTACCCTAGGAGACCTTACGGTCCATTCAAAGAGGGGGAGAGAGAGAGAGAGAGAGAGAGAGAGAGAGAGAGAGAGAGAGATAGAGGAAGAATTATAGAGTTAGAAATAGGAATAGAGAGAGTAAATGGGAGAAAGAATTAGATAGATAGTTAGAGAATGTTAGAGGGAGATAGCCAGAGAGAGATAGAGAGAGAGAGAGAGTTACAAGGAGTTACAAAGGAAGAAAGTACCCTAGGAGACCTTACGGTCCATTCAAAGAGGGTACCTTTGGACTAGCAATCGAGTAGGCACATGGCTGCTCCATTGTTTTGAGTCCCTAAACGGCCACTTTTCAAGACTTTGTCTAGTCTTGACTTGAACTGGTCAACAGATTCACTGTTGACAACTTCCACTGGAAGTGCGTTCCACTTACCGCAAATACTGTAGGTGAAAAAATTTCCACACAGATTGCGGTTGTAACGCTCCAGTTCAAGTTTGAAGCCGTGATTGCGCGTTCTGTTCTCACTCAATGTAAAAATATCCCGGTAGTCAACATTGTCGAACCCTCCAAGTATTTTAAGAACTTCGATGACCTGACCACACAGTCTACGGGTTTCCAGCGAGAACAGATCTAATTTATTTAGTCTATCTTCATAACTTTTATGTCGGATAGAGGGAATCAGCTTGGTTGCCCTGACTTGTACGCGTTCCAAACTTGCGATGTCCTTTCGAAACAAAGGACTCCAAAATTGTACGGCATACTTCAGGTGTGGCCGAACGAGGGAGTTGTACAGACAAAGTACTATCTCCTTGTTACGGTATCCAAACTGGCGCTTTATGTAGCCTAACATCGTTTGGGCTTTCTTCTCTGACTTGATGCACTGTTTCGAGAACTTGAGGTCGCTAGTGATAGTTACACCCAAGTCCTTTTCAGTGTCACTCGATTCAAGAGCAGTACCCTTAAGGATTTACTGAGATTTCGGGTTTCGGTGGCCAATATGCATTACTTTGCATTTCCCCACGTTGAAAGGCATTTGCCACGTGTCTGACCACTCCCCAATCCTTTGAAGGTCCTCTTGGAGGCGGGCAGTGTTTCTTCCCTTTGCCACATTGATACCAAGCTTGGTGTCGTCGGAAAATTTAGAGATTTTGGCAACCATGTCACCATCCATGTCGTTGACATAGATAATAAACAGTAGTGGTCCCAGGTCGGAGTCTTGAGGGACACCGCTAGATACGGGCTTCCATTTAAAGGCCTGTCCATTCACCACTACTTGTTGTCGTCTGTCACTTAGCCAGCTCTCTATCCAACCTGCTACTTTGCCGTCTATGCCATGCGCACGCACTTTTCTGAGAAGGCGGCGGTGTGGTACCTTGTCAAAGGCCTTTTGGAAGTCAAGGTACACAACATCCACCGCTTTATCTCGATCGTGCTCACTGAACACGAAGTGGAAGAATTCCACAAGGTTCGTCAGGCATGACCGTTGCTTTCGGAAGCCGTGCTGCGAACTCTTCAGTAGCAGGTTTGACTCTAAATAAGACGTTATCTTGTCCACAATCATGCTTTCCATGAGTTTACCGACTATTGAAGTCAGACTGATGGGTCGGTAGTTTGACGGATGGCTGGGGTCTCCTTTCTTAAAGATCGGAGTCACCTCCGCCTCACGCCAGACTATAGGAACGCATCCGGTCCGGATTGACATGTTAAAGATAGCGCACAGATGTTGTGATAGTTCATCGCACACTTCCTTCAACACCTTGGATAGAAACCCGTCCGGTCCAGAGGACTTATTCGTCTTTAGGTTAGCGATCTTTTTCTTTATTTCTCCTTTGGTTGAAGTTCATTGCCTCCAGTTTTTCCTTCGACTAGGAATCCGTGGGTTGGAGGATGGGATCATACTCTTCAGTAAACACTGAAGAGAAGTAGACATTGAGCAGTTAGCACTTTCTGCATCTGAGCAAGTTAATGCACCCTCCTTGTCTAATAAGGGCCTAATCCTACGATGGATTGGTTTACGGCTATTTAAATAGCCGAAGAACTCCTTGGAATTCTCCTTGCAGAGTCTCGCCACTCGGAGTTCCTTAGTACGCTTAGCCACCCTTATGATAAACTTCACTCTTCTGGCTAGCCTCTGGTACTCGTCAAAGGCACCCGAGATTTTCAACCGCCGGTACGCATTTTTCTTCTCCCTAAGCAGTTGGCCGATTTCTCGATTGAACCACTTTGGTTGAACAGAAGACCGACGGAGTCATTTCAGAGGGATGCAACTTGATCGAAGACTCATGAACTTATTTTTGAAATTGTTCCACGAATCCTCAACATCTTTGCATACCGCTAGAGCGGCAAGTTAATAGATGAAGATGTAAAAATGAAGAGGGAGAGATGGAATGAATATGGCAAGAGAGGTAATGAGGGTGTGAGATATGTAGATGCAATGTGGGAAATAAAGTGAAAGAGAGAGAGTGAGACAGGAAGAGATAGAGCCAGGGAAAGAGAAAGAGCCAGTGAGAGAGAGCCAGGGAGAGAGTGAGCCAGGGATTTCGAGAGAGGGAGTGAGGTATATGAAAGAAGGGAGAATGATGGTATAAGATGAAGGGATGAAGAGTGTGGGAGTGAGAGGGGGAGGGGGATAGGAGTTCTGGGGAAAGAGGGAATGAGAGACCGGGGGAGAGCGGAAGGGAGTGAAGGGGGTGTGAAAGGGATTAAGAGTTAGGGAGAGATAGGGAGGAGGGAGAGAGGAAGGGATAGATAGGAAGGGATGAAATACGAGAGAGAGGGAGCGATAATTAATGATGGTTAGGGAGAGTTAGGAAGGGAAAGAGAGGAGAGGTAGAGAGAGAGACGAAATTGGAGAGAGGGAAAGAGATGGTATAGATAGGAATCGGCAGAGATGGAGGCATAGAAGGAGACACAAGAGGAGAGGTAGAGAAATTAAACCTGTCTTTCGAAGAGCAGACAGACCAGTACCCTTCATGTCACTCTCGTCAGAGTTCAAATCATTTTCATCATACTAAGAAGACTCAAATTAACGCTTGCATTAAAAGACGCTTCCATATTTTGCTGGTATCTATGATCTCTGATCATCCCCGGATTTCAAATTATTCACATGTGTTTCTCATATCATTTAACCGAGCTCAAAAAACGTTTAATTCTCTTATAACTTTATTATCATGTAAAGCAAGGCAGTACAGTGTAAATCACCTTAAAACCCTAAAATAAACTAATGTGCAGTCTTCTAAATCTAATAATTTACTAAAGATTTTTACCTGAATAATTCTTAGATCGAGAACGAATTGTGTTTTCAGAAGATTATGATGTTAGCATTACAGAATCCTAGCTAAATATTATGGAAAGAGATTTTATAGCTAAATATAAAGATTATGGGGTTGCAAAAATCGAAAATAGTAGAGTTAATAAAACTTAACCTTATTTCATTATCGAACCTCCAAATTATTAAAGTTGATATAGCTTACTTTCTCTCAAAAACAATAGAGGAACCAAAATTACCCTTGCATTAATAAACAGACCCCCAGGATATTCAGTGCAAACTGTTCAAGAGATTTTCGGAAAGTTGAAGAAATAAGTAACAATCGAGATACTGTTGTAAGTTTTGGTAATTTCAGCTTACCCCTATCTAAATAAGGCAACACGTTGTCTTCAAATTCTCAACATGCATTTTATGCTCACTTACAAGAAAGTACGCTCTTTTAACTTGCTCAATCTCGAACTCGTAGAAATTATGTACTTAACCTTGTATTTGAAACAAAAGAAGACCTGCTCGATGAAGTTAAAGTTAGTGACACTTTCTGTAATAATCATTATCACCGAATAACTTTATTAATTTTAATAACAGTAGACCAAGCATAAGCTATGATAAAAAATTCTAACTTTTAAAAGCTTCCTCACTAACTATTCACGAATATTTAACTAAATATGCTGCAAGCATGTATACCATTGAAAAATAGACGTCTAGTACATAATGAAAGGCCCATTTGATGGGCAAAGGATATTTTAGACTGTTTATTTGCTAAGAGAAAGGTTCACGACAAATTTAAAAAACAAATAAATAGGATGAAAGAAAGAATTTCATAAGCCTTCGGCTCAAAACCACCAAAATAATCAAGGAAAGTAAAATGGCGATGGAAGTACACATAGCGGAACAAAGTAAAAGAAACACCAAACAACTCTATAGAAATATCAGAAAGAATATACTAGAAACATCGACTATTGGATCATTAGTGGCTGAGAACGGGGATTTTATAAGCATTGACGAATAGATGAGTAACACCCTTAATACATTCTTCGCATCAAGATTCATACCAAAAGACCTAAGTATTATCCCTTCGCAAATCTAAAGTGATGATTCAGGAGCTCTGCAACATATTATAGTATGCGAAAACGACGTGCTAGAAATTTGGGAAGAGATCTCAAGCAAATCAGTAGGGCTAGTCACGATTTCACAAGGAGTGCTAGGACGGATTGAACGTAGAGTTACTACCCAATTGATAACTAGTGTAAAAACAAGCCATACGAGGTCAGTCTTAAGGAATTAAATCTCTTCCCATAAACCCAACGTATACTAATAGATGACTTGATTCAAGTATTTAAAATCGTTAAAGGCATCGTTAATATGAACTGTAATAAATATTTTAAAATCGACCGATCTAATTACTCGAGGAGAAATGGTTGTAAAATTGGAGGTGAACCGTTTAACTTGCACGAGTCAAAATATTTCTTCAATCTAATAGTCAATTTATGGAATGGTCTTCCACTTAACGTCATTGACTAGACTACAATGATTCTTTTAAACACAAACTACCCAAACACCTTGCCCCAAACCCAAGACTGACTACGTTTATAAGGGAGTAACATTTTCTTTTATTCGCTCTCTTTCAATGATGAGGGCGGTGATGTTTAGTTAAATAAAGCTTAGTGTCAGAAGGCAAATTCGTAAGGGTTGTATGGTGTGCTGTTACATGCTTCTTTCTTTGTATTCATTTGTATCAATTCCTAAATAATTACAGTTTTTAGAGTGCCTAAAGTGGAGCAATATATTTAATGCAATAAATAGCAAGTTATTTATCATTAGCAATTACCGTCAATTTTAATGAATTGATCTATTCTTTATGTGTTATTATATTATTCCTTATATTTAATTAATATTGTTAATTAATTATTTACAAAAATAAAGCACAAAAAATATAATTCCTCTACTTGAAATCATCCCAAGTATAGAGGATACAATCAACTTCCTTCCAATTACACTCCGAGTAGTTATTGCTCTCGTTGGTTTTCGAGGCAAATAAAAACAAAGGCAAATAGGACTTACTATAGCATAAAATTTTGTACCAGCAATGCCATTAGTTACACTAATGACCATAGAATATTCCCTGTCTTTGCTCATTTTCTTACTGGCATCTGCCATAACCATTTTCTTCATCGTAATTCAAATTCCAACATAATGCGAATTCCACATCATTTTATACAGTGGCACACCCGGTTCGGTCAATATTTCATAATTATTGATAATAAAAACGTTGGGGCTTAATAGAAAAAAAAGGAAAATTATTGAATAGAGCTCGGGGAGGAGAAGAAAACAGAGGTTAACTACATGTGAACTATCATATACATGCAGATACATCCACATAGGAAAAGTGAAAAACGAGTCCGAGTGCTCGGAATCGTTTTTCACTTTTCCTTGTGGGTGTATCGCAATAACTTTGACTCACGTGGACTTTGTGAGCTTTTTATCATATACATAGGTAAAAGTCGGTTTAAACAGTAAGCAAAGATGTAGCTATGTCATCGTTGCTTCCACAATTAAATTTTAATATCCAATTTGATCATGACTGAGATTAAAATTACAACTTTGCCGCTGCCATTGGATTGATGAATGAGTCTGCAACTTCGTTAATTTCAAAAGGAGAATGACTAATTCTAAAAACTAAAATGATTCGATAAAATCTCCAAGCACCGACATGTTGTTTATCTCACTCAAAAAGAGGATCTGTTTGTTCCTGAGGTTTTCTGAAAGGGCCGTTTTGCTACAAATCATCACGCGAATAAGGAATGTAGTTTTCTAAACGACACACAGATGAGGATAGTCATTTTTTACTACTTGTTCCACTGAGAAATAGTATCGTTTGGTTCCCGATCGGATAAAAGAAACTTTTGCTTCCAATATCTGCCCGACACCCTCCAGTAGAAAATAGCAATCCTACAAAGTAAGAATCTTTGTAATTTTAGTATTGTAAGGAAAAGTTAACTTTTTCTTAGAAAACCATACGAGTTAATTTTACTTTATAGCCTTGGAGAAATGCTGCGATATATTCACAACCCTTAGAAGAAGAAACAACGTCGTTATAACCTCAATCTTCGTTTAATATCATCTATTAGCTAAAAGGGGTGGAGAGGAGCAGCTTGGCAAAAGGAACGCACAAAAGAATGAACGGATTCGCATCCATGCGAATAAACCATAAAGTAGGTTTAATTATTTCTACTTCTTCCTTATGGTTCCAATAAGATCCCAACAGGCATGTTTTCGAAACTTACAAAACGGCAATCGCAAAATAACTTATTGCAATTTGCATAATGCGCTAATTCTGATTTAAGTGATTCTCTGGGCTTTCTTTTTTCGCCTACTGTATGGACGTATTAGAGGGAACACTAGATCATCATTATTTATACATATACACCTGCGTGCGTTTTTATGTGAAATGTTTACGGTTACTTGGCGCTTTGTCCAGGCGACGGTTATTATCTGTTCATTCATGTATGGTATTTGCGTTTACTTTACCACTTGCTGTTAAACTGCGTATGCATGTAATTTATGAGTGCATCGAACAGTAAGACATTATTCAAGGCACAAATTATTGCATATGCTACATATATGCTAAAGTGATATAGAACCCTTGACTACCTCTTTTGTATCAGGTGTCCAAGAAAATTTGTTTATTTTTTAACATAGGTAGATAAATGAGAATTAGGATATAAAAGAGTTTCCATTAATTTTAGAGAGCTTAACCCAACAAGAGAAAAGTTTAACAATGCTTCATGAATATAACTTCTTAAACTTTGTGGCAAAACACTGTTGAATTCTCTCTTTGAATGCATCCTGCTCAAAGAAACTTTCATCGCACTTCTGATTGCCTAAATTATAAAAACAAGGTCTTTTGACCAGAGTCGAGTGCTATCACTTATTCTGATTTATGACCATACGACCTTCAAAACTTTCAATAATTCCAGGACTAACCTTGGGAGGTCCTTAGCAATTATATTATCCTTAAGGAAATGTAAAACCACATAATGGTTTCAAATTTCGTTAGAATCGGCCGGAGAGTTACGATGTTATTGCGAACAAACTCAATGAAAAATATAACGGTTACCAACCGACCGCTGACCTATGGACCGACATAGTAAGCTGGTTACATGCACGCGACTAAAAACGTTCAAAGATTTTTGCACACTCAATAATTTTCGCTCTTTTCTATTTATTCTGGTCCCAGTCAAACCTTAATATAAACATTCAGGTAAATTAGTTGATTGCCAAGAATAGGCTTTTATTTAAAATGAAAATTTGGTATATTTAATAACACTGTACAAAAGTTTAAAGTTTAAAAAAATGTACAAACAATCTTAAGTGAGATTTATTATTTCACCCTTTACCATTTAAATGCGCATTCTACTTTTCACTAACACCCAAGCACCTTCGATAAAAGTAACCTCGTAAACTAATTAGAATATCTTCAAACTATAAAACTTTCGATTCTTGGCGCAAGTTAAAAATCAAATATTTTTCTCTTTACACATTAGTTTTCATATCTGTTGGAGCTGATGTTCTGAAGGTCACTTTGCTCCCATAACAATATAAGTAGACTTCAGAACACACTAGATTTATCGTGATGTAAGAGAAGTGTATTGAGGCCGAATGTAGGCATACTTCTTCATCAAGTATATTAATTTAAGGAGTTCAACAAGGAATAATAACACACCTCACGAATGACTAAAAATCCGGCTAGACCAGGATTGGAATGCTTAAGGACGCTGATTCGAATACCGGTGGACGTCAAATTTTGATATTCATTTAAACAAACTCATTGTTTTCTCTATGTTTTTTTTTCATTTTTATGTAGTATTTGGCTGATTACGTGGTAGATTTAAACAAAAATGCAGTAACATAGCAGGACTCCATTTAACTACTTTTTAACGTTTTGGATTTTAGTTATTTATATGTGGAAACTTACTTCGTATTTATCATTAACATCAGCCGCATCCTGCACTTTTTTCTTAGATACTATTGGATTAAGTCATCAAAAATGTTTTTTTTATTTTGAGGATCTTCTTCTCTGACGCCAGGCTATAAACTCGAAATCATTTCCAGTCTATTCAGAAGAGATATATTTTATGGCTTGATTAATTTGGTGTTCAATAAATATATAGCTTCTTTTACTTTAGTCTTTCTTATCTGGGTAAATGTATCTTCTAAAAATTGAAGAATTGGCTCGTTTATCTTTTAAAACAATGAAAAAATGTGTCGTTTGCCCTAAATTAAAGAGAAGGGAAAGAAAAATGATCTTTATTTTCCTTACAATAGATGCTTAAACAACATTGATGTATACCCAAAGTAGTGCTCCGCTTAAACACTACTTCCCATTTGCATGGCAATCGCATAAATTTAGTATAAACTGAGTGAAGTCCATTAAGAAGGCGACAAGTTTCGAATTTAAATGAATTGACCATTGATGCTCATTGTATTTTACTATATCTCTATAAAAGAAGAAGCTTGTTTGTTTGGTTCAGGGTTGGCCATGTTTTTTGTTTACCATGTGCAATTTTTTTAGGATTGAGTTGCGCTACGCAAAAAATCATTTTGCCAAATGAATGATGAGAGCTAAAATTCTATCTGGATATAAAGGGGTTTGGTGATATTAGTTCTCTTGAATTGTCATCATCACTAACTCTATAATTTAGGAAGGTTTTTTTTGGAGTATTTGAATCCAAATTTCATCTTAGTTTGGTTATGACTTATGTTTTTTATTAAAGTTATTTCTAATAATTCTTTTATAATATCCCAAAACAAAATGGTGAAGTTCATAAATAAATATAGGTATCAAATTTTTAGAATTTTTTATAACCCAAAGAATTACAAATGGTGAAGTTCAGAAATTTATTTTTATATATCTTCTCTGTAACTATATTTTAGCAACGTGATATTTGGAATGGGGGGAAAATTTAGTTTAGAGTTACTTTTTAAAATTGTTATAATTGACGAAGTTTAGAAAATTTATAAAAAATTAACCATAATTTAACCATGGTTGCTTTTTAGTAGATTTTAAATTTTAATCTTAGTAGCGAAGCACAAACTCCACCCGTAGGGGAGAGTGGCGAAGACATTGCCTGGTATTATAATATTTGCAAATATTAAGTTTCCTATTATATGAAAAAATATCATAAAATAAAAAAAATAACGTATCGTCACTATTAGCCTCTTTTTTACACTTTTTGTTGGCACTTTAAACTGAGAGGTAATAATTTTTTTTAAAGAGAGCAAAACCTACTTGATTAAAAAAACTGACAAACTATTTTTATTCCAATCACTCACTCCAAATGCCAGACGAATTTCATTTTAAAATTATATATTATTTGTGATACGTCTGGTACATTTAGTAGTGTGGCTCCTATTTTCATTCCTCGCCAGCAGAACCGACCATTTACTATATTATGAACTTTAGGAAAGAACCAGTAGCTAAGAAGCTCGTTGACTACTCACTTATTATTTGCTTTGAAGCCCAAGCTCAGTATCTCCCTCCATGGCTAACTCCTTCCATTTGGTCTAGGTCGTTTGCGATGGTGAATATGCCGGTGAGACATAAATCACATCCTAAAACTTTTGTTTATCGCTAAGCCTTTTTTTCCTACCTTCTAAAGCACCAGAAGTATTGCGCTTGTTTTTCTTGAAGCACATTCCCTATCTCAGCCAGGGTACACGGATGGCTATAAATCTGAAGAGAAGTCCGGCTTCTACGTCTTCTCAAGTCTATTTGAAACTACTGGGCCTTTTCCTTTCACTGCATCTGTATTCAAGTCTAAGTTGTTGCAATAAACTGCAGAACGAATTCAGATATTTCGGTATTTCTAAATATATCTTTTAGACATTATAACCTTTGCACTCCATAGTTCGCAGTATCCGTGAAGCCACGGATGCTACTAGCCAGGAGCATGCTAAGATTTTTTTCTGTAGGGCTCTGGAAATGTAGGTATTGAGGAAAATGAACGCGTGGATGAGAGCACCAAAACACCGGCAAGAACTGGGCTATTGTATCAGCGTTTCGGGCTTTCTATCTCTGAATCCATGGGGGGATTCAGCTTAGCCCTTCCTAGAGGGCGGCCGAAGGGAATCTAATGTTGTGTTCCATTGTGCCGCGGACACACTCGCAGGGCGCAGTCGCATCTGTTGTAGCAATCATTTGAACTTTATTTTGGCGAGTGAATAGTACCGCAGCCTGTTTGGCACATTCTCGTCGAATGCCCCTGTCTGGAGGAAATTGACGCGCACTGCCTGGCTTAGGTACTAGGGTGAACTAGTCCCTTGTACTTAAAACCCGATCGTGCGCTCATAATTGGGGATTGAACGAGTCCCTGTAAAAGATAGACCTCTTCCATAGTATTTAGTATTTGGGTGTTGGGTGCATGTTTAGGCAAATGACGATGGTGCGCTTCCATTTGGCACCTTATTATGCCTTTGCATTTTGCTTTTTTTTGCTTTGATTGCATTTTATTCTTTTCTTTGTTTTTTTCGTTTTGGCCCTTCTTTTTCTCCGCCGGTTTTGTAACTTCCTGTGTGCATCTGGAACTGCTCTAAATTGGTTTCGCTCCTATTTGTCATCTCGTACTCATCTGTTCATTTCGAAGGTGAGCTATACTTTCTTATCTACCTCTTTACTCTTGGCCTTCAACCAGTTATATGCTGATAACATGCAAACATTTCTCTTTGCCTCCAAAAACTTGTTCGTCGTGACCGTCACTAATGTTCAGCAAAACTGAAGTTCGAGTGACACCTCACCAGATATCACTCGTTGTAAATATGTAGTACTCTCTCTCAATCTTGGTGGCTTCTAAATTGCGTTCTTCGACATCATTTTTAACCTGGGTGTTTCTTTTGACAAGAATTTAATTTCAAATCGCATGTCGCTAATATCAGCGAATCATCACTCTGCTTTTATAGTAATCTCAGTCGTATCTGCCTGCACTGTGACCGAAACCGATTAGAGATAGCCATCCATGCCTTTCGCCGTAAGGGGCACGGCGAATTGCTTTTCTGGCCGCCTTGCTGATGGAACTCAGCGTCTCCTCCCGGCCCAAGCTTAGCCTCTTCTCTTTATTTCTACCACCCTGTCTTCTTACCCTGCTTCCTCACTTTTCCTACACCCTCTCCCACAACTTTCTCTGGTTGGCCTCTAATTTCTCAGAGTAGACACCGACGAGCTTCCTTTCACCTAACTATTCTGGAACTGTGGTGATTGGTGAGGGGACAACGACCCCTAACCCTTGAGCTCCGGTTTGGGGTGGTGTAGGGCGGATTGTAACAATCTGCTTCACCCCTCCCTGCACCTTCCTTACATTCCCTTCCTCTCTCCTTTTACAGTCTATCAATTTTATGCCGAGGGTGAAGCCGCTATGCTTATTGGCTGCCAGGCCACAAGGCTAAAGGAGTGTCCTCAAAGGGCAGCAACCGCTTTGCCGGCCTCGTATTCACCACTCGCAGCGCGGATAATGCGTGGGGCGATCAGAGTATGCATTCCGGGCTACAAAAAGGGTAACCATGCCCAATGATGAGAAATTAAAAAGTAACACCCTTCTACCTTGCCCTCTACCACCATCAGAACCGCCCTCAGACAGCTTCACTCCAGAAAAGGAGGTTCCCAGCCCCCGCGTAATTTCTCAGAGGACCCTCCAAACTTCTTTTACTTGAGAGGAGGCTTACTTCTTTCCCATGCCTACGGGTGCAGGGGACTACCCCTTACCCCCTTCTTTGGAGTTGTCCTTTGGCGACTCCTTCTTACTAGCAGCAGTTCCCCCCTTTACTTTCCAAGGGGAACGCCAAGAAAGCACGCATGACACTACAAATTGACCGCTCCCGGTGGGAGGAGTTGGATAGGGCCAACTCCTCTATGGGGGCAGGGGATAGCATGGCTCGTTGAGCTGTGCCTTTTAACGTCCTGCACTTGTGTCTTCTAAGCTTACAGGGAGTCACTGTGCGTGTGACCCACTCTTCCCCGACTGATGCCGCTGCAACGGAACAAGTTGACACAAAGTTTTCTTCAAATAAGATCCGAGAAGTCTATGGTAGGGATAGACACTTGGAGCCCCCCTCCTCCCTGAGATGTACATCGTTGCTAAGGTGACCCAGCTCCAGACATTAGGATAATCCATGTGGTCGAACCCGGGCTCGGGACCAAGCACAGAACCCGACTACTTCTCAGACGGCTCGGGGCCCCGAGGCCTGACAAGGAGAGGATAGATCCCCTCCCTCGAGTGGTGCTCTTGTGACAGCCAGGAGCTTTTCTATTTCTGAGAAGGATATGGCCGAAGTCGATCAATCTGGCCAAGAGAATCCTACCCTTGGAGGAGAGAAGCGGGTTCATTCGCCACCCTCCCCTCCTAAAGAGAAACAGCACAGAAGAAAGTGAAAGAAGACTCGGGGTTCCTCTCTTCGTGGGAGCCACGGGGAGGGCCAGGGCCGCTGCCATTTTGGTATGTGACCAAGTCAAGATCAGTACTTCCGTCCCCAGTGCTCCTCCGGGTGGGGAGTCCCAGACCACGAAAAAAAGTGTACAAAGTAGAGCCTCGATTACACCGGGGGCCCCTCACTCAGAGGTACCGTGTCGTTTTCGTGCCCGCTGGCTTCAAACGCTTCCTAGTTATTCGCTCCACTGATGGTAGCATGTTGGCTAAGGGCAACCTGATCCATTAGTAGAGAGCTCTAGTTTGCATGTTTGGTGGAGAGCCGAAGGTGACCCATTTCACGGACGGGAGACTTTGGCCAATGCGTTAAATCCCTCTGAGGTGGCCATGAGTAGTGCCCTTCGGACACTTGATTGCACGCCGGTGAGTATGACGCCGCACTCTATCGTACACAGCCTGATTTTGGGTGGGGGGGTAGTCAATGACCCATGGTATTGACCACTTTCCCATTTAAATATTTTCTGGGCTGCTGCCTCCTGAGATCCAGTCCCGGTGGCGCTTGGTGCGGGCGCGGCGGTCCGCATTTCAAGAAATGAATGATTTCTCTGTCTTAGTCGAGGAGTTTAAGTTAGTACATGAGGCCGTTGATTTCTTCTCTGGAAACTCATTGCCGTGGGCCTAACTACTATTCTTAGAAGGTCTGGCCGTTTTGCACACCAACCGCTGAACATCAGAGTGTGAGGTGGGACTCAAACAGAATCGTTATGCCTACATGCGCTTTAAGCGCCTCCCGCAAATACGTGTCTTAACGGGAAGACCTCTCTAGCAGATGTATGGAAGCGAGTCAAAAGGATTCAGGTCAAGTATTTACAAATTGTTATTTATTTTATAATATAGCCTAGTAGTAGGCTGTGTTGAGTAGGGCTACCCTTCCCAAGTAGGCCGTCGCCAGATGGGCTCCTAAAACTTTAATTAACAATCAAACATGCATGACTTTGTTACATCTTGCCTTATTTACCCTATCTTCTCCCTGGAGCCACAACATTGCAATTTGTCTCCTTTAACTTGCCCAGAACTTTGCGGCTCAAATCGCCCTCTATCAAGGACGGTTTTCTCGTACCAGATCCCTAATCTGCGAACTGCACTGGCTGCCCATTAAATTTTGAATTACTTCTAAATTCCTCCTTCTCATATTCAAAATCATAAGCACCCCAAACCCCTTACTCGAACAGTGTCCGCCTGCTTTCGGGCCCTCGCACTCGTCTTTGATGCATGGGTGATCATGACTTCTAGCTAGTTGCCCCTAAGCTGTGGAAGGGTTTGCCTGTTTGCACATACTCCTCTTCCTCGCCTGGCGCTTCAAGTGGGCTCTTAAAACGCGTCCCTTGTGCAAAGGCACAAGGTCTTGAGGGGCACCATATTAAACCTCTATTATTATTATTATTACTATTATTTAAAAAGTGTGGATGTGAGCGAAAGAGTAGGTAAGTATTTAGGTAGGAATGTAAGAAGACAAGAAAACAGGCAAGTAGGGGGGTAATAAATTAGGAAGTAGGTATGAAAAAAAGTAAATATGTACATAGGTAAGACTGTAAGGACTATTTTTCTGGCAAACATATAAAGTAAGCAGGTACTGATCTGCGTTAATCAATATTTTCCTACGACTATGCCAGAGATGATCAACAAATATCTCTTCATTCGAAGCGATCAGAATGTTAATTCGTGATCGAAGTCTTTATTGTGTGTTGTGCGTGATCCTATTTCACATCTTGTTTACTGAATTAAGGGATGATTAGCAAGCTGCGTGATAGATAGGCTGTCACACAGCCGGAGCAAATTAGCTAACTGTCAAGAGAATCAAAAGGAATTGTTATGTCGTCGTAAATTGAGCAAATAAAATGAAATAACGAATCGTAAAAGCGATACTTGGAGCAACCCTTCAATTAAAAGACGTGGTATACTCTAAAATAATGGACAATGAATGAACTGATGGTAATTGCAAGTCTAAATGAAATTCCAGAGTAGGAGAATACCCCCCCCCAAAATAGTAGATTGAGCATATTGCTTGTTTTTTATTTGTGTAATTCTTTTTTGATTCTTGTGGGTTTTCTGAGCATTTATCTTTCATTGTTTCTCTGAGTTGCTTTCACTTTTTACCTGAATTTTGTGTTGTATCAAGTTTCATTTATATACGCTAAAATTGGTAATGTGCGTTGATAAAATAGTTTGTGTTTTAATCACAGGTGCATATTGAATTTGATGAGGTAATTAATCTTTCCTATCCATCTTCATCTTAATTTTGTTAATCTATTGGTTTTCTTTCCCATGTTTACATTAGAAGTCCGACGCTATTGTAAGTATTCTTGTACTGTATCTAAAATTTAGACGCCGATCTTAAGTTTTCTTTTTAAAACCAAAGTATTAATCATGATTTTCAGCTTTAAAAGGGCAGTTTCAGCTCACCAGTGAGCCTGGCTTGTGTAATTCTGTTAGAATTGGCTATCATTCTTCTGAATTTGAAGTAAATAATGTTATTAGCAAAGCAAAGGTGACTTGAATATGTATCAATAATTCTGATTTTATTTTATTCCCATTCCAAAGTAGGAAAAATAGTCTCGAGCATTTGTATATACAATTTCAGGGGGTGGGTGGGAAAAGGGGGGATTCAAACCTCTCTCAGTCATTTTTTGTTTGTATTTTATTATTGACAGAGTAATAATGCCTTAATGTTGATGTTGCATGATGATTTACGCAATAAAGTATGCTTATTTAGGTTTTGCTAATTTGTATTTTTCTGTAGTGTTCTTGCAACTGATTGGGTGTTTACGGAATCAAAAGCTTTATTATAGCCTTGGTAGGCCATGCAGAGATGTATCAAATATTAATTTATTTTCTATAATAATGTTTTTCAAGAAATCATTGTCCTTCTTTGAAGATTCCTAAAAAATGAATTCTAGATTTATTGAAACTGTTCAATATTTACTGTAAGCTATTTAAACATAACCATAGGAATGTGTAGGCCATTTTAAAGTTCTAATCACCCCTAGGCCTTTAATAAGATATGAATGCCTATTCTTTTTTTGTAAGCTAAATTTTGTTAGCACCCTTTATTAGCCATATCAGGCTCTATCAATATAAGTAAAGGAATGTTACGACATTATCAGTAAAATAACATTACAGAAATGTGTTGAATATTCGTAAATGACAACGTTAATGAAAAATCTGTTCAAGGCAATTTCGTCCCACTAAATTCTTAAGATAGACGAGGCGATACTGCAATTAATAGTCAAAAGCCTCTTGCGTACTCTAATCGCCGAGAGAACACTCGTAAATTAACAACTATCATAAACTACAGTCATTAAAAAGTATGTAAACGTCTTGTAAAGGGATGAAAAGTCCACAAAAATGGTGTTTAGGTGCTACATGAACTGTTGAATAACAGCGTATACAACATGGAAATAATTGCTTCATTTCTATTGCCTCGAAATACCCATGAGTCATTTTAGGACATAATTGTTACGTAAAATGAAAAGTAAACTCTTTACTTCAATATTAATCACAAAAAAACCAAATTCCTACTCTTACACGTATACAACCACAAGTGCCTGAAAACAAGCAGATGGTTACGAAACAAAGTCTGTTGACCAAAGTCGCGTGGTTTCACTTTCTCTGATTTATGACCTTACGACCTTCAAAACTTTTAATAATTCCCGGAGTAACCTTGTCAATTATACCATTCGAAGAGAATTCAAAACAACATAAGGGTTTCAAATTTCATTAGAATCGCCATATAGTTACAATTTTATTACCAGAACAAAAAAAACAAAAAAGAACCGACGGACCGATATAGTGAAATATAGAGTTACAAGCAACTAAAAACTATATGTTCAAAAATGGTGACGTTGAAATGAAGCTCTTAAACAATAACGTCGTTCATTGTTTAACTGAAATGGCGTCCCGATCCATCATGACAGTGCACGCCCACACCGGTCACGTATGACTTAAGAAAAAAAAGAATGCGTTAAGTTCAGAAGGTCTTCTTCCATATTGTCACACGTGTCACGTTTCACCCATGAAATTCTTCATCTTCTACATTCACCGGCTCTTACATCATATGATTAACATTTATCTAAGTATTTACAAATTCATCTTAATAGCAAAGTTTACTCTGATATGAAGGAGGTGAAAAGGTGGTTACCAAATCATATTTTTCATGATAATCGAATTAATTCTTCGGGAAGTCTCTCCTGCTTAGGCAAATAAGTCAGCGCATGGTCAATAATGATGGAAACTCTTTTGCGGAATACAGTTTTTGTATATTAACAATGATTTTATTTTTGTTTTAAAATCATTAGTTTCTTGATAAACTTATACTGTAGTTACTCCCGAAACGTCGCTCATCCGGTGGATGATTGCACTCCTGTGTTTGTGTTAGTTTGTTATTTATGACTTTGTAAGTAATATGATGATTATAAGAGTTTAATAGGGATAGAGTTCTTTAACTCTTCCTTGTTCCCCATTAAAAAAAAACTACATCAGAATCGGTGGATATTTGTCATTGGATTTATAACATCCTTTAAAATCTTTGTAAATTGATTAGCTAGTTTGGTCAACAAGACCTTTAATCCCATACCTTTATTTGGTCCAATATACCTCATGCTGCTCAACTGGTTTACCCTTTTTCCATACTCGTACGAGATTTCGTCCTCTTTCACTCTTTGGTGGTCTTCCTTCTCATTTAATGAGAAGTTGTCATGAAGTGTATGGTAGCCATTGAAATACTGGTATGAAATATTTAAATATTTTGATTAATTAATTAGGGTATGGTTAATCTTTCGATATACCTATAATTTCTATTTTGAATGGAATGGTGCTATGGCGGTGTATAAAGTACGCAACGCTACAGATATATTTAAGAAGTAAATATACACCCAGTCAATTGCTGAAACAGTTTGGTTTGTAAATTTGAAGAATTAAATACATTTGTAACAATGAAAGTCAAGCTGGCCCAAATAATCATGTCAAGCTTTTCAGAATTTTTCAGACAAGGCAAGCGACATCTGGCAATATCTACCCCTCTCCCCGTCTGCGTCCACCACGATTGTTTCCTATTAAGACTCTCCCTTAATAAATAGCCAGTCATTTACTAACGTAGCGTGATAATTTTACTAGGTTATCCTCATCATTATACAGCTGAATGATGGTGGATCACAACTGTTAAAAAAAAAGAGTTAATCTGAGTTGAAAAGTCGAGGTTATCAATATTAATAACACTTTTGTATTCAACGGTGATTTTGTGGTAGAATTTTCCAACCTAACCTAACCTAACATAACCTAACCTAACTAACCAATAACCAAACCTAACCTAACCAAACTAAACCGAACCTAACCGAACCTCACCTAACCAAACCTACCCTACCCTATCCTACCCTAATCTAACCTAACCAATCCTAACTAAATTGACCCTAACCTAATCTAACCTACCTTACGCTACCCTACCCTAACTAAACCTAACCTAACCATACCTAACCAAATCTAACCAAACCTACCCTAACTTAACCTAACCTAACCAAAAACAAAGAGGATCGTGTGATAGGGAAACTTCTCGTGAACGCGATGGTGTTATCATCTTTTCGGTAAAGGCACAAAGAAAACAAAAGAGGAAGATATTGAAATCAAGTTGTAGGAGCTGCACAACAGTACCCTCGTAAGGAAACAATCTCTCATCCAGCCTCTACAACTTCAGTAAATAGTTGTTCTACGTCATGACTTCCGTAAATAATAAAATATTTGCTCCCTCTATCTTCTACTCCATTACTACTACCCTTTTCGATCCACCCATCGTTTGTCTCACCTACCTCGAGGGGAAGAGATACCCTGTGTGGATGGTATTCTTGGCATCTGGGTGAGTGGCACGCCCTCCCGTCCTCAGTGCTGCAATAGTCTTGAAAATAAAATCGGGTTCCATGGTATTTATCTTTCCTTCACATCTGCCCTTTACCGCTTTCGCACTTTCTTACCACACTTATCCTCTATTGGGGGGCCTGGTTAAACCCAACTGTGGGTGAAATAGGGCATAAAACTTTATCCAGCCCCTCACCCTTTCGCCATGATCACCTGTTGCATAGTTTTATCTTCTTTTCAAATTAATTAATTTTATTATGATTAGCAGTGATAGTAAAATTATATTGTCGTTAGTTTATCGTTTGTAAATAGTTCATTTTATAATTATTATTAGCATTATTGCTATTATTATTGATGATATTTTTTAGCATCATTATTATTACTAGAAGTAGTTTTAAATATTTTAATCAATTCACACATCAAGCATTGGGAAAAAATAAAACAAAAAATTACGACACACAAATTATATTAAGCGAAACATCCTCCAGCATCTATTACTTATTAGAGTTGGTTTGGTAGTGATGCCACAACATTTTTGCACACATCACTTTGTCGCAAGCGATCCATTAAGATTGGTTTATTTTTCAACCCCTCATAATCATATTTCGAGGGCATTTTTGCCCATGTTACCAATAGGCATCGAGTCTGTGTATTTTGCAGCCAAGTCAGAACATATCATTTCAGGATTTTGTTGGAATAACCTATGAATTACCAATGTTGGAATTATGGATGGGTGAGTTGTCTATAGATACATGGATGTTCTGGGTTCTACAAGCAGCATGCTACTCAGAGAAAGGAGAATGATTTCTTCCAGTATGTCCGGGTAGGCAGTCGTTGATAACTACTAATTCAACAGCTTTGTAGCAACCAATACAGTCTCACAATCCTGCCTTGGTTCTAAAAATGCGGCTTGAACACCGCACCTTCTTTACATTTATAAATAAGCAATACAGTCGAAATGGGAAATGTATTCTAAAACTTAAATACAAAATAAAACTATCTGAGAGTTTTCACAGTAAAACACACACACAGACAGACTTTCCCCTTCTCTTCAAAGAACTATTGCACATGGTTACTTATATCCATATAACTCGGACGAGGAAAGAGTCCCTTTTTACTCGGTCGATGAATGTTTCTACATGAGCACTAGTTTGTGATAAACACAAATTACCTGTTTTTGAGCTGTACGTCAAGGCTGTCCACTTATTAGTAAATTTTCCACGTTTTATCTTTGTTCATTTCTTTCTAGCCAGTGATAAACTGGCCTAGAGTTTAAATTCAATATTTGAGTAATGTGTGAAGCAGAAAAATACCTGCTTCACGTAGGCTAATGATGGAATATCGCTAAGTAATGGCGCTCTCCGTTCTGCGTGGTTGGGAGTTCATAACGAAGTGGCCTGTGAGATTCAAATTCTCCGGTAAGCAATGGCATAGCGGATCAGGACGTTATTATAAAAATATGCACATTGATAATTAATTTATTCACATGTTCAAGTAACAGATAACACGTAGAAATTATGATTTTTATGCCTATTAAAATGTTTTATTGTCGTTCATAGGAATATTTTGAACATAACAAATAACCCCTAACATTAAATATCGCTACCACTGCACGGCTGATGACAATTATGAAAATGAAAATAAAAGATCGTTAAATTTAGAGAGTTATTTTGCAGTTTTCTTGTTAGAGATTCGTAACTGCTTGAGGTCATTGATTGTTGGCAACATTGTATAAATCAGACGGTCATGGTAAAAAATTTCGAGACTACTTTATTTTTTTATTTATGAAAATTATAAGAACTAATCAAACGTTGCATTTTGTTTTCGCATGTTTGTCTCGTAATTTAAAGTGAAATATTAAAAATTTATAGCTAAAACTCATTTTTTTTTAATAAATACAATCAATTGATGCTGCTACAATTCTACAGGCGGATACAATTCATTTGGCCATGCTGAAGACCAAATTTGCTCCATTTTTGTTTAATAGGAACTCGAAACAGCTAACTTTGGGACGACTTCTGTTTACCAACCGCCAGTGTGATTATCGCCCCAAAATTATTTATTGGATTAACCCCTGGCAAATTCACAGTCTAACTTCCCAAACTTTCGATGATACGAGTATTTTCAGCAAAATATTTTCTTATTGTTTTTGCGCTGTAAAAACTTTGTCTTTATGGCAGTGTTCTTGAGTAATATGTGTTAGTGCTCCAGTTCCCTTGTATGAGAAGCAGCATTAGACATGAGAGTGTGCGGATGCTTCTCTGTGGCCAAACACAAGACTCATGAAAGTACACCTCTTTCTTCCTCCTAAAGAGAGATCATCCAGATGCTCCAAGCGGAAGGTAACTTCATCAGAGAATACCCCTTGGTCCCATTCTTGATCAATCCCTTCTTCCACAAAAGTAGAGCCCATCCGTAAAGTTATTCTTTGTGAGCTGAGACTTATTCGATGCTCTCTTCAACTTGAGTCCTCTGTCGAAAAGTATCCACCTCACTTTGCGCGCTCAAGCGTTCATACCTACCCCTTTCCAACACCTACCCCTTTCCAATCTTGAGTAAGCTTGACAATGGAGGCAACCTGACCCGAGAGCTGGGAGCTTAGCAAAAGGAGTATCTTGGGTTCATTCGAAGCTCTTGGGCGTCCAGAAGACTTCTTCATAGGATATAACCTGTCTTTTTACAGTCATTAATGATCCTAAAGATGGTGTTCCTTGATGCAATACTCTTAACAACCATCCTCTTCTATTTCAGGCCTCTATGGTGAAGAGCAATAATGGTTGCATGCTCTTTCTTGGATAGAACCATTTCTGGAATTAGAAAAGATTCAAACATTTATCTAAAGAATTATTACGAAATAGATTATAATTACACAACATCATTCATTTAACTCATGCTAGTCATCATTTTACTGTTTTGGTCGAATAGTAAATATTACTGGGATTGCAACTCACTTCCTACGGGAACAGGACAAGAGCGTGATTTTGAATTTAGCGAATTAATGCTGTTTTTTCATATTATTTTTGAAACGCTAACTTTTTAATAAACTTGCAATAATTTCAAAATTAAAATAATTATGCTTATCACGTAATTTTTTAAAATGACTGAAAAAAAATATATTAGTCTCAAAAACTTTGGCCATGACTTTATTTCACCAGAATGGACAACAAAAGTAAGTTAACTACTCGTACATTATTGCCGCTCGGCTTTGGGGTTCTGTATTGCCAATTAATAATATTTTTCCTCACACGGAAATTAATTATGAGGTTAAAAATAAAAATATTCTGACCGTGTTCCTGTTTTTTCAGATTTTTTATGTTAAGTTCTGTCTAGTATTTTTAATGAGAATAATTTTGTAATATCGAGAATTAAAAAATAACTAAATGGTTAGGGCTAAATATAATGGAAATAGGCAATATTTCGGTAGTTTGGCAACTCTGCTTTGAAACAAAATCATGTCAAAATATTTCGACAGTAATGCTTGAAATACCGCACTAAATTTAATTTATTTTGTTGGTAACTGTCCTACCTCGTATATTTACATATAACTAAATATATCTCAACCACTTCATCTCTCAAAATTCAGCGTAAAGTGTAACATGACTAATTGGCCCAAAATTCCATATTATTTTGAATTTGTGTAATTCCATTTATCGGCTGTTAGAGCTGTTACTTGCTTAGCCATGGATTTAATAAATTGTGAGATTAAAGCATATAGTATTTCTGAGCATGTTTGGCCCCTGAAATTAAGCAATTTTAACCGTGTTCATGTTTTTAAAGTTTTTTTTCCGTTAAGTTCTGTCTTGTTTTTCCCCTACGTTTCTATTAGGTTAATGATAAGGGACAGACTAAGCCAATGAAGTTGTTTGATGCCGCTTTGGTTCCTTTTAACTGTATGAGAACGGGGCCTTATTTTCCATGAATAAGCAAACAACTTTCGTTTTCAAACTGACCATTTGAAAATACTGGTAAAAGTGACATTTTAAGAATGGAAATGTATTTTCCCTTTGATAACGCCAACACACTAAACCAAATCTTACAGAAAATACACCAGATTTTACCGGTGGTTGTAACCTATCATAGTTAAAGGAAGTGTTTCCCTGAATGCACGCACATAATATTCAAGAGAGTGCTGATAATATACTGCTTTTTTGGGATGATTTGGAAACTTCCCTCCACTTCAGAAGCTTTTAAACAAGTTTTTTTCTCAAAGGTTTTGCGAAAGTCACGAAGACATCTTTCAGAAGCGCCAAGGCGATCAGGTCGTGACTCCAGTGATAGTGCACTCTTTTCTTCAAATGGAACTACATATAATGCTGTAAACGAAAAAAAAGAAGTATTTCAATATTCCTAGCAATTTGTATTTATTTGAGTCCATCCTCAGTTTGAACAAAAATCCAACTACTTTAAAAATCTAAAATTTCCTTGGAATTCTACTTTTTAATCATGTTTAATAATTACAATATTAAAATCTGAAAAGATGCAAACAAATACAAGTTATAATAATAAAAAAAATGGGAATGCAATCATTTTAGTATAAAACTATGGGTGTTTATGTCGAGCATTCCTCTCTGTTTTTTCTAGCAAGAATAAGAGATTATATGGCGATTTTTAATTCCTTACTTGCTTTGCCTTACCTTCGTGCTTCGCTAAGGTCAACAATGTTCCACTCTATCCAACTAAATTCTTTTTTTTTTAGCTCGTCTAGCTTGCCTTTAAGAGTGTCTGAATGTTATATGTAGCATGAGAGGCAACTGTTGGAAGCTATTTCTATGAGTCCAGGATTTCTTAGCAGTCACTGATTCCGAACTCCCCTGCTGCTGTCGTAGGAAGAAGCTAGATCGCCTCTAGAGATGGCACTTCATTTTATTGGCCCATTTCATGAGGGAGAATGATTTATTCAACCGTGCGAAAGGGGCGCACTATCAGAAAGGGGGAGATCTCTAATGATAAACCCCCTATACACCACTTGTGGACACGCTCCTACCTAACTTATTTATTGAACTTCTTTAGAAGCACGAGAACTTTCTTTCCGAATATGCATTTCGTATTCGTTTGGCTGCATGCATGACTGCCTTCTCAACCTGCCACTCATATACTCTCTCTCCTTTACTTTCTGCGTTGACTTTTCCCTTAAAGACCCATCTCTTAGAACTTGCCTTCTCTCAATTCCAGACTTCCGCTCTAAAGGCCTCGATTAGTGCCATAACACAAGATACGAACACCTTTTGAAGAAATTAACAAGTAGGCGGAATACATTAGCTTATAGAGAAGAGAAGGACCATCCGTTCCGCAAACCATAAGTAACGGAGACAAAATAATGACGAATCTTATTTTGAGACCTGATGTAGGAAGTGATAAGGGGGACTAACGAATAAGACACTGGGTTTAAATTGATGATGAATTTGGTTCTATCCCAATAGATTACGGGATTACAATTGTACATATGTAAAAATAAGGCAGATTGCTCACTATGGTTGCCTACATTGACCTGATGTTGAATTCAACGTACATGGAAGGCTTTGCTGTTTTTTTCAAAATAACATTTAGTACAATTATTACACCCTTCAGAATCAAATTACCGGGACGGCTGATGGAGTTCTAGACAAGGATGACATTTCTTTTAGGCGGTGGGAGGAGACGAGGAATTATACTGAACACTTTGTTATCAGGTAAGGAAGGACAGCATATTTTTGGTATCCAAAATTCTAATATTATCGTCGACACGATAAGAGGATTTTTAGTGGCATATTTACAAATGCTTAGGAAATATAATAAATAGCATAAGATAGGCTCAAAATTATGCTATCCATTATATTTTTTAAACGTACATCACATAGTATTTTGGGTCTCACATTAAGATTATCCTTGAATTTTCTCCCTTATTTAGGGTTTGTGAAAAGGAGAACCATCCTTCTCTTCTATATAACCTCTTATATTTTGCCTTCTCGTTCAACGCAGGCGGTACCCTGTGCAGCTAGCTACACTTGAATATCTAGAGCAGTTGCATCTCTTCTCGGCTGGGGTGCAAATTAGGGAAGCCCCCTCTGTCACTGGGCTGATTTGAACTCTTTAATGGGGATTGTGAAAGTTGTTCGTGCGCTTCCCCAAACCCCTCTCAGCACTACCTTTTTATTATTATTAGTTGTACTTTTACTGTTATGATTCTTCTTATTGTCATTTAGTAGTATTATTTATTATTATTATTCAGTATTATTTCGGTTACTTATTATTACCATTAATTATGGTTAATATTATTTATTATTATTTATTATGTATTATAATTGTGTATTATTATTGAGGGGAATTATTAATAATGTAGCTCATTATTATTGTGTATTATCATTATTTTATATAATTATTCTTTAGTATTATTAATATTGTGTATAATTACGGCTATCCCCTGAACCTTTTCTACTTGCAATTTATACCAGGAGGACTTTTCCCACCTAGACAGGCTAGGATATGATGATAATAGGTGATACCACCCTACTTTTAGTGTACTCGCCTATCTCTGCTTCTCTTTAATACATACTCTCCTATTTCTTTCCTTAGTTGCTCTTCTCTCTACAAAGGACTCTGTTTTCCCGACAAATTTCGTCCTCTTTTGGCCCTTAGACGAGTGGCAGTGTATACCATGAGACCCTTACCTGTTTGGAAGGCTGAAAGTCCGCTGACTAGGGCATGTCCTAGGTACTTGGTATGATGGATAGTTAATTCTGGTCTCTTTCTTTTTCCTGTACAAATACGAGGGGCGGGCAATAAGTTTTGCAATTCGAATATAAGGAAACGAGATATGATGAAAAGTGTGTTATTATTTTTCAATATAACTACCCTAGACTTCAATGCACTTGCGCCACTTGTTCCTGAGGCTTCGAATTCCCGACAACCAGAAATCTCCCAACTGCTCTTCAATCCACTCCTGGACGGCGAGCTGGACATCTTCATCGTCCAAAAACCGGCGTCCACGCAGTGCAGCCTTGAGCTGGCGGAATAAAAAATAGTCGCTAGGGGCCGAATCCGCACTCGCGCAGGGCAGCTTGTGCAACTCTGTCCTTGTGGACTTTGACGACGTTAAAGTCGATCATGGGGTGTGAGGTGTCGTGAAGTTTCTAGGGACCCAACGGGCAGAGACCTTGGTAATGGCCAAATTGTCGTGGATGATGTTGATAACACTTTCGTGTGATATTCAAAGTTCTCGCTCGATTTCTTCGAACTTCACCCGGTTGCAACCATGCGTTCATGGATCTCTTTTGCATTCTTGCCTTCCTTGGTAAAAGTTTGATCACTGCGCGGTGCTAAACCTTCTCCATTGTTAAAAAATTTGTGACTGACGATCTGTAATCAGCTACTGCTTCTTAAATAGACGAGACAGGAGCGTGCGGCTGCAGGTCCTGACTTGTCATAACTTGTCCTAACACCCCCACAAAGAGCCATCCCCCTTCCTCTGTTTTGCCCTACCGATTCGCAGAACTTATTGACCGCCCCGCGTATAAGGTGGCTACGCCGGCACTATCCTTTATAGGTAAGGCTCCAAGATAATGTCACCTGAGTGGCGGGCCGTGTCGGCAAAGCCTATCAATGCTGCACTGGGACCGATTAATATGTAAATGATCCACATTTTAAAAAATTCTGATTCTATGGAAACTTTTCTCTTAACCTCCTAAATCAATGCCGGGTAATAATATCTACTTTCCATGAGTTCTCCTTTGCTCTATCATTTACGGTGACGAATGAAAAGAATAGTGGGATACACCCATTTGACGGGTGGAGGGGCTACCCTCTGACATTCAATAAGCGGCAAAGGTGCTTTTTTTTTGCAATCTTATGGAGCCGTTCTCGCGCAGCTCCAGATCAGAAAAGGATGTGACCTCCGCTGTGCTTTCTCAGGGACTGAGAAAGCAAATTATTCAAATTATTAAAAAAGGTATCAAAATCATGGCCATTAGGCCATACAGAAAATACATCGTCAATGTACCTTAACCATATAAAGTTAAGGTACATTGACGATGTATTTTCTGTATGGCCTAATGGCCATGATTTTTATAACTTTTTTAATAATTTGAATAATTTGCATGTCTCCATCAAATTTAAATATGAATGGGAATATGATAATAGATTACCCTTTTTAGATGTCCTCATTAGTAAAGATCACCATGAATTAAAACTTGACGTTTATAGGAAACCAACCAACTCGAATGCCTATATACATTATTTTTCGTTTCACGATAATACTGTTAAAAAATCGGTAATTTCTAACCCTTTCCTTTTAGCATACAAAATATGTCATCCTTCTTATTTAGATGTAGAAATTGTCATTATCCGGACCATTTTTTCTAATTTGTATTACCCCGATTGGTTCATATCGTTTGCCCATTGTGCAGCTAGGAAAACATTCTATGGTAATAAACCTTCCCGCACTAATGACTTCAACAAATGTATAACATTGCCATTTAATAATAAATTAAATAGTTAAAAGGACATATTTGGAAAATTGGGTATTAATCTAGCCTTTAAATATAATAATTCTTTAAACCAATTGATGATTGCCAGGAAACCAAAAGAACATCATAACATAGGAGTATATGCAATACCATGCAACGATTGCCACTAAGTTTATATAGGGAAAACGGGGAGAAATCTAGACAAGAGATTGTATGAACACTAAAGAGATATTAAAGTGGGCAGCGAAAGCAGTGGAATATTTTGCAATGTAAAAGACTTGAATCATTCGATCGATTTCAATGGAAGTAAAATGGTTGTTTAAATCGGCTAACTATGTTAAGAGAAGAATCGTAGAATCGAACTTGATATCGTCAGTTCCTAATTTAAATCTATCTGAGGGTCAATTTTTTTTTAATCATGTAATACGAAAGTAAATAAACAAAATAGTAAAATGTCAGCCCTTCAATATGTTTAGGCCTAACCCCCCCTCCCCTGATTAGCCACAAGTAGGGGATTGGGGGAAAAAGAGGGGATCTTTCACGACCTGACCCTGTGTTATGTTTGTAAGCACTTTTCTTATATTTTCTATCTAGTGTCAGTTGAAAATGGTGTGAGATACACTGAAACTGTTCTGAATTAAATTGTCTTCGGAGAATGTGGTTTAATTCGTCATCTTTTCTTGCAATATTGCATTAATTTTCATCATATATATATATATATATATATATATATATATATATATAAAAATCAAACAAACCACAAGAAACATAAAACGGTAAAATTTTCTTTCGGAAATAATATTTCCTAATAGAAGAAGAAGCATCGGCTGAAAAAAAAGTTCCTCTCTCCTCGTTTGTTAGAAAAGTAAAAAATAGAAAAAAAAGAAAAGTTGATTGAATTTATAAGAAAATTGATTTCCACCCAACTCAGGATACGGAATGGAAGGATTTTGTGGATATTGATGAAAATGGGAGGTAGAACTCCATTATTTTTCTTTTATTTATTTTTTGATCAGGAAATGATAAAGAAGATTTCTGAACAAACAGGAATATATGCTTTGGAAAAATCAGGACAGGAAATATACGTTTCTACGGATGAAATGGTGTATATAGGAATTTTGATTACCTCAGAGACTATGAAAATTCCATCTTACCGACCCTTTTAGAATAAGTCTTTGAGATATTACGCAACTAAGTGAGTTTCGCTGCGATATTGCAATGGGACTAATTGGAAATCCAGAGACACCAAAGAGAAGACGACCGTCCAGTAGGGCTTCAAAGCTGCCTAAAAGGCGCAAGTTGGTTTCTAAGGCAGCAGAATCATTGCGCTTTGACGATAGAATACACCTAACAGAGTGCATTGCGAAAAAGATAGGATGCAAGTAATGCATAACTGCGCATACATAAGTGAGATGTCTGAAGTGTAATGTTGGACTTTGTTTAACTGTAAAAGAAATTGATTTCGATCTCTTCACAGAAAGTAATATACAGGTCTAACACAAATAGAAGAGTAGCATATAACCGTTTCCTTTCAATATGTAAATTTAACTTTCACCATGAAGCACTTAAAAGTTAACTGTTTATGGTGTGTCAAATGGTGCCATATGGAACTACCTGTTCGCGTAACAAATGGTGCCAGATGGAACTACTTTTTATTTAGTTTACATTTTCTCAAAATAAAGAAATGTTGGTGTTCTGTTCTTATTTTGTTTCCGCTAAAACTAGTACAACATTTTCAAATTTTTAATTATATCTATATTTATATTGTAGCATCAAAGGGTTAATTTATATATATATATATATATTATTTAGGAGGTGAAAATAATTAGCAAGTTTTTCTTTCATTTAAGTTTATTACATCAGTTTAGTGAACAATACATAGAGGATTCTTTTATACATTATATATAGTATAGGTAACTTGATTAATGATACTGGCGACATATCGAAGACATTTAGGAAATTCCTTGAGGAAATTCATCGCATTTTATTTTTTTACTCCTATTTTTTGTTCTATATTATAGGACATGGATACCGAGGTGAATTTTATTCTTTTATATGAGTAATGTGAAAAAAAGGCAAACTTCTCTGAATTTTCAATAAACTTTTTACTTAAATTAGTCAACCCAATATCTAAAATATAATTAAGAAAATGTTTCCTGTTCTTTACGAAGGCACAATTATTGTATATATAATAATATTATAATGTATATAATTTAAGTTAAACTATTTACTGTCTATTCTAAGTTATTATATATATATATATATATATAATATATATATATATATATATATATATATATATATATATATATATATATATATATATATATATATATATACATATGTAGTGATATCTCGACTTACGAATAAATTGACATACAAATGTTACAAGATACGAATAGAATTTTTGGTCAAATTGTGATTTGAGAAACTATCTTGCTTCGACTTACGAACGTTACTTGGAAGATGGTTCTTGTCTCGTGTGGGGTGGCGTGCTCCATTCTCCCGCGCATCACATCCAGTTCGTGTGTTTACCTGTAAGATAAACATTGTCTCGCTCGATTCGTGCTTTAGTATTCTCTTGTGAAGTATTTGATGACTTCTCTCACTTTATCATGGCTGAAATTATGGCCACCATTGTCAAATCTGTGAGGAGAGGTGCTAAGAGGAAAGGGAATACTGAGAAGCATGAATAAAGTGTCCGCGTAGTCAATCTCGCTAAGATGTACAACAGATCACCATTAACCATTTACACTGTCCTTAAGAAGAAGGATAAATTCAAGGCCCTGAATTTTGTGAATCGATTTAATGCAGTGATGAAGCAATGGCATCCTCTCCTAGATGACTAGGTAAACTTTTCCTCGTATGGATCAAACGATAAACAATAAGCAGGTGATACCGTGACTGATTGTCTTTTCTGCGAAAAGGTCAAAGGCTTTGTATGTTGGTCTGAGGAGAACAACACCTTATAGGTCGGCAGAAGAGGAACATTTCATGGCAAACCGAGGATGGTACGATAACTCATCCTACATACCTTGAAGACGGTCTGCTTAGTTAGTTCAAGTTCCTCAAGATCGAATTCCTTCCATCCAACATTACCAAACTACTCCAGCCCATGAATCAGCAGATCATAGCGAGTTTGAAGAAGCTGTACACTAAAGGCCTGTTTGAGACATTTCTTGAGGTGACCGAAGGAGTAAATCTAATTTATAATTACAATCTGATGAGACATTTCCTATAAATACTAAAATGTAGCAAAAACAAGTTTCTTTGAATAAATTCCTAGTAAAAGTAGAAAAGAAAATCCCAGTGTCTCAGAAGAAAAGAGTGAAGTCAAAAAGCGTAAATTTTGAAGAAGAAAAATATCAGTCACTCCCACAGTGAAAGCGTTGCAAGTGTAGAAACTCCCGAGTGTGGAGTACCAGAAGTCTTGGAAGGAGATTGCTTTCAAGCAATAGCTTTCCTACTCCTTCTCTCCTCTCTTCCGTGTCCCTCAGTCCAGTCACGACGCTTCTCAGAGGTAAAGTAACAGATTTTGTTGTGTTTTTTCTATACGTATTTACATCTAACGAGTATACTAATAATTGTTTATTGTTTTTATACTTTGGGACAGTAATTGTGTATATAAAAATGACTTTAATGTAAGCACTTTTTGGTCCATGGCAAGAATTAGACATATTTCCATTAATTGTTATGGAAAAATTGCTTTGACATGCAAATTTTGTGAGATACGATTTGTGTCTTTGAATCAATTAAATTTGTAAGTCAATGCATCACTGTATGTATTATAAAAGAGAATAAAATAATTCAAAAGATATTCATTTTATTCATACAATTTGGTGGACACTTGCTATAGGAACAGAGAGTAAACTAATCTGTCTGCTTTTTAAAAACTCGGATTTACATAAGAAAATGGATACTTTGTGATGTCGTATTTTATTGACGGTGAATTCACATATGAATTTTCAGTGAACGTTCAGCTGATAATACTCTTTTCTCTTCGATCCGGATTGTAAAAAGTTCTTTTATTATATCGGAGCCGATATATATATATATATATATATATATATATATATATATATATATATATATATATAAATATATATAGAGAGAGAGAGAGAGAGAGAGAGAGAGAGAGAGAGAGAGAGAGAAAGAGAGAGAGGGAGGGAGAGAGAAAAAAAATATTGTAGCTGAGGAAACATGTTGAAAGTAAAGTAAGCAGAAGTGATCTTGAAAAGGATTGTTTTAAGCTTTCGGAAGTAAGCTAAAGTCTTTGCTCGGAGATATTTGCGTTGTGAGTCAAACTCTAAATAGTGCGCAAACTCTGCTTGATCATGTGGCTCCAGTAATAAAAAGACCTCTTTAAAACAATGGGATGATAAAAGGTATAGTTGTGACTAACTATGAAATAATAAAATAATTCGGAGTAAATCGCAAAGGTGGGATACATATTTAAAGAAAAAACAACAAAAAACAGAAATAAGGAAAAAAATAAAGAGTTAATGGGATAATTAGGGCTGTTATAGTGTTCGGATATCGTTAGTCCTTGAAACTTAATTTATTCAACATCGTTATTGGTGCCAAAACTATGAAAAATTAAGATTTAAACAATATTTTCTCATGTGACTTTTCAATCAGGTTAACATGATAAGTTTCTTTAGGTTTCAATTTTATTATTTAATACAGAATCATATCTTTCCTTAGAAAAAAAAAATTATTCAACATTATATCAGTGACTAGATAAAGTTTTCCTAACATAAAGTTTCATATAACATTTGAAAATTTGGGCACCAGGTTTTCGTGAATAATGACACAAATATGGATTCCAAAAGATGTTTACATTAATAAAAGAATTAATTACTAAAGGAGATCAAAATTTAATTATAGGGAAATATTTTAATTCGTTCTTCCTCAACTAAAAAGCATTGAAGCGTTTAGGTTGCGAAAATTTTAATATTAGAGAATCTTCTTAACTCTAGACTACCCCGATTGGTCTCTTGTCTCAACAAGAGGTTAGTCATGGCGAGCGGTTTTAATTTCTGCTCAAATTGGCAAAAGAGAACTCCTTTCGAAGATCCCAGAATTCCGGTGGAAGTATAATTATAGAAGGACCAAAGACACTTAAAAAATTTAGAAATTTGCTATTATCGGTGGCAAAGCTGAAAACCATTAGAACCATATGGGCGAATCCAGCAGCCCAAAGGTTAACTCGACGTGATAATACACGCTGGAAGTGAAGGAAGACGGGATGATTTAAAATAGATTCATATCCTCTTATTTTCCACTGCATACACGCAAAATATTATATTGTAACGATTTTATGCCTCAATTGATAAACAAGACATCTATAATAAATGCAATTTATAGAAACGTTGTGGTCACTAACTTAATTTAACGAGAACTTATTACCAATGATAGAGGAGAATGGTATACAAATTCACATATTACAATTCTATCTCAGTTTCCATTAAAATACAGAGATGTAGGCAAAAGAATTAAGGAATCTTAATATAATAAGTGGTTTAGAGAAAAATAAAGCTTTGTTCATGACACAAAAAGGACGGGGTCGATTACATACGTTTCTCTCAGAAGAAATTGCAGGGTTTTGTGTCTTACAATCTCAATAGAAGCAGAGAATGATATTTAGAATCTAGATTGTTACAATTTTCTTCTATGGAAATCTTTCGACAAAATCAATAGAAGAATTTAGTCTTATTTTTGAGTTATGAAGTTGTAATACTTGTACTAAATGAGTATTTTTTACATCACTATTTAACAACGGCAGGGATATTTTGCAACTTATTCTCTCCAAATTAATGCAAATGATTTAATTGAATAATATATAGATCATCCTTCGATAAATTTGAATATAAATGTAAAATGTCTTTTTCAGTAGCTAATATGATCGGTATAGAAAAACATGCAGTGAAGTTAATGATCATGCAAAGCAATACTCATACAGTTATACAACATGGAAGTGTTAACCAAGCTTCATATATATTCATTTAATTTCTTTGGATAAACGATAACTGAAACACCAGTTTTCATTTATTTATATACAAATGAAATGAATTTTATTGTTCATAGAAAATTATTAGATTAATTATCATTCTTAGAATTTTCAGATTCAACAAACAACGTTAAGAAAGAAAAATCTCAATTCATTTTTAAAATATGTGAGCGATATGCATTTGATTGTTAAGCATGTCTGGCCAAGAGAAGAAACATATATTTAGAGAAACTACCACGCATATAAAGTGGACAGAAAATGTTTCCAAACAAATACGACATAGTTACAATAAGTATTCCAGTTTAAAATAGTCCTTACCTACCACCCTTATTCAAATAGAAAATTAATTTTGTCCTAGAAAACGACCTATTGATTCAAATTTGCTAAAGTATATTTACAATCCTCCTATAAGCCAAAAAGTATATTTGGCGTACTTTAATTTTCTATACTAAATTTCATTGGGTTCTTAAAAGAAAATGATTAGCCCTTAGAAGTGAAACATAAACTTATTCAATAACAAGCCAACAACTCATAAATGATCTGCTTATTTTATACACACATAAAATTGTTCTATATAATCACCAATTATGCCTTCTAGGAAATAATTTAGAAAAGATAGATAGTATAAACAATAGAATCGATAGATAATGATGAAAGAGATTGAAGAGAATATTCAAATTTACTATTAGCCAAATTTGCACACTGAGAATTTGTGAGGCATTTTCAGTTTCCTAAATTATCTAATTAAATTTAGTATCAAACTGTATGATCCAATATTATTTGAAATAAAACCTTTGTCTAGTTGATCATGTTCTCTTCACGACCGTCTCAATTTCATGAATGCTTCCTAACAACGTTTGCCGAATAAAGGTTAATACTGAATTTGTCTTCAATTGCCTTCAATTACCTTTCGATAAAATACATTTATATGATTATATTTTCTACGTATGCCATATCTGAACTTTAGAAAAATAGATTTGCTAGTTGGCGAACCTTCTTCATCCTCGCTCTTCTCAAAGAACATTTGGGAAAGTTCTTAGCTGCAAATTCAAGAGATCTCGTTAATAAATATATAATAGTTTTTAAGTTAACGGAAAGATTATGTCTGCAAGCCTGTAAAAGCAGGAACGTCATGCAATTTATTCATTTTATCCATGTATAATGTGGTTCTCTATATTCAAATCTTTAACTTTGAATAAATAATCACATGAGAAAAGATACTGTAGTTTATTTTAAAGGCAAGATGAACAGACATTGGAAGACAAAGATCAAGGAGAGCAAAGGATAGCATAATGACAGCAATCCATACTAAGAAGACAGAAATAATGCCACTTTAAGAAAGTTTTGACTTATCTTGACCGATATACATACATATATATTATTTAATAATCTTGCTTATTATTATTATTTTTCATGTTATGCTGAGTCGCTGCCACATTATTTAAAAGTATCGTATTAATTACCTTCATTTTGAAATATCTTATTACTATGAACTTTCTTCTGATATTATGATTGAGAATGTTAAAGAGTAAAACTTGAAATTCAATTAATCCATACTTTAACAATAACAAGACAAAAATAATAATAATGATAACAACTTTCATTACTCAGATATTGCCGTCAGTCTTCCCGGTACTTGTATTCTTATTATATATATGCCTGTATTTCTTGTATTTGTGTAAATGCTACTAAAATATTTTAATTCCTTTAATATTAACGGCTCTTAAGTTCATATACCAGTTACATTAATGTTTTGCGATTCGCTCTAGCACACTGTGCAATCAATATTCACCCCTGGGCAAAAGGGACCAAGGACGCAATTTAGCTCTCATTACTAACCTACGTCAAAATACGCAATTAATCCATAGGTGTTTTTCCACCGTAAACAAAACACACAATATCATCTACTCTTTTATCAACCACCGCCTTCTCTCTCGCACCTTTACTTAACCAAACCTCATCTAACGAGGTCTTGACCCCAAAGAATCTCAAACTAAATGGACGCCTCAAATCCAAAATAAACAATGTGTACACCCGTCATGAGCTTAACACCAACTCCATGCTTTTTGGAACCGGCTCTAACGCTTCCATATCAACATGATTAACTCTCTACCCAGACTCATAACTCCAGTATACACCTTGTGTCTATGTCTTTCACCTTTCTTTCTCATCTAGCTGTCTTAATGTTAACACTTAATCATTCCCCTCATTTTCCCTCTAAATTCTTCTGCCACCATTCCTCACTTTCCGCACGCACTTTATTTATCTTTCACACTCATTCATAAATTTTTCATACATCTTGCTTAAAAATTTTAAAATATGTACTCGTATTTATCTATAGGTCTCTCAATCAACTTTTATGCTTTACTTTTATAGCTTGTTCCAATCGCAGTATCTTTACGACTTTTCAGATAGTCTTTCATTTCATAACGTAAAAAATACTATTTCTTATTTCGGTCGCTGTCTTCTATACTCTTAGTCCTCTTCTATATTTCGAACCTCTCATAGATCTAAGAATCTCTTGCCATAAGTATCCGTTTCATACATTGATATAATACTCGGCTTATCTCCTTGAAGCCATTCATATTCACATTCGCTTCATCTTACATGCTCACATTATACAAATGGTGAAATTACTTTCACGATCATCTCCTAGACACCTCAATGCTCACTAGCACTTTCACATTCTTATCGTTGATGTACACAGAGCTACTCTCATCTAGGTCTTAACTCTTTCACTCTGTTTCATAACATCTTTCTGTTTCCATCTGTCCCCTTTGTTCATCTTCCATAAAAATGCTTCATTTTCTGCATTCTTATTCTGAATTATTAATCGATTTACTTTTCTTTTAGTCTTGGTTATGTTTTCGTCTATATTTCTCTAGTGTGATCTTACTCATTACTAAGAATCTGCAAGTACGCTAGCCATTTTATATTCCGTGTATCTCTTAAACTCTCACATCATATTCTATCATTCTACACTCTCGTTCAATTGTTAAGGAACCTACATAGCAATTTGTCTAAAACCTATTAAAATATTTGTTTTAGATTTTCTGTGTTACTTCCCATTGTATGCATATATTTAGAAATCTGGATGCCAAAAAGGGAATAATAATATGAAAATATTTGCCTTTAAAATAAATCTGAAACTTGAGGTGCTATTCTAATATGTGGTCTACCCAAAGTATTTCTGATGTTGTATATGTAATATATCTCAACTCAACCTTTTCAAACCGTATTTAACCCTGAGAAGGTTAGGATTTAAAAAAAGGGTGGTTAGATTTGAATTTTATGGCGTTATTTAAACGGTGGTAAGTTTTTACTTTGCCAAACTATTCACAACCTTCCTTTGAATGCATCCTACATACTTAAAAAATGTATATAGTCAAAGGCAACATAAGTGACACTAATATCACACTCAATCTTTAAAATAAGCCATAAGCATCCTATACTCTCCTTCTCCAGTCTGTCTTTCCTACTTGTACCTCTTCCATCAACAAATTATTCTATAGCAACATCATACACCCCTGTCTCTCAACTCCACTTAGAGAAAACAATCCACTGAGCTATAGTTTCCACTAGGTACCCCATATTTCCCCAAAAAGTCTTTTTACTCCATTCAAAAGTTTGCACTTCACATCAATTGAGTTTAAACTTCTCAAAACGTTTCCTTATCCACATAATCAAACACTTAATCTATCCAGATCCATAAACCAAGCATCTCTCTTAAAACTGAATCCCTCTAGTTTTCTCAGCTAGCATTCTCATTCTTAGCTAGCATCCTCATTCCATTACATTCAATCTGTTATCCTTCTTATAATGTTCAATCAGAATGTTTGCATATACCTTGATTAAAACGCTCAAAAGTAGTATTAACATTATTAACATGTATTTCTTCCTTTTGCTTTTCTCCACTGTCTTGCCTTTAAGCATAGGAAAAATTCTCATTCCCTAACCCACTAATTTTCCTGTTTTAGCATCTCACTTACTTTCCTCACTCTGGCTGCCCTCCTATTTCCAGACACTTTAAAGTATACGCCTATCCTTACCCATCCCGGAGATACCCCTCGCATCTTCAAAACCATTTGCATATATAATTGCTACCCTTACCATACCCACATTATGGAAGTCATTGAGGATCTATCCCTATTTGCTCTTAGCCTCTCTTATCGCGAAAAAGTATCCTTTCATTCAGCTCCGAAAAAAATACCCTTTCATTCACATCTTTGATGTTCACCCAGCTGTTGTTGTGTTTTGACCAGGTATGTGAGAGTATGCAAGTGAGGGGATAGAAAGGGTTTGTGGATAGACAGTGAAAAGTAGACCAATGGTGAAAAGAGAAAGAAGTGTGGTAGGGTGCAAAGTGATGCTAGAGCCGGGTGATCAGGCC
The DNA here is from genome assembly GCA_963969495.1 of Ceratothoa steindachneri. Lineage (NCBI taxonomy): Eukaryota > Metazoa > Arthropoda > Malacostraca > Isopoda > Cymothoidae > Ceratothoa > Ceratothoa steindachneri. The sequence continues at coordinate 76,044,247 of OZ018317.1, forward strand.
TATCACTTTCAAATTTTTAAGTTTTGTAGTTGCGTTGTTGTTTATCTTTTTGCTTATATATATATATATATATATATATATATATATAAATGTATATATAATATATATAATTTGGCGTTCAAGCCATTTGTCTTCATATTAGCTAATGTATTTGGTTATGCTGTGCGCGTTTGCTGTTGTTTTGGTAAGTCGTTAATTATAACTTACTATGTTTGTTTTAGTGTCTTTGTTTTTTCGTAAATTTGTAGTGTGTGTAGTTTGTGTATTATGTTTCTTCTTTGTAGTCTTGATTAGTGTGTTTCATCTTCTTGTGTAGTTTTCCTTCTTCGGTAGTTTTCTCTTTTGATGGGTTTTGTCGATATCAGGGAATTTTTGTCAAAATCAATTGGATGGGTGATTGGTTATTTAGTCTTGGTTTGGGGCAAAATCAACTCATCTTGCGTAGACCAGCACTTCTGCTCCGCCAGCTAAAATCCCAGCGGAGCTTGGAAATCTCGCGTGACATACTGCTCTTCTATTCTGATCAATCATTTGTAAGATTTCATCGTCCAACTCTCAATTGACCTTTTCCAGCATATTCCTTGTCGGTTCTTCGATGACAACGTTAATGGGGGTTAAGCCCGCCTCCCGATGCAGTTCTTCCTGTGATCTTCTTTCTCTTCCGCGTGTACCTGTAATTAAATACGCGCATTTGTTCTGCACCACTTGTAGTCTCCTCTTCTGTGTCTTTGAGACACACGAGAGGGCGGAGGCGGGGTATAGCAACGTCGATCTTACTAGTGGAGTATAGATCTTCTTTTTGTTGCTTTGACGAAGATTTATGAACCTATACAGAGTCTTGACTGCAGCAGTGGCCTTGGCGATACGTTCTTGGACGTGCTTTGTCTACCCGGTTGAGGTGATCTTCATGCAGAGTACATTGGATTCATTGGTGTAGGGATATCGTCTATTCCACACCATGACGTCATCAAGTAGTCTCCTGCCTATGGGGAATACTTTAAATTATCCTGGTTAGTGTGGATTTTCCATCGGGCCTCGTAGGTGTTACGGTTTTCAATTTCTGCTGCTCTCATTCGAGCTTGCCAAGGCGCATTCCACCATGGACAAGTGATTATCTGGGTGAAATCATCGGCGAATTGTATGTTGAGGCAAGTGGGGCTTACATGGACTGGGACATCCACGGTGTACTTAAGTAGAGAGTGGGAGACAGGCACCCCCCCTCCTGCGGGAGGCCCGCATTGAGCGGAAACTTTGGCCCGTCCGTGCACCTTAAATTGATGTACGCCGCTCTCTCCATGACATAGTCACAGAGAGTTCTCTCTAAGTTTTAACTTAGTCCCAGTCGTAAGATCTTGTACTGCATTGCCCGTTGCCACACCTTATCGAACGTCTTTGATACATCCCGACAAACAATGTCCACGTAACTCTTTTCCCGTTTTGCATGGGCTAACTTTTCCGTGATGACGTTAATTGCCATCTCCGTGCTTCGCTTACTTCTAAACCCGAATAGGTGAGACACCAGTCTTTTGTTGAGGATCTTCTCGAAGAGCTTTTCCGCCAAATTCCAGAAGTAAAATTGGCTGGTAGCTCTCCTTCAACTTTGGGTTCTTTCGGTGCTTAGGCAAGAAAATCATCTTTGCCGTTTTATAAGCGTCCGGAAAGTCTCCCGTATTGAGACAGGCTTTAAATATTCTTCTCATTCCTTCGATGACACAGGCTGGTACCTTTTCAAAGTTAAGTTTGTAAGCCCCGATTGTTCTGGGGCTTTTTGTTGGAATGAGCAAAGCGCGCCGAGTAGTTCTTCTTCTGAAATCTTGGCGTCTTCGTCGCGCTGTCTATCCAGCTGGTGATGAGGGTGCGTCTTATCTATTTCTTCGTTTAGCTCGTTGATTATGTTACTTTCGAACTCTATGTCATAGTCTTCGTTTTCTTCTTCAGTTATACTAAAGATCTTTTCCCAATAACTTCGGAATATCTCTTTAACTTTTTCTTCTTTTTCTTCTTCAATGTGTCCGTTTTCTTTCCGTAGCTCGATCTTATGCTTCTTTCCAATCAATCCTTTAAGAATTCGGATCTTCTTCCAAAATATTTTGGGAGTTGCCTGGTGATCGAGGCTATCGATCGCGTCCTCCCATCTTCTGTTCTGTTGATCGAGGATCCACTGGTTCAATTCTTCTTTGATTTCTTTACTTCTTTGCATAGAGTGAACTGATGCATTCACGATGTTGTATTGATACATTATCTTCAGTTCGCGGTACAGTTCCTTCATATATTCGGTCCACTCGTAGGTCGAGATGGTCCTATATGCGGAATGAGGGATACAAGCCCTATCTGCGTCAAAGATTTGGTTATTGAGGTCATCGAGTGCCTCGTCAATCTCCTCGAGAATTGCCTCATCCAGGTTGGGCGGATCGTAGGCCTCAAGAAGGTGCGCGTAGCGTGCCTAGTCTGCTCGCCTGTAGTTCTTCCTGACTACTGCTGGGACTTGTATAGGGCCCCTATTGATAGTGAGTAGGATCCCTATATGGTCACTACATGGCACCTGGACTGGTTCCATGTAGTAATTGAACGGTAGCTGACGATTCACCAGGCAGATGTCTGGCTTTGTGGCACATCGTTCTCTGACATAGGTGGGAAAGTCGGGGCCTATCCGCTGGGCAATATTTATGTCAAGCAACAGGTACAGGCTTCTCCCTATACCGTTGAAGATCCTGTAACCGGATCCTCGGCATCTGGCGTTTAGATCCCCCATTAGTATACTGGGGGCTCTTCTGCCAAATATGCCAATGAGAGTGTGAATAGGCAACACATCTCTCCTTGGCGGTTGATATCCGGTTGCAATGACCAACTTTCTTAAGTCGAGCTCGACCTCAATCGCGAGGTAGGATTCTTCTAAGTTCCTTATCTGCTTGTATTTGATCTCTTTCTTTATTGCAATAGCGGCACCATCGTACCGCGCTTGCAAAAAGTTGGTGATCAACACATCGTAGTTCCAGATTTTCATTTCTGTATTACGCGTGTCGATCCCGTGTTCTGAAATCAGTATGATATCTGCATCAATTTCTCTGAATACATTTCCGTAAAGAATTCCTTTTGTTCCCCAGCCGTTGGTGTTGATTTGTATTATTTTAAGTGCGTTACGTAACATGGTGAGTTGTTTTACGTATGTTTCTTCTTCCCCTTTTTTAGTTTGGGGTCTGGATGAGCGATTTTACTCGCCTAGGGTTTTCCTTGTTTGGAGGGGGGCTCGGGGTCTTTGACCTGCACTTTGTGGCTCGTGTGCAAGTGCAGGGGCCCTCTTCGCTGTCAGATAGGAAGGGTCCATCCTCACTTCCAGCCTTTTCCTCTTCTTCTTCTTCCTCGGTTTCTTCAATCATCTCCTCTAAACCGGATTTGATGTTGTTATTCTTAATGACAGAGTCTTTGAAAGCCTTGGAGCACTCGGGGTCTTCAGGCATGACTACTGTTGGGAGGTTGTTCAGCTTCAGGAGCGCGTTGAGCAATTGGTTATAACAACCAGGCTTCACTGCATTCGCATGGGTTAGGCAGATCCGAATCTTTGCACTCAGATCTCCGAAGTAGTTGAGTTGTGCAGGTGCCGATGCAGTCTTCACCTCTGCACTCTTCCTAGCGGCGCTTGCTTAAGTCGTTTCCTTTGCCTTCCTTTCCTCTTCCTCTTTCCTTCTAATTATTGCTCAGAGCTCGGGGCAGTAAAAGGCCATCGTCAGATGCTCCCCTTTGCAATTGAGGCATTTCTTCGAAGAGCTTTCGCACTTGTCAAATCTGTGCCCTTCTGTGGCGCACTCACTGCACCACAGCTTGTTTTTTCCGGGCAGGTCGTAGAGGTGTGGTTTTCAAGCTTGTAGCATACAAAGCACATTTGTATGCTGTTGAATTTTTCCTGCTGGATGTTCTCCCCCGGGATTCTCATATTAAAGACGAGAATACCATTTTGGGTGGCCTTCCTTGCCATGTCCGTGGTTGAGAATGTTATCTTAAACACGTGGGTGTGTTCGCGGAATTTAATTATCTCACGAACTTGCGCCCACGGGTTGCTCCTAGTAATCTCCTCTTTTAGCTCATCTGTCTTGTGTTCTCCTACCCAGCTCTCCACTTTGCGCCAGATTACGCTTCTGTTCGCTGCCACTTGTGGGGGAGGGTCGCTTCCAATCCTGTTGTCTGCAGGACTCTCGCTCCCTCTTCCGATAGGAGCTGGTCCACATCTTTGGTCTCAGCACCCATGGCGATGAATCCCGATGAAACTTCGATGAGTTTCACAAGTGCCACCTTAAGCTCAATGTACAGGGTTTCGCAGAGGTTTTTCTTCGTTGGGGTCTGTCGTCCGGCTATGGTCCTTAAGGGGACCCTCTTAGTGAGGGCCTCCATGGTCTTGACGTTTCTCTTCTTCCTTCTTTCTCTGTAACAAAGTGTAATTAATGTGTCTTTTTGTATGTGAAAAAAGTTAAGGTGTGGTAAAGGAGGTAAAGGATGGTGTGAGTTGGGCTGGTAATGGGTTCAAATTAATGTGAGAAAAACGCCTCCGTCCATTTTTCCTCTTTTTCTCCCGCTCGCATGCTGCCAGTATGATGGATGATAGAGTGATGGGGTGGGTCTCGGGTGGGGACCTAAGAGGGTTGAGCTTGGTGGACTTAATGCATAGCGGCCGAACCAAGTGGCCGGCATAGTTAAGATGTAATCAATTAATGCCAGACATCCGAGCGGGTTTATACGAAGAGCGATGGACGGGAGCAGTATGGTGCTTAAGCACGCAGTGATTAACGAGGATTCGAAGTAAAAAAAAAGCTCTCTCTTCTAAAGGATGAAACTGGGTTCACCTTGAGACTTCTAGAATAGGCGTCCGTTTCTGTAGACAGCGCTCAAAAGTCAATCAGTCACTAAAATAAGTAAAAGTGCTGTATCCGTAGGTGCTTCAGCAGAACGCAGTAAAACGGATTTTCAGCCGTCTGTTGTTGTGTTGATTTCAATCCTTTCTCTTCCGATTAGGGCGACTTTAATCCGCATTGGGTATGGCAAGTTGCCAGATGGTGCCTAGTATGCGGTCGCCTTAACGAGGACTGCCATACGCTGTAGATACACTGAGGTCGGATCCCACGTTAGACTGTAGGTTCCCACTGACAAATAAGAGCAATCGTATAAGTGCAGTTGTGAGACAAAATACCTACCAATTATTTTCCTACCTTTCTCTTTTATTTCCAAAGTAACTTTTTGTTATAATTAAGATGCTTATTCATCTTTTAAATTGGGTGATTAGTTAGGAAAAGCATACTGTTCTCAAGCACCACAAATATCAATAGAGTGAAAAGTTTCTCATACCTATAAATATTTACGTTGTTTAATTTTCATTCATACTTTATATCAATTCCTAAATAATTGTTCACCTTTACAATTCATAAGCTGTTAATTATTTGTTCTCTAATAATTTACACATCCTTAGTGCAGTTGTTAGGGTAGACAAACTGTCTCCCACAGGTGTTCCTTTCAAACTTTATCATTTGAAAGGAACAAAAACGATATATTGTTATAGCAATCACTAATTAAATGTAAATTAGTTGTTTGATTATTAAACTGAATTAACTCAAAATGTTATTTATAGTCACGAATGCACTTTTATATGCGATGGCTAAGCCTAGCCGTTTTTTCGAAAACCGGCAATTGCTTAGCCTTTGAACCTAGAATTAGCCTACTCACTCATTTAACGATACAAACTCTATTATAGCATTCAGTTTTATTTAGTTCAGCAAAGAAACCCATCTTGCTTAAGTAGTCGATACTGGAGCGACGAAAATGTTTTCTGAAATGATATTGGAAATTTATAAATGTGCTAGAATTCCAAGCCAGCGACACATCTCGCCATTACAAGCACCTGGCACAAGTTTAAGGCAGAGTGTACTTCTGAATATATGCAGAAGTGAAGATATGGACCACGTAAATCTAATGCGAGACACAAAATCTCTATTTTAGTGTTGCAAAGATTTACTCAATCACCACATAAATCAGATTGGCAATATATCCATGAGACAAAAGCAGAAAATCAGGTGTCACTGGATTTTAAAGTTGTTATAATGGAAAAGCTAGATGCCAAAGCTGTTCCTCGCCAAGACTTGCAGAAGAACTTAAAGAATCACTCGAATTTTAGGACAGAAGAGGTGCCCTTTGTTAACAACATCGTGGTGTCTTATTAACCTACCTCCAAGTAGCATTTATTGAGGACTTGATAATCTAGGTGTTTATGTTGATAAGCATGTTAATTTATCGGGATTAGGTGTATGGTGTAGTTTATCATCCATGGGTTTAGATGGACCATTTTTCTTTAATGGTACAGTTTCAGTCACGTATATCTGGACATGCTGCGAATAGAAATTGTACCTGCAATTCGGAGGCTGTTAGGAAACAGCGATCTTTACTTTCAACAAGATGGAATTCCGTCTCATTATCATTGTGAAGTCAGAAGAGGATCCTCGATAAAACATTACCTAACGAGTGGATAAGACAAATAAAAAGTATTTAGTATCCTCCACGTTTAGTGGTCGTGTCTTTGCTTAATTTTACGTGTGGATCTCCCTGCAAGATGCAGTTTATTGTACAAGGCAGCGAACGCTCGAACACCTCAAACATGCAAATAACGAAAAGTGTGGGACCATCACACTATCCATATATGCCACTATCTCCGAATCAGTTAGTTCACGCATTCAGAAGTACATCTATGCCGCTGCAGATCATTTCGAGCACTTGATTTAGTTAATTAAATTCGATATACCTACAAAGCTCGATTTAACGTTTTAATCACTACTTTAATTGACAATTGTTATAACAATATATTATTTGTGTTGTTTTCAATTGACAAATATATGATGCTATATAGAGGATACAGTCTATTTTGGCACATCCTTTTATACGAGCTAAACAATATCCTCGTATAAAACTTCTGTGCTTAGTCAGATAATTAGTTTGGTCGTATTTGTGAATTTAGCTCTGGTGGCGCGAACGAAATAATGGTGTTGGTTTAAAAAGATGTGTAATCATTAAATTTAATTAATTAGATGAAAAAAAAAAAGACAGGTGATAAGAAAAAGAAAAAGGTACCTCTAAATATACCTCTACACAAGCGGTCATCAAAGGGCTAATTTAGTGTTTTTCGAATTTGCCCGAACAGAGCTACGAGTGTTATACCTTTTCAGTAGCACAGAGATTGAGAAGAAGGTAGTCATTAACAGCATTGCGGCACTTGTTTGGCTACTTGTCACGGCATTTCCTGCACCATCTGTAAACAAATTTTTCGGATGAGTCTTTTATTAATATATTCAAATCATCAAAACAATTAAACATATGCGTGTAAATATTCTTTAGAATTATCATTTATAAACTTTATTTAGCTAGAACATTTTTTATTGATACAAATACTTCAGTGCGGCTAAACGTTTCAAGACGCCTCGAAACAAACTCATTCCTGTATTTTTGGATTATAGTAGTTTGAGACCTAATAGCTATATTTATTAAATTTCACAATTAATATCTTATTATTTATTATTTATTGTTATTCCCTTCCCCTAGTTGTTTACACATCCATTATCTTAATTTTAGAATTCAAGAACTCTCTAATACAAACTTCTGGATTTCTTTGTTTTCCTATTATTTATTCAAAGAAAATCTCTATTTTCCCATATATTTTCTAATTTTTTTTAACGGAGCAACGTTATGAACAGAAATGGATCTTACCTGAGGTTCCAAATCTGAGCAGATCTATTTAGATGAAATAAAAATATTACAGATGAATCGGGTTAGTAATTAAAAGAATACGGTTTGGAAAAGCAACAAAACAATATATTAAAAATGTAGATTTTAACTAAGCAAAACACATCCCAACTTGCTATAAAACATGTACATATTAACAAATGTAGAATTAGGGTGAATATGTTAATTTAGACTAAAAAGGGGGCGGAGATAAATTTTAATTGACTTAATAATGGAATTGTTTAATCTTCCTGATGATGAAATTGAATTTCGTGTTATAAAATATCTATTTTAAATTACAGCATAAAAATGTGTACTTTACAAAATCACAAGGATGGGATTTTGTATAAAGTTTTGAATAAAAAAACTATCTTTTTAGTAACAATTAGTTTAAAATTCGTCAGTAATTATACAAGAAAATATTAGGAAATATAAATTAAAATAAGTAAAAATATATCAAAAGTTTATTAACTATAATATCTTTTATTACACCAGTTTTTAATTAGAAAATTGCAAATAAATTGGGGAAAAATTATATATAAAATATAATTGCTTTACAAAGACAATTATGAGCTTTAGCTTTCAAAGTCTATTGTTCCAATATACAAATTTAACACAAATGTAATTCCTGTAAGTTTTCATTATTCTGCGCTTTTCTCAAAAATTCATTTCATAATTTAAGTTATTTTATCGTTCCCACCCCCCCAAAATTTTTTGTTTGATTTTGAAGTAAATTTGCCCATCTTCTGTAACTTTGAATTTGTATTTCTAGTCATTTGAGTTTGAGAGGATAGGGGCTTAATCTTATACAAGGTTAAGGAAATTTATGATAATCATTTTTCAAAATATCAATTTATTTCGTTTTATGAATATGCCTTTTATTCCCAAGTGGGTATATGGTAATATTAGTAAAATTAACATAATAGAAAAGGCAAGTAAAATATTAATTCATCACATCAGTAATATGGATTTCTTCGCCCGGGAGAGCAAGTTTCGAAGATTACCCCTTTTCAGGATGAGAGCTGGAATTTGATCAAGATATTCTAAAAATTACTGTAAGAAGATCCGAATGTAACTCTTAAATAATTGGCCAAACAATTACATTCAGCTCATTCCATCGTTCATCGTCATTTAAAGGAGAGAAATAGGGCAGGATTCAAGATTGACCCTATGGATTTCTCAGGACCTGTCAAGAGTGCACTTGCAACCAAGATTTGCTCATCTCTCCTTTCTCGATTAAATCTAACCAATTCTTAGGAGGATTGTTATAAGAAACGAAAAGAGAGTTGTTATATGCAATTATGGGGCCCTAGCCGAGACAAGGGCGTTTGGTGGAACATGAGTGGCACAATCCATTTTCAACTTCTTAACCCAAATCAGACTATCACTCAAAAGGTTTACAGTGCCCATTTTTGCCTTTAAATAACACATATGAAGAAAAGAAGCCAGCATTATTCCCCCCAAAATCTCAGATGAAGTTGTTAAGATTTTATATGGTAGGTATCTCTTTCGATATAAGGTAGCGTTTGTCTTAATGAATGAGCACAATTTTTGGATTTGTATTTCTAGTCATTTTCATACTCGCCCAACTTATCTCCACCAGATTACTATCTTTTAGGAACTTAGCGAATACTTTGAACAGAATGAAGATTTCAACAAGAGAAGAAGTCGAAATACCTTTTAGGAATTTAACGAATACTTTGAAGAGAATGAAGATTTCAACAAAAGTAGAGTTCGAAATAGCCGTAACGAATTATTAAAAATCTAAGTCAAACGATTTTTACAATCATTCAATTGAGAGGTTAGTAGAAAGATGAATACTAGTAGTATAAACTGGTATAAATTACATTACTATTAAATTAATAAATATATACTTATTTCAATATAAATAACTTAAAAATGTTGTTTGATTTCTATCCATAAAAAAATGATATATATGAAAAAGAAATGTCTAATTACTTATAGGATAGACTAATATAAGTATCTCTTCACTCTAAAAGAATATCCACATTTGCATTTTTTTGTTCCCATTTGTTTCAGAGTGAAATCATGAATATCTTTCTTTCTTCTACTCATTTATTCCTACTTCATTCATAAATCTACTTACCAACTATAGAGTCAACTAATTTGAAGGAAATCTGTGTGGGAAATTAAATTTCCTGTTTTCTAAACGACATAGTTTTAAATCGATTATATGCCCCACTGAGTCTAATATACTATATAATTTTAAAATTTCTTAAGGGTATTGGTAACTCTTTAAGAGAGTTCTATTTGAAATGATCTTGAATATATATAAAAAACACAGGAAGTGTTTTGTTCATTATCACAGTCTATCAGCTGAATTATCAACTCCTTAATGTTGTTAGTAGGATATGTCCTACTAAATGGACCTTCCAAACAATTTATATTCGAGTAGCGACTTTTAATTGAAATAAGTTGAGCAATGGCTCTGCATGGGTCCTTCCGTTCCTATGCTAAGAATTTAAAGCTTGTTGTTGAAACCATTGTTCTTTTATCCGTCTTTCATTCAATGTTTGCTATCCATATCAGCAATCTACTGACACGGGATGCCATGCCACTCTTGATCTGCTTATTTTCTATTTAAGGAGTAATAAATAGCAAGCAATGGTTTCTTTGTCAATTCCAACGTTATAAGACTCTATTTAGGATGTTCATCTACCAATCACTAAAACAAATTGAAAGATGCAGTAAAAATTGCTGCATGAAATAAGGTCCAGAAACATAAAAAAATCTTCAAAGTTTCATTGTATCATAGGAGTATACATATAAATATCTTTCTGCGATTTTGAGGTGAAAGAGTTTTATCTCTTAAATGCTTTTCCGGATGAAATAAAGATAGCCATATTAAAAAAAAATGACTGGGTCTCTTTTACTAGGTACACTTAGATATAGCTTATCTTTAGTAGTGATTAGGTAACTGGGTTGTTTCACTCACCTTATAAACTTAGTTGGAAATTTTGTTGTTTAGTAAAGATAAGCCATCTTTAAGATGATCCAACAAAGATAAGCCATATATAACCTGAGCGAGTAAAGAATTAGGTGTGAATCAGAAAATGGAAAAACTACCCACAAATAGGAATAAGGTCATCTCAAGTTTCTTTTTTCAAATTCACAACTTCTTTAATCAATCACTGTATAGATAGCTTAACTTTACTTGGTCATTTTAGAACTGACATATCTTTCTTTATTGAGATGGCTTATTTTTTTATTTGATCCGCTTTTCCTTTACGGGCGATGGGGAAAAGGTCTTTTTTTAATGAATTTGAGTCATTATCCAATTTCTTTCAATATCTGCATGCCACTGCTCTAAATAGATAGGTACATATAAATCCTCATCGTCTCTTGTCTTTAACCTACACAATTATTATTGACCCGCGAATGCGTAAATATTTGCTATACATACATTTCTCCATACATCTCATATATTCCAGCACACATGAGAGAAGTTTCAAACATTCTCCCTTGTGTTTCACCCCTCTCTAATTTTCGCCTCAAAAGACTGGAAATTTTCGATACGGCAACGTTTACTCTAAGTTTGACCTTTTCTATAGAATCGCGGAGCTCTAAGATATAGGTTTAATCTCTGATGGTGGTTTAGCTATTACACACCAACCCTTTGCTTGTTTGCAGACAAAACTGCCAGGGGGTTCTTGATAAAATATTCTTTTTATCTATCAATGAAGTGCATGTTTAGCAGAGAATGCATAATGCACATAGAAGTATAGATATTTTTATAACCTGCAAGGCAAGGTTATATTCTATGGTTCAGAAGTATATATATATATATATATATATATATATATATATATATATATATATATATATATATATATATATATTCAGCAATTGGCCAAAGACCAGGAGAATAGTAAAATTTATTCATCAAATGATTTATTTCCTGTTTCGAGCTAACTCGCTCATCTTAGGGAAATATTCTATAATGAGGAATACACACAATCTAGCTATAAAATTTAAAGGTTACTTACTTTAAAATTTGCAATATTTAAATTAAGACAGAAGATGGTAAATATCGTGAGGCAAGCTTTTTAACAGACACAGATTAATTAAGGATATGAACAACGCAGCAATCGAGACAATAACCTATATAGAAGTACTTTGTATCGTATACTAAGGGACTTTAAGCAACCGGATTATGTTATTGGATGTTATGAATCGTTAACTTAGTAGCGGTTATGAGTTAAACAACGAAGTAGAGCCATGGTCGGAGTTAAGACTTAGGTTTAGAATATTTTAAAGGCTTCCAAAGATATATTAATATTACATTTTTAGAATGCTCTTTAATGGCAGAATGCTCCCTTTTCTTAACAATTTTACACGTTTTAAAAGTGATTCCCATATGGGAACTAACCGTAGCCTCAAGGGCCGGCGCATAGTGCTGCCAATGTATTGGACAAGGAGATACCTTGTACATTTATATAAATGAATAACACTCCTTGACACACAAATAGGTGTTAGATCTTTGATGCGGAACATGCTGCTGATGACACTCTTATTGATGAAAATTACACAAAAGTTAGTGTCTATAATGACCTTTGAGTAACCGGCTGAATTTTCATCAACAGGATTGCTTCAGAATACCCATTTCTGGTAAAATAATGTAGCCTAAATCTTTTGGTACAGAGAAATCAGTAAATTTAGGAATGTAAAGATGGTCGAAGTAAAAGCATGGAAAACAATTATATCACGAATATGATTTTAGGAATTGAAATTCAGAATACATAAGAGAAAAGATTGAAGAGCGATAGTGTCCTCTGTGTAAAAAAGTCTTGATAGAAGAAAGCTTGAAATTTATATCATTACTATTGAAAAATTTTAAACCAAGGCCGGAACAAGTGGGCTTTCTATAAACCAAATAGTTTCATAAACAGTTCTGTCTATAGAAAGCCAACATTATACAAGGGTCGGTCAATAAGTTTTGCAATTCAGATATAAGGAAACGAGATATGAGGAAAAGTGTTTTATTATTTTGCAATATAACTACCCTCGACTTTAATGCACTTGCGCCATTTGTCCCTGAGGCTTCTAATTCCCGTTAAATCCACTCCTGGACGGCGAGCTGGACATCTTCATCGTCCCCAAACCGGCGTCCACGCAGTGCAGCCTTGAGCTGGCGGAATAAAAAGTAGTCGCTAGGGACCAGATCTAGACTGCAGGGGGGATGTTTGAGCTCCTCGAATCCGCACTCTCTTCGGGCAGCTTGTGCAACTCTAGCCTTGTGGACTTTGACGACGTTGAAGTCGATCATGGGGAGTGAGGTTTCTAGGAAACCAACGGGCAGAGACCTTGGTCATGGCCAAATTGTCGTGGATGATGTTGATAACACTTCCATGTGATATTTCAAGTTCTTGCTCGATTTCTTCGACCTTCACCCGTCGATTTTCGAGAATCATCCTCTCCACACTGGCCACATTGTCTTCGTTGTTTACGACTGGCGGGCGTCCTGGACGAGGGTCATCTTCAAGGGACTCACGACCATGACGGAACTCCCAATTACAGCGAGCAATGGTTGCATAGGAAGGAGCGGTGTCGGTGTACACTGCAACCATGCGTTTATGGATCTCTTTTGCATTCTTGCCTTCCTTGGTCAAATATTTGATCACTGCGCGGTGCTCAACCTTCTCCATTGTTGAAATATTTGTGACTGACGATCTGCGATCAGCTACTGCTTCTTAAATAGAAGAGGCAGGGGCGTGCAGCTGCAAGTCCTGACTTGTCATAACTTGCCCTAACACCCCCACAAACAGCCATCTCCCTTTCTCTGTTTTGCCCTACTGATTCACAAAATTTATTTACCGCCCCTCGTAAGTCTCATTTTAAACTTTTTCAGCATGACAGATATAAATTTCGAGCTTTCTTCTAATTGCTTAATATATATGCAGCACTGTTAGCACCATTGAGGCTAGAGTTTGTTCCAATATGGGAATCAGGTAAAATCCTTAAGCAAAAGAAGCCTTCTGACATTAGGGAGCATTCTATTAATTGTAATCGTAATGTAACTTTTAAAAACTTTGAAGTTCTATATACCAATAAATGCCCAAATATGTTTACATAAATATGTCTACATAAAATCTGTAAACCCAAGTCTTAAACTACAATTGTTGCTCTACTCCGTTATTAATCTCATAACTATAACTCACTATATACTCGTATGCCATAACATCAAATGACGTAATCCGCTTGCTTAAAGTCCCTTAGCATGCGATACTAAGTACTTTTGTATAGGTTAGTGTCTCGATTGCTGTGTTGTTAAAATCCTTGAATCGTTTGTGTCTGTTAAATAACCTGCTTCAGTAGATTTTCCCCCTTCTGTCTTAATTTAAATATTTCAGATTAATATGACTTATGCATTTTAAAGTAGGTAACTAACCTTTATATTTTATAACTACATTTTCTGTATTTCTCATTATAGAATATTTCCTGAGGATAACCGTGTTAGCTCAAAACTTTGAAAATAAATTACTGGATAAATGAATTTTACTATTCTCCTGGTCTACTGCTTTATTGCTAACTAACAAATTGAAGTTTTCCAATAGCAACCACCTTATATATATATATATATATATATATATATATATATATATATATATATATATATATATATGCCACATTTGTAAAATTATTCGTTATTCCTTGAGAATAAACTGAAGAAGTTCGAAAGTAGTAAAGTACTTGAAATCCACCTTTCATTTTCTTGTGTGTTTTTTTCATTAATTGTTCTACTCACGCACTACTTTGTGAGTTTCTCATATATATATATATATTTATATATATATATATATATATATATATATATATATATATATATATATATATATATTTATATATGTTTATTCACAAATATGGCCTAAGAAAATTTTTCTCCGTGGAAAAACTTGCTCAATTAGAGTAAAAGAATGCTTAGCTCTATATCTGGTTTACGATCAAAGATTTAAAATTTAAATAAAACTGATTGTTAGATTCTGTTCCAAATTACATAGTTAACTTTTAAAAGATGACCAAAATGTTCAAAATCTAATGACTAAATAAAGTCACGCCAAACCGGGTAGTCGGATGTCGTTGCCAAGGAGTGAAAAAATCAAAAGGGGAATTGGGGGAGGGGGGGCGTTATTTATTTATTTCTGTCCTCATAACAGGTCCCCCAGGGATGAGCATCCATCATTAATAGTTCGGAGCTTCCTTTCTTGCTTAAAAATAACCAAAGTTGCTAACCCTCCTACATATATCACGCCCCCCACGTAGTCGCACATCCCAACTTGTGGCATCTTTGTTGCTCTCCTTGATGAAAAGAACCATGCAAACCATCATGTTTAATAAAGAACTGGTCTTCTAATTCATTCGGTCAGATATATTTGAAACAACGTTCTTTTTTTAAGGGAATGGCTTACAACAGGTTACCTTGCATTCGGACTTTGCGACTACAATATGGTCATCTTCTTAGGCCTACCAAATAAATAAAATATTTTTCAATGTTGAGAGAGCACAATTCTAAAGATACAACTAGAACATTGATAGGTAGCGTTAGCCTTTAATAGGAGACATAGAGATAAAAAATAAATATAAATAGGCTTTAATTTACAGTAAAATGGCTGAGAATTAAAAAAAATATTTAAATTTGTTAGAGAGACTAAAATTGCTCTAATCTGATAAATTAGTATCATTTTGGTTTAGGAATCTAATCTTCATATAACACTGTTGTAAAATTAATATTAAACGAAGAATTAATGCACAATTATCCAAACTATATAAAATCACAAACCTAGGCTTAAGAAGCGCTGCACCTCATCACTGCAAAGTGCGAAGAACTGGAGCTCAAGATCTTGGCAGAGAAGTCCCGTGTCATGGTCATCAAAACCACCACGCCAGATGGCCAGCAGCTACGCGTCCAGGGGGTCGGGCTGGCCTGGACCAACTCCTACCAGTACCTCGGGGTGTGGGTGGACAGGCAGCTGTCCTTTACGCAGCATGTCACGCACCTGAAGGAACGGACGCAGGCTCGGCTAAACGTGATGAGGGTCATGACGCGGCTAAAGTGCTGGTGCAACTTTCCCCGTCCCCCTCCTATACTACCTGCAGGAAATGCGCTCCCTGGTGGACTATAGTGCACCGATCTTTGTAGCGCTTCCACGGCAGCAGTAGCAGCGGCTGGAGGTGGTGAAGAACACCACCATGAGGACCATGTTAGGGGCACCGAGTTGATGCAGTGCCTGTGTCATGCAGTGCGAGACCCGCCCGGTGCCCCTCACCACCAGGGTGTACTGCATTGTGGCCTGCCTGGTGGCCAGTGCACTCCAACGCGACGTGAAGTGTGTGGCGCAGAGGAGACTCCGGGTGGCTGTGGCGCAGGGCATCCTGTACCTGCGTAACAACAGGTGGCTCATAAACGTCACCTTAACAGCCTCTACCTTCAGCCAGGCAGGGAACTGGTTGTGGCGCGAGGCCGAAATCCCCCACCTCGCCTACACTCCACCGCCACCATGGGAGTTCCTCGCCGCCGACATCACAGCAACACAGATGCCCGCAAGCAAAGCTCACTGCTTCACCGAGGAGCTGCGCCAGCATGCCCTTAGAGCCATGTCTAAGGCCACGGGTCCGGGCAGCGCAGTCTGCTTCACTGACGGATGCCTCGACCCCAATAGCGGGACGTCCGGCGCTGCCATAGTCACGAGCGGGCTGGAGCGGGCATGGAGGACGTGAGACCACTGCTCCACTCTCTAGACAGAGTTAGTAGAAATCCTGCACGCCTTTCAGCATGCTCTGCTTCGCCGGAAGCCCACTGTAGTGATACACACGGAATCCCGGTCGGGGCTGCAGGCGCTTCAGCACGCCCACGCCCACACCAGGGACAACATTCGCCTCGCCACCACCATCCTGAGCACTCTGCAGGATCTGGCAGCGCAAGGCAGGTGGGTTCGGATGCACTGGATTCCAAGCCACGTGGTCGTGCGTGGCAACGAGGCTGCCGACGAGGCCGCCAAGCGAGCCACCAACAGCCCGACCATCACCTGGACCGTGCACCCCAGCTTGCAGCAGCTCAAGGTGCAGGTCAAACGCAGGGCCGCCGACAACGCCCACCAGCAGCACCAAGAATGGGAAGCAACCAAGAGGCAAGCGATGTGGTATGCTGAAGCCACAGCCTATCGCACACTGGACGAAGCCTACCAGAAGCCCAGAGCGAACGGCGTGCTGCTGCAGCATGTCAGGCTGGGCTACTCCACGCGAAAAGAGCTGTACGCCGACTTTGTGGCAGGGAGGTGCGAACACTGCGGCGGCCGCTCCCGGCACCCACTGGTGCACTACCTCCTCTCCTGCCCAGCCACCGCCCACCTCAGGACAGAGTCAGCGCCAGCCCCTCACTCTGTAAGAGGCGCCCTACTGAGGGTGCGAAAGGCAAGAGCCACCCAGTTTGTCCGCTAAACACCGAAAATCGAGCTGCTGGAGGTGCTTAGAATAGCACCCCCGCCGTGCTGATCGCCGCCCACGTCCAGCCGGGCGACGGGTGGTGAGGACCGCCGCCAAACACTAGTAGAAGATAAGCCACGCTTGCGACACTTCGCCGCCTCTTGCTGCACGCCAACTCTGGCAGGCTGACCTCTTTGTGCAATGTATTTAGGCATATTTGTATATTCTTTTATATATTATATTATATTTACGTATTATGTATAAATGTATTGCACAATAAATCTATAAAAACAAACATTTAGATGTTGCTTGGAGATCTGGTCATAGCTGGGGCATAACCATATTAACAGGAAACCCCAATGCAAGATTTAGAAAGGCAGGTTATACAAGCCAACCAAACAGAGCACGATAAAGGAACCTGCTGAGCAGAGAAGGGCCAGAATTCCCTACTTACCTAACAGCCCAAGCCTGGACAACTCCAGAAAGAGTACTTATGAACCAAATTTCAACCTAAATCACCATACAAAACCAGGAACTGCAACCTCATCCGACCATTTAAGTATGATAACGACCA
Organism: Ceratothoa steindachneri; assembly: GCA_963969495.1. Lineage (NCBI taxonomy): Eukaryota > Metazoa > Arthropoda > Malacostraca > Isopoda > Cymothoidae > Ceratothoa > Ceratothoa steindachneri. The sequence continues at coordinate 76,062,014 of OZ018317.1, forward strand.
TTTCAACTTCACCCATCCAAATTAAAATACCACAAAGAAAAGCTATCAGCAGAACAAACTGTAAGGGTTACACAGAATAATGAGGAACATTAGAAACTGGATCCCTAAACAACGAAGGAACATAAGAAATAGAAAGCAAATTAAAATTAATCACTGAAGAAATCGTTGAAGCGGACAAAATTCACATCCCAATAATAAAATACAGAACCTTACCTGCTCCTAGATGGAACCACAAAATACAGGAAAAGATGCGAGAATTTAAAAAGTTAACAAAATAAATTACAGAAATGGATACTAATATGGAGAGGTACAGAAAGCTAATCATAATCAGAAGGCAGATAGATGCTCTTATTAAAAAAAAGTTAAATTAACTTTGGAATAACACAATAAGCAAAATGGAAATTCTAGAGAGAATACAGAAAACTACGAAGATTACAACCACAAGAAAATATAAAACTGAAAATACAGGACTGGGAAGTGCAATAAACGAAGAACTCCAAGAGCACTTCCAAAGTCACTGGAAACAAATTTCTCAATATTATCAGAGGAGAACCACGAATATGACATTGAGCATGAAGAGGAAATCCTACAAACCCTAGAGGCGCAACAAGAGCGCACCGCACCATACAGATACGTCGACGATGAAAGACACCACCCCTTAGGGGAGGGAATGCCCTTCTTAATGGCTAAATACCAAACAGTCTTACAATCATTTAAACAAAAAGCACCAGTTCAATGCGACATGACAAAGGCACACCTAATAAATGCTCCTGAAAATGTGCATGAATCGATAGTGAATATTTCCAATGACTGCCTTAATATTGGATACTTTCCCCAAACCTTAAAAAAATGGCAAAGAGGATCTTCCTACTGAAGCCTGGCATACCAAAACACCAAGTCGGATGCTACTGCCCGATCTCGATTTGGGAATTTCTGGGTGAAGTCCTAGAAAAACTCCTAAACGACAGGTTAATTAAACACCTTACTGAAAATAACATGTACAACCCACAACAACACGGGTTCAGGAGCAAGCGAAGAACGGATACCGCGCTGGCGATTATACAAGAGAAATTTACTATAGATACAGCGCGAGACAACATAGTACTCCGCGACGTTGCCTAAAGCCTTGGACAATGTCTGGTTGCCCGCCCTAAAAGCCAAGTTCTGCAGCCTTAATCTGCAAATAAATGTTTGCAAATCATTATGCAACTACTACCTGGATGAAAGAAAAACCTACTACAAATAAACGGCCAAACAGGCGACCATATCGACCTGCCAACGGGTGTTTCCCATGGAGGATGCCTCTCTCCAACGCTGTACACAGTTTACACCAGAGACCTTCCACAACCAACCCACAAATGTGCGATGTACATCCAACTAACGGATGGAAGAACCCCCGAGACGTAGCTCAAAGAACAGCGATGGAAATAAAGAACCTGAATGACTACGAAAAAAGAAACAAAATCAAAACAAACAAAAATAAATTCAAATTAATACTCATAAACAAACGGATAACAGTTGCAGAAAGAGTCGATGGGAAAGCATATCAATAGTCCACAGAAGGACGTGTCCTGGGTCTAAAACTAACAACAACAGGGTACGCCTGCCACATAACGCAGAAAATCAACGAAAAAAAAATTACTATGTCGGCGCTGTACAAGTTCAAAAACCTATATAATAAAACAAAAGAAATTTATACATGGCCATAGTTCGTCTCAAGCTCCTTTACCTAATAGTACCGATGAATATGTTAAGTAATTCACAACTAAAAAAGGGTCAACGTATTCAAAATCAAGCCACGAGACTCATCACAAACTCAAAAAGACAGGATCGAATACCATCAGACGAACTCCATCGAAGACCTGCATTAGAACCCTAAATATAACCTTACAAAAACGAACAACGAAAGTGTAGGAAAAAAAAATTCCCAAATGAAATTAACTGAATAATAGTACCGGAAAACGAAATCCGGCGAAAAGACTACAAACAACAACTTAACGGCAGCCTAAAAAAAAACTTATATAACGTCAACCCGACCTATAGTAAAATACAAGATTACCGAAGAAGACTTCCTACCATATAATTAATATAAGAAACCGAATTCAGACTATCGATTATACAAACAAAATTCCTACCATATAATTAATATAAGAAACCGAATTCAGACTATCGATTATACAAACAAAATTGAAACCCGATGAGTAACAGAATTATCGATATTAATAAAGAAGAAAACCACTTAAAGTTAAAAAATAAATATATATATTAATAATAATAAAAAAAGCGAAAGAAGCACAAAAAAACAAACAACAAAAACTAATATAAAAAATAAAGATGCTCAATAGAGCAAAATAAAACAAAGGCTCGAATGCTAAATATGTCACTTATTTCAATAAGAATCACATCAAGAGGCAAAAAACAAAACAAAAGGAAAAGCGTTAGCCAGGCAACCTGGTATAAATCATTATCATCTTCACCCTATCACCATCATCGTTCATCCTACACTAATTATCATTCCTTCAACACATAAACCTTTTACAATTTTTTTCTACCTATCCTTCTCTCCACTTTCTAACTTTATGCTATCTTGTATCTTGTGTATGTTTCTCAAGGATGACCCGACCAACGCCAAATAGAGCACCGCAGCCCATTCATCTAAGTCAGTTTGGAGAGAGCTCTTTCATGTTTAATGTTTCTAAGATGCGAAGTGTAATTGAGCATTTAGGAGAATTTAAAATTTCAAAATCGATTGAGATATCACTTTTACATTTTATAGCGTGATCTCTTATCGCTTAATTTACTTTGGTTTGAAGTATCTTGCCTATTCTATTACTTATGACCATCTGTGAGGAGAATCTTTCCTTCAGAGTTCTAATGGAGCTTCTGAAAATGTACTTGTAAACATCCAGGACATTCGAATAAGTATATAATCGAACCATAAGACACTTCTAAACCTGATCTTCTATTGTAAAGAAAGATTTTGTATTTATCTTGTTAACAAATGAAATTTGAAATTTTATTTACAAAAATATTTCTTTAAAAGTATGTGTAATTTTCAGTTAAGGAATTTATTTTAAATACCTAGCTCCTTTTCTTATAGGAGGTGCTTTTCACTCACCTCCCGTTCGCTATTTGATAAAAACTGTAAAATGATGAAATATATATATATATATGGTTAAATGAAAGATAGTGTAATTATAATTTATTTCGTAATATATTTTTGTAATAATGAATCTTTAAATCCTTTTCAATTCCAGAATAGCTCTTTCCAAAGGAAAGCGGACAACCATTTTTTCTCTGCACGAACGTGGCCTGAAATGCAAGCAGATAGTTGATAGGAGTTATTGCATTAAAGATTACCATTTTTAGGATCATTAAGGACTTTAAAAACATTGGTTACACTCCGATCCAGAAGTTTTCTGGACGCCCAAGAGCTTTAAAGGAACGCTAAGATCTCCTTCCGGTAAGGAGGAGGCTCAAGGATCGGGTTGCCTGCAGTGTCAAGCTTGTTCACGACTAGAAAGAGGTAGGCGTGAACACCTCAGCTCGCCAAATGAGGTAAAGTCTTTTCAACAAAGGTCTCAAGTCGAGAAGGGCTGTGAAGTAGCCTCATTTCTTTAAAAAAAACCTTAAGCATAGGCCCCACTTTGGGAGTAAATATAAATAATCGACTGGTGAATAATGGAGCAAAGTGTAATTTTTTGTTTGGAGCTTTTGTAGGATCCATCTTTAGGAGAAGAAAAGTGGAGCGCTTTCACGAGTCTTGTATCGTGCCTGCAGCGAATCATGCGCCCTCATTCCATGCGATGATAACTGTATTTTCCATCATGATGTCGCAGCTTGCCACAAAGCAAAAGCAATAATAAAGTTTTTGGCTCAAAATAACCTCAAACTTTAGTGACATTTGCCTGGGAATTTGCTAAATTTCAACCCAATAGAGAAGACGTTTTCGATAAGAAACTGGTAGTTGATAAAAAGAAGTTATGAATTGTGATCAGTTGCGGGTGATAATTATTGAACAAAAATGAAGCGATATCAGTCAAGATATCATCACAAATTTGGTCTTTCGCTTTCTAAACGAATTGAAGCAGTCTTGAACAACAAGGGACATCATTGTTAATATTGACTTACGCGCATCAGTTGACTGTATTTATTGATAAAATGAGTTCGGACTCTAAATTCTTGTATATTTAGCCTTCAAATTATGACACAAACATACTAAAAAATGCAACGTTTGAATATTTCTATTAATTTTCTTAATGAAAACTATAGTATTCTCAAATCCTTTGTCCATCACTATCAACCTAAATGGTGTTCTATAAAGGGTGCCGAATTTGAATTTGGTGAGACTTTTGTGTTTTGAAATTTGAAGGCATTTTTTATCATTTTTGCATTCTCTCTTCATTCCGATTAATATTTTTTGTTTGTTTATCAGAATACTTCTCTAAAGAAATGGATGGTTGCCCAGCAGTAGAGTAAATAATTTTGTTGGCTATGTACCTTTTCAAACTTCTATCTAGTGTATAATATTGCAATCTGACAGTCAATCCTTCTTGTCACGGTGCTTTGTTGAACGAATAAACGGCTGTGTGGCTACTTTGAGGCTTCCATCGAAAGTCAGTGTTTGAAGCAAGCCGAGATGAGTTCCCGCCTGAACTCCCGCAGCCGTTTAATCGCAAACAAACTCTGTCTCGTTCTCTCTCTGATCTATCACGAAATCTCATGCTCTCATTTCTCGTCTTTCAACTCACGGCAACAAACAATGAAGTGTATATAATAAAGTTTGTAAGCGTTGTGTTGCTTTTACTAACCTAGCGCAATTGTGGCAGAGATTTGAAAGCAATCAGTAGAAAATGATTTGAGTGAAATGGAGCATATATGGAAAAATAAATTTTCTGTTCTTTATGTTTTAAGGTTTACTACCATTTCCCCGTAACCTTTTGAACGTCCCGCGTATTTTTTCTAAATCTGAACTTATGATATATAGAAAGAACTTTGCCACCCTCCGTGTGACCAACGACGTGGTCGAGCGTGGCATCGTCCTCGTAGAGCGATTCTTCGGTTAGCGGACCAAGAGTGAGGAACAGACGCAGTTCCTCCTGAGGACAGTCCCGCTCCACACACGGGCGCTGCCGAAAAAGAGAAAGGAGCAGCTGAAGACAAAAGTGGTCAAGGACGTCTAAGACAGCGGAAGAGGAGGTGAAGGGGCCCTTCCAGGATCCGAGACTTATTAGTTGATGTTCTGTGTTATCATTTGTCTCTGATCCTCGTCTTTGATTAAATTATCTTCCGTTTTCTGCCTTTTTCTCTCTTTCGTGATGTTTTCTCTAGAGAAACAATCATTTTGTGCTACCAGAAAATATGGACCGATTTTGATGAAACTTTCTCTGAATCATTTCTACACATGTACAAGCAAAAGCGAAGTGTGCTGGTATCGATACCGCCAAGTTTAATTTTCACTTATATGAATTTGAGACACCCTAATATATATATACATAGCCGCAGGAAAAGGAGATGATATATGTTATATTCAGTACTTGCTCTCCTTTTCCTGCTAAGATCCGGCTTGCTAGAAGAAGAAACATACACGTATATATATATATATATATATATATATATATATATATATATATATATATATATATATATATATAATATATATATATATATATATATATATATATATATATATATATATATATATATATATATATATGTAGTGATCATGTACAAAAGTTGTGCACATTAATATACACGTTCTTTTTTACACTTAGGCATCACCTAATGACTATGTGAGCTTCATTCATCTCATATTAAAAAATCCATCAGCACAAGCCCTATAACTCGTATTTATTGGCCCTTGAGCTTTAACACCAATAACTCTGTTTTCCAATTCCCCTCTAGAGTCTGTGTTAGATTCATATGCCCTCTCTCTCCCATGGTCGCACTCACCTTCTATAAAACAAGAGAGATTATGCTCAAGAACCCGGATCAACCTTAGAAACAATCGAGGACACTTCTTCATCGTTGTGGTCCGTTCCCCGTAGGTGGATGAATCACCAAGCCCAGCGCTTCATTTTTATAACCACATATTCCCAAATAAAGTTATATTTTCATCAAGTTGCTTACCAAAGGCCAAGTACGAAGTTATTTGGTCGGACATCAACAAGAAGGAACAGACCCTTCTCGCTACGTATATATATATATATATATATATATATATATATATATATATATTTATATATAAATATATATATATATATATATATATATATATATATATATATATATATATATATATATATATTCATCTAAATTTTTTCTACAAAGATTGAGTCTTATATTCAGTAAGAAGGACAAAACGAAGAAGGCGGGTCCCATCTTTAATTAATTTGAAAAATCATGACCATTACGTTAAAGAAGGTCTGTCTTGATTTGGAATTTCTTGAAATTTGCCGTAATGGTCATGTTTTTCCAAATTAATTAAAGATGGGACCAACCTTCTTCGTTTTGTCCTTCTTACTGAATATAAGACTCAAGCTTTGTAGAAGAAACTTCGGTGGATACATATTATCCCGCTATGGACAAGAAGGTCTACAAATTTACCGTCGCTACGAGAATTCCCGAAGGAAGTTAAAGAAGGTCTGTCTTGATTTGGAATTTCTTGAAATTTGTCGTAATGGTAATATTTTTCTCAATTAATTAAAGATGGGACCCGCCTTCTTCGTTTTGTCCTTCTTACTGAATATATATATATATATATATATATATATATATATATATATATATATATATATATATATATATATATATATATCTGCATAGCATAGTGTACTAACGGCATACTTTTAACTGTGATCAAAGCGATGCTCGCTGCCTCAGTGTCCATGGTTCGAATCGCTTCCCTGAACGGATCTTTTCGAAAAAAGGTAATAAATATTACTGTAAGAAAAATTTATTCCGTTTTCTCTTTCAATGTGGTTTATGGCATTCATCTTCATCATTATCTCGCGCTACTTTAAGAGATATATATATATATATATATATATATATATATATATATATATATATATATATATATATATATAATGTATAGCAATTTTAAATAAATTAAAATTAAAATGAGAATCCTCCATTTGGGTTCCTCTAAGGTTTTTTTTTGCCCAAATGATGACTGATTCTTTTAATGGGCAAACTGTATACATAAATACTAATGAGTTTTCATGATAATGAATCTTAAATAATCAGAAATACATTAATTCATTCTTTGCGGAGGCAAATGAATCCTTTAGAAATCATGTACATTTGTTTCATTTCTTTCTTTGAAAGAATGAGAGGACAGGTTTGGCATAAAAAAAAAGTCCTAAACTTCAGACGATTTTCATACTGAGAAAATCAAAAGAGTTAATAAGGTTTTCTCAGCTGAAATTCTACGAATTTGATATTAGATTTCTGAACTTCCAGGAAATGATTAGAAAATTAGATCACAGGGCCTTAAATAAATAAATGTTGACACACTCAGGATGGGAAGCAAGAGGAAAATCAATAAATAAAATCAGTAATAGATGAGGAGGTAGAACTTATTTTGAGAATTCTCACAAAACTTGAAATAAAGAAAACGGAGAACGAATTTGAGAAAGAAAGTCTAATTATAATCAATTAATTATACTTTAACTTTAGAATGTATATGTTAATATTTTCAGCCTTTGATCTTAAGTAGTGAAAATATATATTCGAGGAAGTTGATGCGTTTTATATATATACATATTAATGTGGACGAAATCTTTTGTTTCGAAGTCCGGTTCACAAATTGATCATTGATTATTCTTAAATATTTATTCATTTATTTAAATTTAAGTCTAAATATGGTAAATACTTAATGTTTCATATTTTTTAGCAAATTATATCATCTAAGATTATTCACATATATAATTTATGCAAAATAAATATTTCTTCTAGAAATATAGGTAGTATCGAAATATTTGATAAAGAATGATAAATTTATTCATCTGATTTAATTTAATAAAGCACAAATATTAATTCATGCAAAAAGGTATAGTGAAGATGAAATACCTTTAAAACGGCTACAAGGTTATATTCAGCATGTTGTCGGAAATTGGCAGATTTTGACATTAATGATAAGGATACTAAAATCTCTCAGCTACAGAAAATGAATATAGTTCAGAAGTTTCTACTACTTAAATTTTATTGCATTTGCTATGACGTAAAGCTTTCATGAAGACGTATATGTATATATATATTGAGGAATAAGACCAAATCCAGTTCCTAACCAAAGAAAGAATGGAATCCGTCTCCTGTGAGCTCAGACATACAAGCAAATTAACTTTAGCGAAGTTATCTTCAGTGGAGTGGATGGTTGGTCAAAGATTGGTTCATAAATTGACTTCAGGTGAAGTAATCACCAAACGACAAGAAGGAAGAGGAGGATTAAATATTTGACCTGCAATTGTTAGAGGCAAGTATTTAGGACGTACTAAGTAGATGATTCCTACTTTATTTCAAGCTGATTAATGCTTCTATTCATGTCTAGAAGTTCTTCAAGAATTGGCTAGAGGTAAAAAGATTTATAGGGAATTCACTTATGCACTTTCCTCCCAGCATTTGCAAGCTAAGTCTAAAAGCAAACTTGTGGGGCATCCTGAACAAATATGACAACACAGATGACAGGAAATTTAAAAACAAATTAAACTTTGAGAAGCAATCCAAGGTGTTGCTAATAACTTTTCATCTGATTGCCTAAAAAATTACTTCAACGCTAGATAGCAGACGATTCAAAGTTATTCAGTTAAAAATGTTTCTTTTGACCAGTAGTTCATGAACCCTTCTTATTTAAATTTTGTTTGATCTAATTTCCCTTTATTGTATATCTTACAACTAATTTATATAATTTGTTTAAACTTTTTTGTACTTTGTTGTTATATTATTTATTTATATATTTTATTGATAACTCGATTCCTACAATTCAGAAGCTGCAAATGACTTTTTGACAGTAAAATACCCAATCAAAGAATATATTTAATTGTCTTATTTTCCTCTCAGTTGAAATATAGATGGTATATATTCACATTAAATTTTCTGCAAATTATACTTATTATAACATTTCCAATGGACTACCAGGAGATAAATAAGAAAATACCCAATACAAAGATGTCGCCTCTTCTCATTCTTCTTCTATTAGTACATAGAAAATGTAATAAACGAAGCTGTCTTATACATATTAAAAGAGCCTCAGGTGTTACATTATATATATATATATATATATATATATATATATATATATATATATACAGAGAGAGAGAAAGAGAAAGTGAGAGATCAGGGACACTGAGATATCACGATCAAATAAGCTCTTTTGAGACTTTTAGCTGATGCGATTTTTCGCACCGGGGGCAAACAGCACCAATGTGAAGGCATTTCGTAATTCACATCATCCGTTTTTTCTTAGGAACTCAGAAATTTCGCTTAAAGCTGGCCTTATGGGCGCTTCTCCATTCAGGCTACAAGAATAATATTATTTTTTGCAGAATTCTATCTCATTTGTCTATCTCGGGCAGGATTCATAATTCAGCTTCGGATTTAGTCACACTTCCATCATTTTCAACCCATGCTATTTGCATTATCGTTTCAATCGCCTCAGCCTTCAGAATCAATTTGAATCTTAGGTTATCCAAAAAAAGACTGATTTTTACAAACTCGTTGTAGTGAGCAGTTTTATTTTGTTAATAAAACTCTCAAGATGAGAATATATTTGACAAATTACACGATCGTAGTGACAAAGTGTTAGGACCATGTGTAACCAAATTCCATTCCGACTTTTAGAGAAATGTATCAATCTTTATGCAGTGGACACATAAATTTTCTCTGATAGAAGGCCATTTTACGTCTGGACATGGTGATTGTCTTTCTAACTTAAAGAATTCCTAAGTAGCAGAGACAATAACATCTACTTAATTCTTGTTCAAGAAAAAAAGGTAAAATCTGGAAGTCAAGGTGATAGACAAGAAAAAGAAAGAGAGGATATGAAGAAATAATTAATTCATTACATTTTTAATTCGTAAAGTCATGTTTAAAAGTAATATTGGTGATTCTTTTCTTAAACATATTTGCTCAAGTACTTAAAACGAGATTTCTAGGTAGGTTATTCGAAGTGTGAATTATTTTATATAAGAGATTTTTTAGCATCACATTTTTAAATAGTTTTGTCTACTAGCTTGTTTCCATTATTCTAGTGCTCCCTAAGTTAATCTAGCTCAGATATTAATTCATAATTTGTCTTATTGAACCTCGATTATTACTTTAAAGATTTCAATATTTGGACGTATTAATGAAGATTTTCAAAGAAAAGAGTTAATTTCTTCGCCGGACGCTGGACCTGTTCCACTAGTACAATGTCTTTTCAAATTTATGGAGACCAAAATTACACTGCATACTACAAATGAGATCTTACAAGGATTTTATATAAGGGAAAAATAATATATTTCAATTTAAACGCATAATGCCTTGATATCTATCCTAACATCATATTTGGGAAACTATAATACATTGTTTCATAACTTTAGATACGTTAAGATTAAGAAACCTAAATCCATTTCCCTGTTAACTGTGTAAAAAATTCGACAACTATATTTAATCTGTTCAGAAATTATCATGACCTATGTTCATTACCTTACACTTAGCAACGTTTAATTCCATTTTCAAAAAATTCGAACACCATTTGACTACGTTAGCCATGTTTCGCGAGATTTTACAGCACTAGGATTCTTTACCTTGGTATCTATGTAGTTACATGTGATCGGAAAACTTTTGAAATTTTACACGATAAATTGTTGTTAACAACATTTATATAAACTATTGGCCATAACTACTTCTCTCCCTCAATATTTTTAAAAAAATTAAGATATGAAACGGAATTTAAGTTTAGCACTAGCGTTTTCATTAAATACTGTTTAATTCCTATGACTTTATAGCCGATTCACTTCATCAGCGCTGGTTTTGCTTGTCTACGTATTTCCACCTTATCTTGATTTTGGAATTTTCAGTATGGAAATATACTAAATATGAATACCTTTCGAGAATCGCCCTGTTTTTCGATAGTGTAACTGTTTAGTATAAAGGGTGAATATTATTCTTGTTTATGATCTCTTTAGTTGGTGGTGTTTATAAAGGTATATATTTCAGTGATTGTTCTAGTTTTCATCCGGTTTCCTTTCTACACCCAAATTTCCACATCCCCTTTAAATTGGTGGTGTAGACTTTGCTATATTCAAGTCTGAAAGTTTCCATAAATAGTGTTTTATTTGCCCACTTGAACTCGTTAAAACTATTCACTTTAGAAACTATTCCTTTGCTAAAAAAAACCCATTCTCCTCTGTTGGATTTCTTGATATTTTCAGTTAACTTTGTGCAATAAGTTAAAAAGAGGAATTTATGTATACTTACGCTTTGGTGATTACCAGAAGAAAAGCAGCTAATATAAGATGGTTGAAATGTTCTCCCATCTCATTTGGTGCTATTTTTAACAAAATATTTCTTCGATTAATTTTTAGGGATAGGATTTAACAATATTGGGCACGTCATTTCTTCTTGCTCTACTTATCTGTAGGGTTGAAAATTGATAAGTCCCTGTGCAAACTCACCCAGGTTTTACTTTTTTTGAAGATGTTCTGGGTGAGAATTAGATAGATTTCATTAATGAATTTTTTGTTATATTGCTTACACTTTTTGATGGTTCTTTCAAAGTAAATGGTTTTTACAGACCAAGTATAATATGATCTTGGATTTTTCGGTGTTCTAAATGAGCCGGTTGAAAATTCACTGGCCGATACCAACTTTATTGTCTAATTGTTTTTAACTGATTTTGGACAATTTTGATGTGATGAATCCCCAAATTAAATTGGTTTGCTCATTCAGGTAAACTTTTTTATTTATCACAACATGATGTTTTTCACGTTTTTTTACATGTACGGGTATTTTCTTTTTCCACGATGCAAAAATATTTCTTATTTCTTTATATAAACTAATTATGAAGAGTTTACAGGTGAAAACTTTTGAGTAACTGGTTTTTTTATTTTGAAGGTGAATGAAATGGATTCGGACACAACATCTTGCAAAAATAAACCCGATGTATTCTGCTATATCTTTGGCGAATACACCGCTGTTCCTGACAGGAATCCTGTCACAAATTCAATAAAGCGTGCTTATCCTGCTTATTTTGGCATGAAACTTGGTGACCTAAATAAAGCTTGGGCGCCACAAATGGCATGCAAGACATGCACCGAGTAGCCTCGTCGTTGGACCAAGTGCAAAAAGAGTTGTCTGAAGTTTGGAATTGCCTTGGTTTCGAGGGAGCCGACAAACCATTGCGCTGCCTGCTACTTCTGCGCTATCGATTTGATGGAAATAAGCAGAAAGATCAGAAAAAGCCTCTCGTGTCCAGATATTTATCCAGCACATCGTCCTGTAGCTTATTGTGATGAAATTCCAGTACCTGTCTTTGGAGAACTTCCTAGCATTAGTGACTAAAATTCCTCCAACGTTGAAGAAAATAAGAATAAGTGTTTTTTTGACAATGATACTCCACACCCTTTTTCCCAGTAGGAGCTTAATAATCTAGTTGGCAATCTCGGCTTGTCAAAGTCCTTTGTCGAACTGTTGGCATCCAGATTGAAGGAATGAAACTTCCTCTCTAACAGTTCTTGCATCAGGTTCTACATGAAGCAGCTGTGCTTTCTATGCATGTAGGAGGATAAGGACCAAGCTCAGCATTACAAGAAGGAGAACTGGCCTGTACGGGAGCAATTGGTGCCTTGTAGAGCAAGGAACGTAATAAATAACCCTCATGTGGACATAAAAAGGATATTCTTGCCACCGCTGCATATCAAGCTCGGTTTGATCAAATAGCTCACCAAAGCTCTAGACAACGATAGCGGCTGCGTCACTTACTTATGCCACATTTTTCCAGAATTAACCATTCAGAAGTTAAAAGCTGGCATCTTTAACTATCCTCAACTCTATCAGCTCATCAGAGATCCAGCTGATGAAAAGTTAATTAACGAAGAGGAATTTGAAACCTGCGAGGCTTTCGTTTTGTTCCTAAAGAACTTTCTTGGCAAAAAGAAGGCCAGGGACTACACATAACTTGTCACCAATATGCTGTCTGCTTTCATATGGATATGTTTCCTGAGGATCTTGAATCATTGAGCGAGAAGCAGGGTAGAGAATCCATCAGAACATGAAAAAGATAGATACCAGTCATCAGGGTCGCTGGAAAGCAGTCATGATGGCTTATTACTTTTAGACTCTGAATAGAGACATCTTTACCGCTGAGCATTCTAAGAGTTCAAAGAAACGGAAATTTATGCCCAGACTTCTGAACAGTGATGATCTAATATCCAATTTACATGTACTTACCTTTATAAATCTAGTATTCATGTACACTAATACATTTTTGTAACATCTATTTAATAAAGTGTATTAGAAAGCGATGTTTTATATCTTAAAACGTTATTTCAAGTAAAAAAAATATTAATAAAATTCAACCAAATATGTATTTGATTTGGTTATAAGATTGCATTTTTAAAAAAATCAATATTATTAGCACAAAATCCTCACTTGGTTGGAGGAAACGGATGTTATTTTCGGATTTGGTGGTACAAAATTGTTCTAAATCGGTTAAATAAAATTGGACGACTTACAAATTTTATTTTTTTAACCCAGTATAATATGTATTTGTAACTATAGAAACTTAAATTTTTGATAAACAAAAGTAAACTTCGCCCTCAAAATGGCAAAAAATGAAAGAAAGCTTCTGGTAGGATTTCTAAACGATAATTTTCTCTATTAAAGAATAAATGAGTCAAGGCTTGAACACAATGTTTAGGATTTAATATTGACAACTGATGAGATCTTGGTAAAAATATATATGCCGAAAAATAAGAAAACACCTTTCATCATATTCTTCGTTCCAATATAGATATTCCTAAGACTGTAATTGATAGCTTTAAATCCATTTCTGACTTTAAATGTTGTAATTTTAATCTTATCCGTGATCGCTTGACATCTGGTGATGGGATGATAATTTACGCGCAGGCAACGCCAAGCAAAGGTCCATAAGTCTCACTTCGCTATTCACTTTTGTCACTAACAGAGAGTCCATACGTAATAAACAGTTTCTCTAAAAGGCAGACAGGTGCCGTGGCTAAATAGTGAAGTAAAGGAATGTATACGCTATCGTACCCTAGGTTATAAAATTCTTATAAATAATAGTACCACTAACAACCTGGGTCGTGAAAGTTGTTATCGTCAACTTGTTAAACGTAAAAAAAGGAAGAATAAAAACAATCATGATAAAAAATTAAAGAAAGTTCAGTGAATCCCTGACTTTGCCAAAGTTTATAAATAATTTTGCCGTTGAAGACAACAGATTAACCTTCTACTACTGGAACGAAAAAAAATACACCACTACATAAATAAAATGAAAATATATAAAGAATCAGAATCTAATAAAAAAAAATATTAAGGATAAATTATAAAGCGAATTAAAAAAATACTTCACACTCGATCAATTGATTTTATAGTTGATACGGAATTCAAACAAGCTAATATGACCATAATCCCTCGCCCCCGCCCCCAAATTAACAATAATACCGACAAATATCGCCCTATATCACTAACTTCTGTTGTTAGAAAACTCCTTGAGTCTTATTAAAGACCTAATTGTGGAGACTCCAAAATTAATAGATAATTCCAGGCATTGGCTTTTGGCGTCAGCGCTCCTGCTTAGTCCTCGATTTATTTTGTATATGCGTCAGTCCAACAAGAACGGTGCCAATAATTAAATTCAAATAACTTAGTAACATTTACTGCTGCTAACTTTAAAAAATATAAATGCAAAATTTTATAGTTCACATAATTCAACGAGAGAAACTTTGGGTATGAAAAAACATAGTAGCAAACATATTGTTTTGGGCCATTTTACACTATACTCATTTTCCTTTTTCAGATATAAGATTAGTTTCTAAGGAAGCAGTAATAAGTGAATTATAGAGATTTACGAGGAAAGAAGCAAATGTTTTTGCCACAAATTTTGAGAGTCTCTGATGGTAAATGTAAATAAAAGAAGATTAGACTAGTAAGGTAAGTTGGATTGAGATTATGTCGAAAACTAAATTTTTTTGTTCTTGAATTTTAAGTTTTATAATAATTTCGGGTAATTTTATGCCAAATCTGGTGTATAAGTGAATTTATTTCAGCTATCTGTTATAAGAAACAAAAATCACTCACAACTCTCCATCAACAGATATGTCTGATTTTACAGATCCAATTGGTGGAGCGACGACGCGAGCCCAGATAACGTCCTCGGATTTGAGGATTTCACACTTTTCATCTCCTGTTCCTGAAGGCGGATAATGAGAAAACGGCGAAGAAGTTTGGACAACGATAAGTAATGCAGATAAATTAAAAATGCAGCGAGAATTCAATAGTGTTATCTTAGTAGAAAGAAGATTAAGGCTTCGTATTGAAGGAAGGAGTTATAAGTATTGGAAATGAAGACCAAGTATTCGATTCGATGGTGGTAATGGTTGGAATTTGAAATGAAGAATTTATGGTATTGGAATGAACAAGAAAGTTCACTTGGATTTTCTCTTGTCTACGCTTTTATTAAAAGTGATTTAAACTCATTCAAAATGAATTTATTGGTAATGTCATGTAAATTTTCTTACCCAATTTAACTCCTTCCTCCCCTCGAACTTAAAACGCAATATTAACGCGGCCGTATCACGCACAAAATTGGTAAGAAGAGAGCTGTAGAGAAAGATAGGAAGAGAAAGCAAGTGTAAAAGTGTGAAAAGATATAGTCGTAAATCTTCTTTCACGCATTTGAGGCCGGGGTGAAAAACTGCTGGCGTTGTGGAAAGGAGAGCACACAAGCATCCAGATGTCACCGGAAATAACCTTGCAGGCGAGTAAAAGGAAAAATAAGGAAGAGAAAGAGCGAGAAGAAAGCAAACATGTTAAATATAACCACCCCAGGCGGAGCAAGGCTGAATCAAATCCTTCCTCGGCCCCGACCAGAGTGAATGGACGAAAGCCGGTCGGCGACCTGAATGTGAAATCAGCCAAAGGCCAAAAAATAGGTGGGAATGAGAATCTTGTAAATAAAGTGGCAAAGAAGAAGATAAAATGAAAATATTTATAAGAAATGAAACTCAGATAGTCTCTACCTTGTTTGAGACCGGTGGAGGCAATAGGGATTCTATGGCGTGCCTCCACTTCAGGTATCATGAGGAGTTGTATAAATGCGGTACGCCTTTGTGCGAGCAGATTGAATTGACTCTGAGTCTTAGATTAAATTGACTCTGAGTCTTAGCTTGATTGAAACATTGGAAGACATTTGAACGATTTAATTTATTTGATGACACATATTTGAGATTATGAAATTTACCAGTGATTAAAATTTTACCATTGATCAATATTTCCCCTTTCGTTAATGTTTCCTCATTGATCAATATTCCCCCTTGATCAATATTTTGCCTGTGATCAATATTTCCCATTGATTAATATTTCCACATTGTTCAATACTTCTCCATTGATCGATATTTCCTTATTCTTCAATATCTACTCATTGATTAATATTTCTCCATACATCAATATTTATAATTGATCAATGTTTACCCATTGATCACTATGTTCCCATTGATCACTCCCCTCCCCCAACACAAAACTTTTCTGATTCGATA
This sequence comes from Ceratothoa steindachneri, assembly GCA_963969495.1. Classification (NCBI taxonomy): domain Eukaryota; kingdom Metazoa; phylum Arthropoda; class Malacostraca; order Isopoda; family Cymothoidae; genus Ceratothoa; species Ceratothoa steindachneri. Next base: position 76,078,774 of record OZ018317.1, read on the forward strand.
ATGGCTTCCCTTGCAACGTCATCTGAGAAGGAATCATCCATCATTTTTATCAGGTGAGTCATTAAAATAGGGTCATTTATTACTCTAATGACATTTCGTCTCCAATGTTGTCAGAAATCAAGGAGAGAAGCATTAATATTGTGTTTATGAAAGATGGAGCCCGATCTCATAACAACAATGAAGCAACATTATTTCACAATGATAATTGTCTTCGTTTAATCGAACCACACAATTTGTTGCCATGCAGCTAAAATCTTAACGCATAAGACTACTTTTTGTAATGTGGATTAGAGAGAAGTTTAGGATGGTCAAGAAACCCGTGATACGAACTAGTTTTGTGAAAAAAATCGACCATATTTAAATATTTATGAATAACTACAATGTGTTAGCATTACACAACTTATAATTTATTATTTACTGAATGTATTAGGATTTTACTTTTTGGTGTGTAAAAAGAAATTGCATATAATGAAATATCAAGGTAAGAATTGAATGCCACTAAGGGACGAGCTTAACTTATGGAACAGCTTGATGAAAAGAAGTGGAATTTCTTGTATTGTTTAAATATTAATTTATAAAGAAACATGTATGAATTTAGTCTAATCAAAAATAAAATAAATTATTTGTAAAAACCCTGAAATAGGATTACCTGATAATTAACATCAAGAATTAGCACAGAAATAAATGAGTGGGAATTATTTTCTTTGAGAATTATCAATTAGTTGCCTTCGGAACAAAAAAAGTAAAAATGTTATTATTATTGGTAAAAATTAGTAGATTGACATTTTACATTTCATGAAGAAGAAATAAATTGACTACAAAAAGGAGCAACATAAACTCTCTTATAATTTCCACAAGAAAATAATTAATTTAGTTCTGAAGCCCTAACTTTGTCCACGTCTGCAGTAAAATTCAATTTAAAGTTAATCTAAGCGATAAACTCTCAAAATGACCTTTTTTGCCAATCTCGTGCAATATGTAGCTCACTCAAGGCCACTTCCTATCTATCATTTGCCAATATCTTTGGATTTGTTCTCTATGCAAATTGTATTTTACGCCTTATTTAACAATAAAAGTTCTTGTTGTCGTTGCCCCAAACAAAGTAGCAGAGAAATAAATGAGCTTTCTTAACGAACGTTCTAGTTGTGAAATTTTTAATTTGGCCTATAAATCCGCCCTGGATTTAAATGTCCATATATAGAGAAATCTAACTCAAGCTTCCAAAACGACCAGTAAATTACTAATAGATTAATTAACCGGTAAAAGAAATTAAACTTATGAAACAGCGAGAAAATTGCACCTCGAAAAAAATGAGAAGAGGAAAGAATAGATAATGGAGTAGTTAGAGAAATTGAAAGAATAAGGGTAAGGGAAAAGGTAAACAATATGAAGGATCATAAAATGAATTCGCATAGGAAAGAGAAAAATTGAATTTTTTTTTTTACCAATGACTTTTTGTGAAAAATCCATTACCTTGTGAGATGTAATTTGTAAGCATTGAGAGTTCACATCTATACAAAAGATCCATATATGTATTACCTCGAAACTAATCCAGTGTAGTTAATTACACTGACAACCAAGCTTTTTATATTGAGGCAAAAACGTGTGTTTTAAACTAAATCGAGTATGCTGATTTCGAATCTAAACTTAAAATTGTTCAAGCATGTTAGAATTCTAAGTTATGCGCATGCGCAAGATTATAAACTATATATTATTTTTATTTTTAAACTAAATATATTATTTTAAAATGTAATATAAACTATATTTAGAAACAAGATTATAAACTATATATTTTCGGCCGACAGCTATAAAACAAACGACGAGAAAGTTCATTATTTAATTTCGCAACAGATTGCCCTGTATTATTCTTGGTAACTCTCAGTGTCGTTTGCGCAGCCGCCAAATCTAATACGTGTAGCTCTTCATCAGTGTGATTACTGTTTTATCTGTATTTATTGTGTTAGATCATGAATAGGTGAAACTGTGTAAATCACCCAGACACCTTTGTTATGTTTGTTCAAAATATGCCCCCCGTGACAGCTGAAGAATATTGCCACTACATTATATACTCCAGATACAAAATTATTTTGGGTGTAAAGTTTGGAACCATTCCAAGAGATTGGAACCTCATATATGTTAGACCATGCGTCACTTACGGCTTACACTTTGGCTGAATGGAGAACGGAAAGGAATGCCGTTAGCTATACCAATGGTATGGCCTGAGACAACAAAACATGAATCTGATTATTACATCTGCACAGCTAATATTACTGGGTTCTCAAAGAAAAACAGAACAAAATTATGGATACATATTGTAAGTCGTATCTAAAACCGGCCCCACATGATTTGATTCACTTGTAGCCTTGAAAGGTCTGACCATGAACCTCCTGATTCTCCTATGGACGAAGAGTATGTTATTGATTCTAAGAAAAATGAGACATGCTTGTTTAATCAAGTGGAGTTCAATGATTTAGTTAGAGCCCTAACACTGTCAAAGGAGAAGGCTGAAGTTTTGGAATAGAGATTATAGCAACGGAATCTTCTAAAAGAAGGTACGAAAATTTCTATTTTCCGTTCTTGCCATGAAGATTTATATAGGTTTTTTAAAGCAAGAAAATAATAATGCTTCTTTCTATACTGATGGTAGTGCACTAATAAAAACTAGGACCCTAGCATGAGGCAAACGAATGGAAATTGTTTATGGACTGAAGTAAGGTTAGCTTCATAGCTGTGTTGTTACATAATGGCAATGAAAAACCTTCCATTACTGCACGTCATATCCTTATGAAAGATACTTACAAATCATTGGAGCCTATTCTGAAAGGAATTAATTAGTTTACACTTGGAATATTGGTGGTGATTTAAAGGTGATTTTCCTCCTCATAGGAGTGCAGCTGGGATATACCAAAAATATGCGCTTCTTCTGCCTAAGAAACAGCCTCGGTGATAGCAATCATTACGCTGTAAAAAAGTGGCCTAAAAGAGAGGAGCACATAGTTGGTTGGTACACTCGTCAGTATAAGCAACCGGTATACCCGAAAAATATTTTCATTCCCCCCCCTTTACATCAAAATAGGCCTCATTAAAAACTTTGGAAAAGCAATGACACACAAGAGTTGTGGCTTTCAATACCTAAGAGTAAAATTTGGTGCAAAGAATAGTGACGCAAAACTAAGAGCACGTATTTTTATTGCAGTCGAGATCAGAGAATTGATGTCTGATATTGAATTCAAAAGTAAACTGAATCCATTGGAGCTGGCGGCATATGAGCCATTATTGTTAGTTGTACATAAATTTCTTGGAAATCATAGAGATAAAAACTATGTGGATATAATAAACAACATGCTAACAGCGTATGAAAGAATGCTGCAGCAGCGTTATTGATTTTGACTTGCCATTTCTTGATTTGCCTTACAAGTCTCTTAACAGGATCTTCCAGAAGAGAGAAAATAGCCACAAAGGACATACTTTATTCTTAGACGCCTTTCGACCGCAGTGGGTCATATTCAGTAAAATAGGGCAGTAACTCTTATAACCATGATATATTTGTAGGAAAGAGTACAAGAAAGTTTAAATTAATATAATATAATTCATACAATGCCAAAAAATTAGAAAATATTATAGTTAAAGTGTTGAAAAATAAAAATTATAAACTGAGAAGGGGAATGATTTAGTCGGAGGTCCGCCTGGAGCCAGAATACACACGAGCTCAGTTTTTTGTTAATTTCCAAAGTTTTGACATTTAATTTGTACCAACTAATAGGGTTTTATATTTTACATTAATACTAGTCTTTTGATTTATGATTTACGACTTCTCACTTGTTTAAATTTTATTTGTTAACTTTAATTTTAGTCTAATTCTATCACTTGGTTTTTACTGACAATTTTATCCTTACTATATTACTTATTATCACTATTATTGTTGTATATACTTCAGTTTAGATTTTAATTAATGATTTTATTTAATAATTTTTACTTTAATATTCAGTAGACTGTACACATTATGTTTTTATGTTTTACTGAATTTTAAGTTTTATTATTTCTTATATTTACTATACACTAGAACTTTCGTAGAATACGCGTTATACGTTCACTTACGTGACGTGTTTAAACACTGTTGGTTATTTGATTTTCGCTTTATTATTTATTTAATACTTTTATCTTTTCGCTTCATCATTTATTTAACACTTTTATCACTTTTTTCTGTCAGTTAATCGCTGAGGTCATCATCCCGCACTTTATGTTTTTGTATATAGTCCCGTTTACTATGTGTAAACTAAACTCCGGGATGTACATCGTACCACTGCACAGAAGGCTTTCCATTTCCTCTGGAGACCATGGACCCTCAAAGGTCCACTTGTACTCACCGTTTCTGATGCCTAACACTAACTGTGCTTGATTGTTTTTTTCATGTCTATGTACATCCAGCAGTTCCGAAAATTTTTAACTTTAGTTGTTCCCCGTCGAAAAAATGTTCTTTATCCAGGACATCGACTTTTTCAGTCAGGGGCACTCCGGGGTAAGTTTGGTCGTCTTCCGATTCTCCGTCAGGCCTCTCCTCTTCTATTTGCTTTGCGGATCTGGTGTTCCTCTTCTTTTTTGTTCTCTTCTCCTTTGGGTTATTTTTCGCGTTTTCAGTGTTTTCTACGCTTTCGTCTTTTCCTTTTTCTTTTTCGTGGCTCCCGTCTTCTTAGGTGTTTATTGGTTGATGTTCTTTCACGTTTTGAATCATAGCTTTTTTGGCGGTCTCAGACTGTGTTTCATCAACGAACTTGATGTTCAATACGTCTTGAGATGCCGGGTTTGGTGGGAACCACAACTTTTTTTTTACTGCATAATGCTGCAACATGGTGTTAAGTTCCTCAGAGAAGCAGCCTGGACACGCAAGGTTCGCCAAGTGGGCGACTATGACCATTGTCATAATTTCCTTGCTTTCAGCCAGCAGGACCAGATTTGGAGTCACTCTATCGGTTGCTTGCGTGATGTTGTTGGAGCAGATGCCACTGTGGCATAAGAGCCTACTCGGGCCTTTTCCTTCTTTTGTGTTTTTAATATTTCCCCTTTTTTTTCGAATGGCTTCTTTGCGTAGAGGGCATCTCATGGCCAGACCCCGGTGTTCCCCTCCGCAGTTGACATATTTTACTTCTTATTCTCGGCAGTCTCTCCAACCGTAGCCAGTTTTGGAGTATGCAGCACAGATTTGTTCTTTCTTCGGGCAATCTTTCGTTGAGTAGTTTTCGATTGCGAGGCAGATTTGGCAGTTTTCCAGGTATATGTACTCCTCTGCCTCTATCTGCTCTGGAGCTACGCACTGGTAGAAGCCCAGGAGGCCGTCCCTCATCGCTCTCTGAGCCATCTCGCTATTGTTGAAGGTGATTATAATCAACGTTTTGCCGATTTTATCAACCTTCTCGATTTTTGCTTATGCTTGTTTGACGTTCAGTTCGTTCTTTATGTCTTCCGTGGAGTTATTCGCAAAGAAGGTGTCTACTCTCCTTTGGATGACGGTACGCCTCACGAGTAGTTCGTGGGGAGCTACCGCTTCAAACACAATCTTGCGGAGGGGTTCTTTCGCTTGGTCTGAGACAAGGGCCTCCACATCCTTGTTTTTTCAGCAGATGGCAGCCCACCCGTTTGGTGTCTCGATGAGACGGTTTAGCTCGATGTTAATTTTTCCGAGTATAGTTTCAAAGACTGATTGACTGCTTAGTTTTTGGTTTCCCGCTATTAGACAGAGGGAGCTCCGTTTGGTGTCTTAGGGTGCTGGGGGGACTCATGTCCCCCTTCAGGCAGTGCTACTCTTCCTCCTTCTGGCCCTCTCTTGCTTCTCAGGAAGGTGGAGGACTTCACTGCTGACTTCGGGTTTGGGGTTCAAGAGTTGTCTGAAGGACGTTGGACGGAAATTCTTCCACAGAACTTTTCCTCCTTTACCACGACCAGACACGATGATCACACACAGTGTACTGAATACTCTACTCTACCACTAACTCTCATAATTTTGACAATATGGTACAATATATATTCATTTTTTCTCTATCGATAAGCGTACAAAAATTTGCCAATCATGGCACAGGAAAATATTAAAAGGAAAACTATATGTTACAAAAACGTATTTAACAGGGAGATTTTTATATAGAGGTATTGGTAAAGGAGGCAATGGCAAAGGAAAGGCGGGGAACAGTACATGAAAAAATCTTTAGAAGGGAAAACTATGCGTTACAAAACCGTATATAACGGGGAGGGTGAGATTTTATATCTGAATTTTAGGTAAAGGGGGGGGTAAGGATAAATGAAAGACGGGCAACGGGGAAACTATGCGCTACAAACGGAATTAAATGGCGGTGCGTGCTTCTTCTAATGGCGCTCAACTCGGGGACGTCGAGGTGTTGGGAGTACGGTCTCTGGCTGGAACTGCACGTTGATTGCCGGTTTTCTTGCTTGTATAATTACGGCTTCGGCCATTCTTAACCTTCGTTGATCTGTCAACCTAATGATGATCGAGGTGTTCTTAGTTAGCTCCTCGCGTTTCAAAACAGTTCCATGGGAGTGAATGTGCCTTTTTATCGCTCCGTCTTGAAGGTGAGCTGTTAACCGCCTTGAGAGGGTTGTGGAGGTTACGCCAATGTACTTAGAGTTGCGGTGTTCACAGTCACTGACTTCGAACGAAAATTCGTACACGACGTTGGTCTCCTGGAGCTTACCTATAGGCGTAATATCGACCTTTATTACAAGGGTAATATGAACCCCGGCTACCACGAAGACGAAAAGGCTCTTAAAACCATCCTACATCGGAACGTGATACAAATCGACACGAATACAAATATTAACCTAATTATATTCTACAAAACCAAAAAAACGAGCAGCTGCATAATGAAGAATAGCTGCCTTCCGCTCTAATTTTGCACCAATAATTTCATTTTGCTTTAATCCTGTTTATAGACCAGTAGCTATGACTCTGATAAAAATTTAAATTTCAAATGTATTATATAAATAGTTTTGATAAAACTTTCGAATATACGAAAAATAAAATAAATAAAGCAGCCATTACTAAATTTTAATAAATTTGCTGAAATTAAACATTTGTAATTCTTTTTGTTTCATAAAATTCTAAAACATTCTATAATCCTATTTGTTTTTCAAACTCTAAAGAAACTGCTTGAAATAACTTTAATAATAGTTAAAATATATCGACGTCATAAGCAAACTAAGAGAAAAATTATCTATTATTATTCTCATCATCCCCAAAATCCCGTTATTAAAATATAGTTTTAAGTACTATTATGTTATACTATTTGCGCTGAGCATAAATATACTATATACATTACAAATCTACTTACTATTGATATAATAATTATTTATCTTGAAACTAAGTAGCATATATGATAATATACTATTAATATATATTTATGTGCAAATCTTCTGGCGTGCTAGAACGATTCTAATTTCTGATTAGAAATCAGCGTACTTCATTTAGCTTACCCCCTAAAATTTGTCTCGATAGGAAAGCAATATTTTTTAGCTATGGTTATTAATTATAATTACTAACGATTGATCAATCGATAACTTAATTTGATATTATTGTATTAGGATCAATCATTGTCATCTAAAATCATATTAAGCATATTTTGATAGTATTATTCTGGTAGATTTCATATTTATCGCATAAATCAATAATACTAATTATAAATATTAATGCTCGCAATAGTAAAAAAAGAGTAACACTGGTGGATAATACAAATAATGCTAATAATTTTGATGATATTGGTGTGTTAATTGTTATAAATATGTAAAAGATAATAATAGCAAAAATGTGATATAAATACTGTACTGCTGTGGTCAAAATGGAAGGGACGTGTTTTATGGTTCGATGAGTTCCCGTTACAGATGTTCTCGAACTCTGGCAACGTTAGAGTCCGCAAGAGGCCAAGGAAGCACTGAGTTCAAGACTGAATAGTACCATCAGTGAAGCACAGTGGCCGCTGTGTAATGGTATGGGGCTGCATGTCAAGGTATGGTGTGGGTCGCCTCACCTTTTGTGAGGCACCATGAATTCAGAGAAGCAGTACCATTCTGTCCTGAGAGAGCACATACTTCCATCAGCTAGAAACCTCCCGAGATGCCCGTAATGTGATTTTACAGCAGTTCCTAGCCATCTCAATTTCCGGATATAAATCAACTGGAAGATCTCTGGAATTATCTAAAAAAGGCCGTGAGACGTCGTCAGCTATCCTCCAATGAACAACTGAAGTCAGTCATGACCGGAGAGGGAGCCAGCATGCCTCGAATAATAGATGCCCCTTTGACTGCCAATAAACTCGAGACACACTACTGAGCTTCCTGCATCAGTTTGGTTTGCTGTACTTTCAGAGAGCTTGATTTGCTTATTTGTTATATATTACTGATGTTAGATGTTTTAGAAAATTTTGTCCATTCTTGTAGATTATTTGTGGTATATATAACTCATTGCCTTTTATTTCTCATAATTTTAATTTTTTATATTTATAGTCATAGGCAACTATAATTTAGGAGTCTGCATTTATATATTCGAAAATTTCCGGTGTTCAAAAATACTTTTGGCCACGGATGTACGTTCGGCCTACATAGGAATAGTTTTCTGAACACAACTGGTCCAAATAATATAGTTTGACAAAGGTTCTTAGAGACATTCAAACTTGAGACATTTCTATTCTTGTCTCAAAACCCGGGTTGTTTTCATTCGTTTTCTTCTACTATTAAAACTAGGAAATCTGATGTTTTCATCCGAGAGATTTTTTGGTCGTAGTTACCCTTTTCATGAGAGGAAGCTGCCCATTTGGTTGTAATTTGTAATATCAGCCTCTTCAATCTTTTTGTAATATCCAGCAAGCATCCATCTCCCAAGGCTTTCATTTCGCTTCTCTTCTCAGGAGACAATTTAGATGAATTTTCCACTTGGATACTTTTAAAAATTTTAATATTAAAAAAATCGAAAGAATTTTTTCATTTCGGGAAAGCAAAAATAGAATATTTTGCCAACTAAGAAATATGGTGCCAGTTCAGTTAATTAAAAGCTTGTAAAATTAAGACTTACCTCAAAAGATAAACTTTTAATGAGAATAAAAGGAGCTGATAGAAAAAATTCCCAATGAAAATTAAAGTAGAAGGATTTCATACATAATATTTCGTTTTATACGATTTTTGCTTATTAATATATCAAAATTAAAAATATTGTGTTTAAATTAAATTAATAAAGAACTTCTTAAATTTGATTCTATATTTTTATTACTATCCATCATAAACAGAGAAAATCAATAAAATTACATTAATTTACTACTTGTATGCAGTACTGTATATTCATACATAAATTTTAGCCTGTCTCATCAGAATGCATCTAAAGTTTTCAACTCTACGCTTGTACAATCCTGTTTAACATGTAACCTCACCACTAATTCACTTTCATCTTCATAACTCCTGCTAGGTACTTTAATGCAAAATAGTGTTAGTTTTAGGATTTCTTCCATTAAGTGTAGGATTTATTTCGAGAACTTTGATTTCACCATCTGAGATTGATTCTTTTATTCTTATACTCTTTTACTTAATAATGCAGGGGAAATTTTCCTTTAATTTTCAATTTAATAAACACAAAGGTTATTAGTCCAGAATAAATTTAGGTCATAGCTCTTTCAAGTTATTTGATTAGAGAATATTCAGCCTATCATTTATTTTTTTCTTGTAATAATGAGCGCGTAATATATTGAATCTTACGCGTTTTTCCATCTTTTAATTAGTATTCAGTAAGGACCCACTCCTTAATAGTCACTTCACCCAGTATCATATCATGGGAGAACTTCTGGTCTCAATGGATTCGCTCATTAGTTTCTTCACGTTTCCAAAATTCGAAGAGCCTTTCATTAAATATTAACTTTTCACGTGTCAATTTGTTATTAGATTTTTAAACTAGTTTTATCTAAAAGTTAACTTTCAAAAAATTGCTTTATCTTTATGAATCAATTACCTTTACCAAACTGTGTTTTGATAGTTTTGAGCGTTATTGATGGAATATAATAAAATATCATATTATTATTATGTATTGATGAATAATAAATATTTTAGGGACCAAATAATTACAAAATACTATGCCTTCAACAAAATTATTTTAATTTATCTCTAATACCTCGATAGCTTAGGTAAATAAATTTTAAAAACGCAAAGTTAGTGTTTGTGTATCGCCTTAATATTGAATAATATATTACAGTCCTATCGGGGATAATAGATACCGTTCATATAACTGAAAATTTAATTTTTCAAGGAAGTTGTTTAATACATTCTAACCTCGCTAATATGCTGATGTCTGCTACTCCCCTTATTAAACTCAACAGTTTAATAAATACATACATAAATGAATTTATTATACATTTTGCTTCTTCTACTGCTTATTCATCAGTAATGTCATAAGTGTGGCAAGTATTGCCTTGGATAGTAATTTACTTATAAATCCTCTGAAATATTCTCGAAGCAACTTCATCTCTTACAAACTTATCTTCATATCTTAGTCCACTGAGTTAAAAGATAGGCTTAATTTATTTTAGTTATATTAAATTTCATTATTGAAATAAATATTTTAAAATAAATGAAGTTTAATCTAATTTTTTTGGCCGTTAAGCGGTGGTAAGATTTTGAAAAAATATTTAATAAATGACCCTTTTCTCTATTGAGGGGAATATCTGAAAATGAAACAAAAATCTATTTTTCATATTAACTATAAATATAAAATAGATTAACTGTATATATTTGCCATTATTAAGGATAACTTGAAATACGAGTAAATACTTTCTTTGAAATATATTCGTAATAAATATATTTTTTAATTATAATTTTTAATATTAATTAGATCTATTTGATGGTCTTACTAAAAATTTCAGTTCGGCTGTTTTTTAAGAAATTTAAGGTTTGTCATAAAATTCACTTACGAAATGAGTTTGGAGACTTTATGCTATGTATAAACCGATAATTACTTATCGTTAATTTTATCTTTCTTAATGAATCCTAAATTCATCAAATACCCGATTAAATAGTTAGA